>JBBGZY010001499.1:0-135000 GCA_037952925.1 Lithobates clamitans
TCTCTCGTGGCCCTCTCTCGTGCCCTCTCTCTCTCCGCGCGCGAGCCCTCTCTCTCGCGCGCGGCTCGCGCGAGCCCTCTCTCTCGCGCGCGAGCCCTCTCCCTCTCGCGCGCGAGCCCTCTCTCTCGCGCGCCAGCCCTCTCTCTCGCGCGCCAGCCCTCTCTCTCGCGCGCCAGCCTCTCTCTCGCGCGCCAGCCCTCTCTCTCGCGCGCCAGCCCTCTCTCTCGCGCGCCAGCCTCTCTCTCGCGCGCCAGCCTCTCTCTCGCGCGCCAGCCCTCTCTCTCGCGCGCCAGCCCTCTCTCTCTCGCGCGCCAGCCCTCTCTCTCTCTCGCGCGCCAGCCCTCTCTCTCTCTCGCGCGCCAGCCCTCTCTCTCTCTCGCGCGCCAGCCTCTCTCTCTCTCTCGCGCGCCAGCCCTCTCTCTCTCTCGCGCGCCAGCCCTCTCTCTCTCTCTCTCGCGCGCCAGCCCCTCTCTCTCTCTCTCGCGCGCCACGCCCTCTCTCTCTCTCTCGCGCGCCAGCCCTCTCTCTCTCTCTCTCGCGCGCCAGCCCTCTCTCTCTCTCTCCGCGCGCCAGCCCTCTCTCTCTCTCTCGCGCGCGCCAGCCCTCTCTCTCTCTCGCCGCCGCCCTCTCTCTCTCTCGCGCCAGCCCTCTCTCTCTCTCTCTCGCGCGCCGCCCCTCTCTCTCTCTCTCTCGCGCGCCAGCCCTCTCTCTCTCTCTCTCGCGCGCCAGCCCTCTCTCTCTCTCTCTCGCGCGCCCTCTCTCTCTCTCTCTCGCGCGCCACCTCTCTCTCTCTCTCGCGCGCCCTCTCTCTCTCTCTCGCGCGCCCTCTCTCTCTCTCTCGCGCGCGCCCTCTCTCTCTCTCGCGCGCCCTCTCTCTCTCTCTCGCGCGCCCTCTCTCTCTCTCTCGCGCGCCCTCTCTCTCTCTCTCTCGCGCGCCCTCTCTCTCTCTCTCGCGCGCCCTCTCTCTCTCTCTCGCGCGCCCTCTCTCTCTCTCTCGCGCGCCCTCTCTCTCTCTCTCGCGCGCCCTCTCTCTCTCTCGCGCGCCCTCTCTCTCTCTCTCGCGCGCCTCTCTCTCTCTCTCGCGCGCCCTCTCTCTCTCTCTCGCGCGCCCTCTCTCTCTCTCTCGCGCGCCCTCTCTCTCTCTCTCGCCGGCGCCCTCTCTCTCTCTCTCGCGCGCCCTCTCTCTCTCTCTCGCGCGCCCTCTCTCTCTCTCTCGCGCGCCCTCTCTCTCTCTCTCGCGCGCCCTCTCTCTCTCTCTCGCGCGCCCTCTCTCTCTCTCGCGCGCCCTCTCTCTCTCTCTCGCGCGCCCTCTCTCTCTCTCTCTCGCGCGCCCTCTCTCTCTCTCTCGCGCGCCCCTCTCTCTCTCCTCTCGCGCGCCCCCCCTCTCTCTCTCTCTCGCGCGCCCTCTCTCTCTCTCTCGCGCGCCCTCTCTCTCTCTCTCGCGCGCCCTCTCTCTCTCTCTCGCGCGCCCTCTCTCTCTCTCTCGCGCGCCTCTCTCTCTCTCTCGCGCGCCCTCTCTCTCTCTCTCGCGCGCCTCTCTCTCTCTCTCGCGCCCTCTCTCTCTCTCTCGCGCGCCCTCTCTCTCTCTCTCGCGCGCCCCTCTCTCTCTCTCTCGCGCGCCCTCTCTCTCTCTCTCGCGCGCGCCCTCTCTCTCTCTCTCGCGCGCCCCTCTCTCTCTCTCTCGCTCTCTCTCTCTCTCGCGCGCCCTCTCTCTCTCTCTCCGCGCGCCCTCTCTCTCTCTCTCGCGCGCCTCTCTCTCTCTCGCGCGCCCTCTCTCTCTCTCTCGCGCGCCTCCTCTCTCTCGCGCGCCCTCTCTCTCTCTCGCGCGCCCTCTCTCTCTCGCGCGCCCTCTCTCTCTCGCGCGCCCTCTCTCTCTCTCGCGCCCTCTCTCTCTCTCGCGCCCTCTCTCTCTCGCGCGCGCCCTCTCTCTCTCTCGCGCCCTCTCTCGCGCGCCCTCTCTCGCGCGCCCTCTCTCGCGCGCCCTCTCTCCTCTCTCTCGCGCGCGCCTCTCTCTCTCTCGCGCGCCCTCTCTCTCTCTCGCGCGCCCTCTCTCTCTCTCGCGCGCCCTCTCTCTCTCCGCGCGCGCCCCTCTCTCTCTCTCGCGGCGCTCTCTCTCTCTCGCGCGCCCTCTCTCTCTCTCGCGCGCCCTCTCTCTCTCTCGCGCGCCCCTCTCTCTCTCTCGCGCCCTCTCTCTCTCTCGCGCGCCCTCTCACTCTCTCGTTCTCCCTCTCTCTCTCGTTCTCCCTCTCTCTCTCGTTCTCCCTCTCTCTCTCGTTCTCTCTCTCTCTCTCTCTCGTTCTCTCTCTCTCGTTCTCTCTCACTCTCTCCGTCCTCTCTCTCTCGTCCCTCTCTCTCTCGTCCTCTCTCTCTGTCCTCTCTCTCTCGTCCTCTCTCTCTCGTTCTCCCTCTCTCGTTCTCCCTCTCTCTCTCTCGTTCTCCCTCTCTCTCTCTCGTTCTCCCTCTCTCTCTCGTTCTCCCTCTCTCTCTCGTTCTCCCTCTCTCTCTCGTTCTCCCTCTCTCTCTCGTTCTCCCTCTCTCTCTCGTTCTCCCTCTCTCTCTCGTTCTCCCTCTCTCTCTCGTTCTCCCTCTCTCTCTCGTTCTCCCTCTCTCTCTCGTTCTCCCTCTCTCTCGTGTTCTCCCTCTCTCTCTCTCTCTCTCGTGTTCTCCCTCTCTCTCGTGTTCTCCCTCTCTCTCTTTCTCTCTCGTTCTCCCTCTCTCTTTCTCTCTCGTTCTCCCTCTCTCTCTCTCTCGTTCTCCCTCTCTCTCTCTCGTTCTCTCTCTCGTTCTCCCTCTCTCTCTCTCGTTCTCCCTCTCTCTCTCTCGTTCTCCCTCTCTCTCTCTCGTTCTCCCTCTCTCTCTCTCGTTCTCCCTCTCTCCCTCTCGTTCTCCCTCTCTCGTTCTCTCTCTCTCTCTCGTTCTCTCTCGTTCTCGTTCTCTCTCTCTCTCTCTCTCGTTCTCTCTCTCTCTCTCGTTCTCTCTCTCTAAATCTATTTCCTGTGAGATTTATTATAGGCATGCAGAAGGCTTATTTATTCTGGTGTAAAACTTTGGGGGTTTTCCCCATATGCTTTTTCATTGGGCTGTATTATTTCTTTCCATCGGTTGGGAGATAGAAACATTTTTATCCCTTAACACTATCAAGGGTTACATGTCTGGCCTTTTTAACATTCTCTAGTTACTAATTACTAATACAGTATGTACTTTCTTTCAATGTACTTCACTTGTTGCTCCCCCTTTTCTGCCCCACTCCATTTTGGGGTAATTAAAGCGATTATTGTGTTTCAAAGACCAACATTTTGAACCTATTTAGGACATTTTCTTTAGCTGTCATCTCATAAGGTGTCCTTGCTTGCTTTGACTAAAATGTCACAAGGTTATTTTGAGACCAACATCTCCTTTTTACCAAAACTGGTCTCTGCTTTTCACATTAAAGGAGACGTACAGCCAAAGCTTGTTTGCAATTTGTTCTGCACTCCTGTGACCGGCAGCTGGCTGAAAGTCTGAACCGTCCGCTCCCGCCCTCTGCACAGCCCGGCGCTCCACTGAGTGTTGGGGGAGGGGAGCAAAGCAGAGAGCCGGTGACTGACAGCTCTCTGCTCACAGAACACTGAGAACTGAGTGTTCAATGATGACTGCTCAGTTCTCAGTCTTAGAAGTGGTGGGGAACAGATGCACCACCTAAGTATGATTTCAAAAAATATACTTCTCTTTTATTTAGAGATTGCATTACCCCCCTGTGTTTGGCACTATTTCACCCCAAGTAGATCTCTCCCCATTGTCTGAATGTGGTGGGAACTGTCAGGGTCTACTATTCAGCAATAAGCCGATGGATTCCCAGTTTGTTATTTTAGAGTCGCTAAAAGAAGTTCTCAATATTCCAGATATGCTATTACTAAGTGGATTTGATTGGTTCTAAGTGGATTCAACAGATTGTTTTGCAGGTCTATGAGTTGTGTGATAAAGTGGCTCCTTTTCCTGTAAAGCCCAATTTACTAGAGTAGTGATCACTTCTTGGACTTTTCATCATCCGGCTTCTATGGCTCAGATCTGTAAGGGCCAGTCTTCGTTTACCACATTCTCTAAGTTTTAGAAGGTTGATGTATTGACCAGTTTGTCCATTCTGATCTCCCACCCATGAAACCTCTGCTGCAGACAGAACTCACTCATTTAGTGGCGGCATCTCTACTACGGCTAAATGACAACTTCCATGTTTGTGGCTAGGGTGCTGGAAGCCACTAACACCTTAGCCACTGTAAAGTTGAACCTTGAAATAAAGGACATCAACGCCAGCTGCATACGTCTCACATAGGTTTACTCAAGAATATACACTGTACAGCGGACCATCCTTCTGAGTCAGGAGTGGTCCCGATTACAAATGATTTCAGATATTTATAGAGAAGGGTTATACAGTAATCTTATGGCGGGCACAAGCCCAAAGTTACACATCACAAGTATGCATTTCATTTCATTAAATATTTCAACACAGGCTTGGTTAACGGTTTGGCCAGAAAGATTAACTTTTAGGGGTCATCATAACCCAAAATATTTCAAACTGATAAGTTGTTTTGACAGTTGTTTGGAAAGATAAGGGAGAAGTAATTAAAAGAAATAATTACTGGAAAAGAGGTCAAGTTGACATTTGGACAGGGACTTTCATATTCCGAGAATCATTGGCAGAACATTGAGATGTCAACTTGGTCAGCCCAGCCACATGTGTTGTAATACCAAAAGAATTCATAAACAGAAACGTTTACTGGAACACAGATTCTTAAAAATAAAATACAGGAATATATTTTAATAAAAAAGGAGAACTCTGAATATACATGAAGATATGGGTTCCTATATTTTATATACCTTCACACCACAAAGGATGCTGTTTGGACTGACCACCTACATCCTAGCAACTGATGATGTGATTGGTTGCTGGGATGCAGGTGGCTACAAAGCATCATTGGTTGTGGTTCTCCAAAACAACCAATGATGCTGTGCAATGGTCTGCAACCTAGAAACCAGTAACCCTGCACCACTCTGTCACTGATTTGCTAGGACACAGGTAACCAGGATATGTGAATAAGTGATTTAGCAATGAAGTTGTGACGTTTAGTCAACAATATCACCTGAGAACCCCATATTTTACATTCAGCTGCTGGCTGAGAAAATGTAATTGGTGGTGGGAATCTGTCCAGAGCAGTTAGTCTTGGTGGTCAGTGTATTTTTACTTTTTTGGCATGTCCAATTAATCTACATTGCTGGATATTATATATACATATATACAGTACATATACTTATCCCCTGTGATTAGAATAGGCAGTGACAGGCCCTCTTTACTAAGAAATCTGGGGTCCATTAGACCCCATATCTCTCTCTACCCTTCAAAGTTTCAGACCTTACCATGATTGGTGTGATCCAATGTTTACATCCAGCCTAGGTTTATTTTAGTTTAGTGTAGTGAGTGCAGGCTCCTGGGGAGACCAGATGTAGTGAGTGCAGGCTCCTGGGGAGACCGGATGTAGTGAGTGCAGGCTCCTGGGGAGACCGGATGTAGTGAGTGCAGGCTCCTGGGGAGACCGGATGTAGTGAGTGCAGGCTCCTGGGGAGACCGGATGTAGTGAGTGCAGGCTCCTGGGGAGACCGGATGTAGTGAGTGCAGGCTCCTGGGGAGACCGGATGTAGTGAGTGCAGGCTCCTGGGGAGACCGGATGTAGTGAGTGCAGGCTCCTGGGGAGACCGGATGTAGTGAGTGCAGGCTCCTGGGGAGATCGGATGTAGTGAGTGCAGAGTCCCGGGGAGAGCGGATGTAGTGAGTGCAGAGTCCCGGGGAGAGCGGATGTAGTGAGTGCAGAGTCCCGGGGAGAGCGGATGTAGTGAGTGCAGAGTCCCGGGGAGAGCGGATGTAGTGAGTGCAGAGTCCCGGGGAGAGCGGATGTAGTGAGTGCAGAGTCCCGGGGAGAGCGGATGTAGTGAGTGCAGGGTCCCGGGGAGAGCGGATGTAGTGAGTGCAGGGTCCCGGGGAGAGCGGATGTAGTGAGTGCAGGGTCCCGGGGAGAGCGGATGTAGTGAGTGCAGGGTCCCGGGGAGAGCGGATGTAGTGAGTGCAGGGTCCCGGGGAGAGCGGATGTAGTGAGTGCAGGGTCCCGGGGAGAGCGGATGTAGTGAGTGCAGGGTCCCGGGGAGAGCGGATGTAGTGAGTGCAGGGTCCCGGGGAGAGCGGATGTAGTGAGTGCAGGGTCCCGGGGAGAGCGGATGTAGTGAGTGCAGGGTCCCGGGGAGAGCGGATGTAGTGAGTGCAGGGTCCCGGGGAGAGCGGATGTAGTGAGTGCAGGGTCCCGGGGAGAGCGGATGTAGTGAGTGCAGGGTCCCGGGGAGAGCGGATGTAGTGACTGGAGGGTCCTGGGGAGAGCGGATGTAGTGACTGGAGGGTCCCGGATTTAATAACACTTTAAACAGCGTTTTTGGTTTGTGGTGCTCAAATATATCTATATCTATATCTATATATTTTTTTTTTTTTTGCAGACTTCCTAGAGAATAAAATGGAGATACTTTGTCACACCGTATTTGCACTTTTTTAATAAATAGAAAACAGTAAAGTTATCCCAATTTTTTCCTATCATCTGAAAGATAATTTAACGCCGAGTAAATTGATACCTAACATGTCAAGCTTCTAAATTGGGCCAACTCGTGGAATGGTGACAAACTTTGGCACTTAAAAATCTCCATATGTGACATTTAAAAATTTCTACAGGTTACCACTTGTGAGTTAAAGGGCTATGGCTAAAATTATTGCTCTCACTCTAACGATCGCGGCGATATCTCACATGTGTGGTTTGAACACCGTTTTCATATGTGGACGCGACTTGTGTATGCGTTCACTTCTGTGCTGCTACCTCAGTGGAAAGGGGAGCTTTACAGTTTTTTTTTCTTATTTATTTTACTTTTTATTTTTACACTGTCCCTTCCTTCTTTAAAAAAAAAAAAAAAAAAAAAAAAAAAAGGGTCATTTTTTTGTTCCTATTACAAGGAATGTAAACATCCCTAGTAATAGAAAAAAAAAAGTATGACAGGACCTCTATAATATATGAGATCTGGGGTCAAAAAGATTATAAATCTCACATTTACACTTAAAAGCAATAAAAAAGTCTCCTTTTTTCTATTAAAAAAATTGTCCCTTTTTAAGGCTGGAGGGTGGAAGTGACGTCTGACGTCGCTCCGGTCCTCCAAGGGCATAGTCAAGTGGGGGCCATCTTGTCCTCACTTGACTTCCTGCCCATCAGGCCACCATACCGGATTGTTTCCACCATCTCTGGTAAGTGGCAGGAGGGGGGGTCACTTCTCCCGCCGCCCATATAAGTGATCTTGTGGCGAATCCACCACTGAGGCCACTTTTATGTGAAAGAGGATCACCGGCCATGGATAGAAATACTGGGGTTATGGCAGCTATCTACCAACGGTATTTAACATCAACGTAATGCCGTATATCCACGGTGGGCGGTATGGAAGTGGTTAAATTGCAACTAAAGGTAAGACTTTTCCGTTGTAGACCAGAGTGTAGATGGATTGGAACCCTTGTCAGTTTTTATGGCAGTCTGTGCCTCCATTAGGGAGATTCGCCCTCTCTATTTGTCCTGGTTACCATTATCATTGAAAGCGAAAGTAAAAGACAATCACAAATTTTGAGTTGTCCCCAGAAAATGAATAAAGGGGAACTCTTCCTATGGGAACACTAGTTCTGGTCATCTGGGGTTCCCCAAGGAATTCCCTTAATTTGCGGGGATTTCCTCTCACTTCTTTGGCTATGGGGACAGGAAGTGAAGGGAAAATCTCCCCAATGGGACACAGACGGTAAAACAAAATCTGACAGGGGTTATAACCCTCCCGTTGCGGGCGGCAGCATGCCTATGGGTTGGGAGGACTCGATGTCCTCTGGCAGCCCGCGATTGCCTTGTACACAGGCAGAATGGGGCAATGTAAACAAGGCATTTCCTTGTTCTGACAGGTGACATGACAGCGATCACTGTCCCCAGTGATCGGGAACAGTGATCACTGTCATGTGCCAATAAGCCCATCCCCCCCCCCCCCACAGTTAGAAACACTCATAGGGAACACAGTTAACCCCTTGATTTCCCCTTAGTTTTAACCCCTTCCCTGTCAGTGTCATTTACACAGTAATCAGCGGCTATTTTTAGCTCTGATCGCTGTATAAATGTCAACGGTCCCAAAAAAGTGTCAAAAGTGTCTGATCTTTCCGCCGCAATGTCGTAGTCCCGATAAAAATCGCAGCTCACCACCATTACTAGTAAAAAAAAATAATAAAAATAATTATGCCATAAATCTATTCCCTATTTTGTAGACGCTATAATTTTTGCACAAACCAATCAATATATGCTTTTTGCGTGTTTTTTTTTTTTTACCAAAGATATATAGAAGAATACATATTGGCCCAACCTGATGAAGAAATTTTGTTTTTTAAAAAAAATAAATAAATGTGGGATATTTACTATAGCAAAAAGTAAAAAATATTGTTTTTTTTTTTTTTTTCAAAAGCGTTGCTCTTTTTTTTGTTTATAGCGCAAAAAATCAAAACTGCGGAGGTGATAAAAAAAAACGCCAAAAGAAAGCTCCATTTGTGGGGGGGAAAAAAAAAGAACATAAATGTTTTTATTTGGGTAAAACGTCGCACGACCGCGGAATGGTCACTTAAAGCGACGCAGTGCCGAATCGCAAAAACTGCTCTGGTCATTAAGGGGGTTAAGTTTGCACTTTTTGGATTTTTAGATGTCAAATGTACCCACAAATTGAACCCAAGCACATTCCTCCATAACTGTGGAGGACAGTACTCTGACTATTCAGGAAAGAGATTCTCCTGCTGGAAATTATAATAAACTGTTAATTATACCATCTAGTAGGAATAATATAGTGTTCTCATTAAAATTAAATACAACCATTTAAACATGTATATTAGTGTGTGTATGTGTATATACATATATAATGTACGTATATTTAAAAAGAGCAACTTTATTTAACCCTTTATCCACAAATCTCTGACTTTTTTTTTTTCTTCTTCTGTACAGGTGGATTGATGCGCCAAGTTTTCGGTCATGTTCGTCTTCATCAATACAACTAAGCCATATGGGCGTCTTAAGTGACCTGAAAGTCTTTACTGGAGGATTCACACAGGACTCAAGTCATATCCGTGTTCTAAAAGTCATACATGTTTTGGATCCTCTTCAACATTGATCCAGCCTCAGAGAACAATAGGAGAGAAGGCATTTCAGTGTTCTGGAAGTGACAATGGCTTTATAGTAAAGTCCGACCCATGTATACATAAGAGAAGTCATCTTAAGCTGCTCCTTGTTTGGAGCGTGGCAAAGGTTTTACAATGGAGACAAAATGTATCACACACCAGAAGGTTCACACTGGAGAGAAGTCATATGAGTGTTCTGAATGTGGCAAAGCTTTTACAAGGAAGTATGGTCTTAACATACACCAGAGGATTCACAATAAAGAGAGGCCATATCAATGTTCTAAATGTGGCAAAGCTTTTATACAGAAGGGAGGCCTTATCGCACACCAGAAGATTCACACTGGAGAAAAGTCGTATGAGTGTCCTGAATGTGGCAAAGCTTTTGCAAGGAAGGATGGTCTTAACATACACCGGAGGATTCACAATAAAGAGAGGCCGTATCAATGTTCTAAATGTGGCAAAGCTTTTAGACAGAAGAGATATCTTGTCAAACACCAGAGGATTCACACTGGAGAGAAGCCGTATAAGTGTTCTGAATGTGACAAAGTTTTTACATCGAAGTCGGAACTTATCACACATCTGAGGATTCACACTGGAGAGAAACCATATCGGTGTTCAGAATGTGATAAAGCTTTTAGACAGCAGTCAGATTTTCTCAAACACCAGAGGATTCACAGTGGAAATAAGCCATATCAGTGTTCGGAATGTGTTAAAGCTTTTACAGTGAAGTCAAAGCTTATCATACACCAGAGGATTCACACTGGAGAGAAACCATATCAGTGTTCAGAGTGTGATAAAGCTTTCAGAGACAATTCAGTTCTTATTAAGCACCAGCAGATTCACACTGGAAATAAGCCATATCAGTGTTCTGAATGTGACAAAGCTTTTACACATAAGGGAAATTTGATCACACACCAGAGGATCCACACAGGAGAGAGGCCATATCAGTGTTTAGAATGTAATAAAGCTTTCACAGCAGAGGTTAAACTTATCGTACACCAAAGGAATCACACAGGAGAAAACCCATATCAGTGTTCTGAATGTAATAAAGCTTTTACAGTAGAGTCAAGCCTTATTAGACACCAGAGGATTCACACTGGAGAGAAGCCATATCAATGTTCTGAATGTAATAAAGCTTTTACAGTAGAGTCAAGCCTTATCGCACACCAAAGGATTCACACTGGAGAGAAGCCACATCAGTGTTCTGAATGTAACAAAGCCTTTAAAACCAAGCCAGAGCTTATCATACACCAGAGGGTTCACACTGGAGAGAAGCCATATAAGTGTTCTGAATGTAATAAAGCTTTTACAGTAGAATCAAGCCTTATCAGACACCAGAGGATTCACACTGGAGAGAAGCCATTTCAGTGTTTAGAATGTGGAAAAGCTTTTACATGGAAGCCAGATTTTATTACACACCAGAGGATTCACATTGGATAGAAGCCATTTCAGCGTTCAGAGTGTGGCAGAGCTGTTACAATTCATGTCAAACACCAGAGGATTCACCAGCAGAGAGGAAACTCTAGGAAGGAGAGGGGATGTTAAAGGGATAGGAGCTAAGGTGCAATGAAAGGGTTGCGGGTGTCCCAATAGTTTCACACCTCAAGTCATCTCACCAGCTAGTAAAACAGTATAATTCTACTTTGAAAAACAAACTAAAATAGGTGAGAAAATAGGAATGTAATTGATGAATGCATTGAGTTTAGTCCTTATGTCCATGAGACATACATGTAGAAAGTCTTTTGACTATTTTCTGTTTTGACATTTTTTTTCAGAAAAGCATTAATGATTAAACTTATTTTCCTTAGTATTATCATCTGGATCCTTTTTATGGAGTTTTGACTGAACATACATTTGCTTAAGCTAGTACATGACCAACACTTCTTCCATACCAGAGACTGGGCAGCAGTCAAGTGGCATCATGCCAATCCTCTGAAGCCTCAGTGGGGGACTTCTTTCCAGGTTCTGTTGACTATTGCCATATTGGTCAAGCTTGTGGGCTTCAGCTAAGCCCATCTTGTCCACATCTCCCCCCATAATCAATGGTTCCTTTCCATGTTCTACCTCTTCAAATGAATGGCCGCTTTTCAGGCAGGTCTGCAGCTGAGACACCCGCCAGTGAGAAGTTTCTGGTGAGAAAGCAACTTCCTTTGGGGTAAACTTTTTTTTGCAAAGAATACTTTTTTGTCTCTGTCAACATTGCAACGTTGACTCTAAAGTGTAACTATGGACAAAATCAATCATTCTATATATAGTGCAATCCATCATTAACCATTTTAGTCCCCAGGCCTTTCTCTTGTTAAACACCTTGTGCTTTTTTTTTTTATTGTTTTCATTTTCAGCAATGTTTGGTTCTGCACATTATACCTTTAGCATTTGTAGTCTACCCAAATATATTTTATATCCATTTTTCAGGCTTCAATTTGGTTGGTTTTATCTGTAATAAATAGAAAAAAAGTAAAGCATTTTTCTGCAATGTATCCTAGTGCAGTATTTACAGAATTTTTTGCCACATTTTTCAACAAGTTTGCTGATTAAAATTATATCAGTATAGTGTGATTTTTATGCCAGATTGGTAAAACTCAAAATGACTTTAAAGTGTTACTAAACCCAGTAATATGAAAATAGTTCATCCACCACCCCCCCACAGTGCCCACAGCTTATAAATCTTCTTTTTACATTAAAATACTGCCACTATATACCTTTTTTTTTTTTTTTTGGATGATCTGTATACCACAATTACATGGATAAACTTTACAGTTTCGCCAGTGCTGAGAATTCAGGTAGGAGGAGATTTCCCCTGCAGCCTGTATACACGCCCACATGTGTGATGTCAATATCATGTGACCTGGCTAGCTCTGAGAACAAGAAACTGTTCTCTCCAGCATAAAAGACACAACTGAGCATGTGCAGGTCGGCTACCCTGCCTGTGTTAGCTGTCTTTCCCCAGATGGACAGTGCAGGAGGGGGAGGATCTGTGCATACAGGAAAAAAACTGCTTTTTTACACAATGTATATATTATATAAAATCTATTTTTCCTTATCGTCTTTCAGGACAGCACATGAGAGAGAGGCTCCACCCACTAGGAAACAGGAAACACAAACTCCACCACATTTTAAAAGGAGGCTCCTCTCCACAGCTCATCAGTTTTTGTGTTTCCTCCGGCAAGGGAACACCTAGTAGGGGCCAGGGTCTCTTATGGTGCTATCCTGAGAGGCCAGGCTGCCTACCCCACCATACCTATTTTTCCTCCAAGAGAGTCCGATCCTCCCACACCGCGCCACAGGGTTGCTGGTAAGTGGGCTCCTTTTTCCTCTTTCTTTACTCATGATGAGCTGAACCGTTCCTGGAGCCGCTCCTTAGGCGGCGGCAGCCGTTCGCTGGCTTTTTTTTTTGAAACCGCATGTCGGCGTTACTGGCCGCCGCCATCTTGGAAGAGTACAGACTCGACCGATCGGAAGTGAGGTATCCGACGAGGGGAAGGCACTAGGAACGGGCGCATCATTTCCGATCGGAAGTGGCGCAGAGGAAGAAGGGAGGAGCGGTCCTGGTGCCTATATTCCGGTTCCGGTCGGGCGCAACGGCGTTTTTTGACTCCGGAACCGACGTTCGTAAGAGCCACCGATCGGTGCAGCACCACTATGGATTCTGTGGCAGCCGCATGTGGGACAGGCACAGGCACCAGCAAGGCCCAGGTAAGAGGTTATAGTGAATATCCTGTTTACTTTGGTGCCCCTCTCACAAATGTTTTTTTCCCCCTTGGTGGCTGGGGCCTGTCTGGGCACATGGGGTTAACTGTTGTTCCTCCTGTACACCTGTGGTGAGTCCGTTAGGAGGAAGCTTTGGCTTAATGAATGCTGGTGTTTTTTTCTCTTTTTGTCATTTTTTTTTGGCAGGCTAAGAGCTCTGAACCAGCCATTAAAAAGAGATGCCCCTCATGTAAAGCAAAGTTACTGGAGGGTTGGAAGAAGACTTTATGCCAAATTTGCATTGACTCCTTAGTCAAGGAAGAGGCTTCTTCTGCGTGCAGCGACATAATCGCATCAGTTAAGAAAGAGCTAGATGCTACTATACAGGCTTTTCGCTCTTCTCTTGTAACACCAGCATTAAGTCAGGCAACTACCTCAGACCCCTCTCAGGACTCACACTTAACCCCAACGGTAGAGGCTGAGGCTGGCCCGACTACCCAAAAGGGGCATTCCCCTTCATACTCTGGAGAAGAGGAGGAGGAGGAAGAGGAAGAGGCAGATGCACCTTCCAGATACAAACTGTCCTTGGAACAAGTAGACAGTCTGTTGAAAGCAATCTATGCAACATTGGGAATTGAGGAAGAAAAAAGAGAATTATCGCTGCACGATAGAATGTATGAAGGGCTTGGTGAAGCAACAGGTCGCACTTTCCCTGTACATTCAGTAATCTCGGAGACCATTAGGAAAGAATGGGCTGACCCAGAGAGAAAACCCTTTTTAGAACAGCTGATAAAAAGAAATCCTTTCCTGTCAAAAAGAAAAAGCAGCCAGTCAGGCGGTTTTTTCGACCTCAAAAAAATCAGGAAAAGAGTAACAGGCCCCAAGAAAAAAGAAGGAATTTGGCGGCGCAGAGAGGAAAAGGCAAAGGGAATGTCCTTTTCAATCCTCCTACGCAGGCCAGTAAAACACAATGACTTGGTGGTGCCTGTGGGAGGAAGGCTTCAAAAATTCCTTCCTCTCTGGGAAAACATAACAAAAAACCCTTTTGTTTTGGACTTAATAGCCCAGGGTTACAGGATAGAGCTGTTGAACCTTCCTCCAGAGAGGTACTGCGTAACAAATCTGCCAAAAGACACAACAAAAGCCCTAGCCATGAAGAACCTGTTAGGGGATCTGATAAAACAGGGTGTTGTGGTTCAGGTGCCTCCGGAGGAAGATTGCCAAGGGTTCTACTCCCATATCTTTCTGATAAAGAAACCATCAGGAAGCTTTCGGCTCATCCTCAATTTAAAACCGTTAAACAGGTCAGTCCAATACAGGCGATTCCGCATGGACTCCATCTTTTCGGTAAGAAATCTCTTAGTCAGAGGATGCTTTATGGCATCAATCGACTTAAGGGATGCATACCTGCATGTACCTATAGCTGTTCAGTCCCAGAGATATCTGAGGCTGGCAGTAAATATGGGGAGGGAGGTTCTGCACCTTCAATTCAGGGCCCTCCCGTTTGGTCTATCTTCCGCCCCTCGAATATTTACCAAAATTATGGTGGAAGCCCTAGCTCCCCCAGTCATCTGGAGGCCTTAGGTTGGATTATAAACATCCAAAAATCAAATTTCAATCCAGCACAAAGAGTCCAATTTCTGGGGTATCTGATAGACGCAGTGGATCAAAAGATCTTTCTTCCAGAAGAGAAGAAAGTGAAGGCATTGCAGGCAGTATCCAGCCTTCAGACGAACCTGGAGGTATCAGTCAGAAGGATTATGTCAGTACTGGGAACCTTGACCTCAACCATGCTGGCCATTCAATGGGCCAGACTTCATTTCAGACCCCTTCATAGTTTTCTCTTAAAGATCTGGGATCACAGTCCAGAAGCTTTAGACTCAAAGGTAAAGCTCCCCACCAGGGTAAAAAGGACCCTTTGGTGGTGGAGAAATCAGGCAGTGCTGTCAAGGGGTTTACTCTGGTCCTTCCCAACAGAAAGAAGGATCACGACAGACGCCAGCAGTTGGGGATGGGGAGCACACTGGGGTCAAGACATAGCTCAGGGAGTTTGGTCCCCAGTGGAAGCAGGAAGGTCATCAAATTGGAGGGAGTTAAAGGCAGTCGCTTTAGCCTTGGTTGCCTTTTCTCCAAACCTTCAGGGGTCCCATGTGCAGATATTGTCAGACAACGCCACCACGGTGGCATACCTGAACAAACAAGGGGGCACAAGGAGCGGGACTCTTCTATTACTATCTTCAGAGATCCTAGGATGGGCAGAGAGTCATCTACTTTCCCTGTCAGCAGTACATCTCAAGGGCACGCTAAATGGAGTAGCAGACTTCTTGAGCAGACAAAGGATTCAGGAGGCAGAGTGGAGTTTGAATCCAGAAATATTCACTCTAATAACCCAGAAGTGGGGATGCCCGCAGGTGGATCTATTCGCATCAGGAGAAAATGCTCAGCTCCCTCAGTTCTTCTCCCTGCACCGAGACAACGGCTCGATAGGGATAGATGCCCTGGCACATCCTTGGAATTTCCAGCTGGGTTATGCCTTCCCCCCTTTTCAGCTAATTCCTTTAGTATTGAGGAAGATACAGAAGGAGATGGTGTCGGTAATCTTGATCACCCCGTACTGGCCAAAAAGGGCCTGGTTTTCCTCCATTCTGCTAATGTCAGTCAAACCATTCTGGCAGCTTCCCCTCAGACAGGACTTACTACTTCAAGGTCCAGTGTATCATCCGGATATAGCAAAACTAAGTCTCACTGCTTGGTATCTGAGGAACAGCTGTTAAAGAACAAGGGTTTGTCAGAGCCTCTAGTATCTACTTTACTGGATAGTAGAAAGAAGGTGACTAGAGATATCTACGCTAAGGTTTGGAAAGTCTACAAATCCTGGTGTCGCTCGGCAAACCAAAATTTAGAAGACATTGTGTCGGTTCTGGAATTTCTGCAGACGGGGGTGGACAAAGGGCTGGCAATTAGCACTCTTAAAGTGCAAGTGGCTGCCCTAGGAGTATACCTGGATCAACCTATTTCCTCAGTTCCGTTGGTCAAGAGGTTCTTTAGGTCACTTACTAGATCCAGACCAGTTCCCAATAGACACTTTCCAAAATGGGACTTGACAGTGGTCTTACAAGTCCTCACAAAAGATCCTTTTGAACCATTACAGTCAATCTCGTTAAAGAATTTAACTCTAAAGACGATATTCTTAGTGGCAGTTACGACTGCGAGAAGAATTGGAGAACTTCATGCTCTTTCAGTTAAAGAGCCCTCTATGTCAATTTACCCAGACAGGATTGTGCTTAGAACAGATCCTGCGTTTTTACCAAAAGTGGCATCAGTCCATAATAGGTCGCAGGAAATCATCCTGCCAACTTTTTGTTCAGATCCTTCAGGAAGTAAGGAAGAATTATTTCATAAGTTAGATGTAAGAAGAACTTTATTACATTACTTAGAGAAAACAAGGGACTTCAGGTCTTCGGACTCTTTATTTGTTTTGTTTTCTGGCAACAGAAAAGGAAGGCAAGCTTCAAAGGGATCAATTGCCAGATGGTTAAGAATGGCCATTTCAGAAGCTTATGTCCAGTCGGGGTTGTCTCCTCCTCAGGGAGTACGAGCACATTCTACCAGAGCTCTAGCCACTACATGGGCAGAAAAAGCTGGTGCCACCCCATACCAAATTTGTAAGGCGGCTACGTGGTCAAGTTATCTTACGTTTGTCCGTCACTACAGATTGGATCTTCTGTCAGCTGATGATCAGGCATTTGGCAGAAAGGTCCTGCAGGCTGTTGTCCCTCCCTAGTTGGTAAGTCTCGATTATCCTCTCATGTGCTGTCCTGAAAGACGATAAGGGAAAATTCAAGTTAGACTTACCGGTAACTTGTTTTCCAAGAGTCTTTCAGGACAGCAAACTACCCGCCCTTCATGTTTATATATACATATTTATACGTATATGGAAGTGTGTGTGTATATATATATTAATATGCTGTGAATTAACCGTATTATGATTATGTGTTCCAGCTTGGGCCGGAGGTACTCTACTACAACTGACGAGCTGTGGAGAGGAGCCTCCTTTTAAAATGTGGTGGAGTTTGTGTTTCCTGTTTCCTAGTGGGTGGAGCCTCTCTCTCATGTGCTGTCCTGAAAGACTCTTGGAAAACAAGTTACCGGTAAGTCTAACTTGAATTTTTTTCCTCTTTGGTGGGTCTGGAAATGTTTGGTGGTGACCAGATCCAGACCTCCTTCAGTAATCAGTGCAGCATCAGTTCACCTCTAACAGTGATTGACTGCTGATTGCAATCGGCTATCAATAAAGCACTATTAGGAGTGATCTATTACTGTAGGAAGGGGAAGGACAGAGCTAGAATAGATCTATACTGGCCCCTGTACTGAATGGGAGTGGCCTGACATCACCTGTGACATCACTACACTCCCAAGGTAAATAGAATGCTAAAAAATTAGCAGTGTGCTAATATGGAGCGATCTATAAAAGCATTAAAATCCCAGGAGGTGATCATTCCAGCTTTTGGGATTATTGATAGAAGCCGGCTACACAGACCCGCCGGAACCCACAGGAGTTTCAGTTTTAAAATGGCACTGAGACAGATATCCAGTGCCAATTCAATCACTTCAATACCGGGCACTTTCACCCCCCTTCCTTCCCAGGCCAACTTTTAGCTTTCAGTGCTGTCACACTTTGAATGACAAGTACTCAGTCATGCAACATTGTACCAAAACTAAAGGGTAAATGGGCCATATTCGGTGGGGGGACCGTGACCCAAATCTGACATGGAGTTTAATCATTACCAAATCACCCCCTTCATGGTGTGTACAGCCCTGAACAGCTGAGTGCCCTTCTTTAGGTAGGGGGGTAATATGCATCTCAACTGTCTGTTTTTACTGCCCCTCTGAAAAGCTATTTGCAGTGGATTGTTTTTCGGAGGGTTTTAACAGACAGCTGAAAGGTGTTATGTCATCTCTTCACCGCCTCTTTTGCTCCTGTAAAGTCCACAAATCTGTGGAGCACCTGTGTGTGAATTACATGTGGTTGTGGCACTTCTCATTCATTTGAATGTAAGAGAGGAGATCATTTTTTGTCACAAAGAATCATGGTCACAACATGCTTACAACAACCTTTACTGTACAAAATAAGGTCCATTGGCATGGACCATAGGGTGAGTACATGGATTGAAAACTGGCTACAAGGGCGAGTTCAGAGGGTGGTGATAAATGGGGAGTACTCAGAATGGTCAGGGGTGGGTAGTGGGGTCTAGGGATGAGCCGAACACCCCCCTGTTCGGTTCGCACCAGAACATGCGAACAGGAAAAAAGTTCATTCAAACGCGCAAACGTCGTTAAAGTCTATGGGACACAAACACGAATAATCAAAAGTGCTAATTTTAAAGGCTTATATGCAAGTTATTGTCATAAAAAGTGTTTGGGGACCTGGGTCCTGCCTCAGGGGACATGGATCAATGCAAAAAAAAGTTTTAATAATGGCCATTTTTTCAGGAGCAGTGATTTTAATAATGCTTAAAGTCAAACAAAAGTGTAATATCCCTTTAAATTTCGTAGCTGGGGGGTGTCTATAGTATGCCTGTAAAGGGGCGCATGTTTCCCGTGTTTAGAACAGTCTGACAGCAAAATGACATTTCAAAGGAAAAAAAGTCATTTAAAACTACTCGCGGCTAATGCATTGCCGGTCCGACAATACACATAGAAGTTCATTGATAAAAACGGCATGGGAATTCCCCACAGGAGAACCCCGAACCAAAATTTAAAAAAAAAATATGACGTGGGGGGTCCCCCTAAATGCCATACCAGGCCCTTCAGGTCTGGTATGGATATTAAGGGGAACCCCAGCCAAAATAAAAAAAATGGCGTGGGGTCCCCCCAAAAATCCATAACAGACCCTTATCTGAGCACGCAACCTGGCAGGCCACAGGAAAAGAGGGGGGGCGAGAGAGTGCCCCCCTCCTGAGCCGTACCAGGCCACATGCCCGCAACATTGGGAGGGTGCTTTGGGGTAGCCCCCCCAAAACACCTTGTCCCCATGTTGATGAAGACAAGGGCCTCATCCCAACAACCCTGGCCGGTGGTTGTGGGGGTCTGTGGGCGGGGGGGTATATCGGAATCTGGAAGCCCCCTTCCAGATGTGTGACGCGTCTCCTCTTCTGACGGTTCTTAAAAAACGGGGGGTGGGGCCACCCGGTGACCCCGCCCCCCTCTGACGCACGGTGACTTGATGGGACTTCCCTGTGACATCACGGGGAATGCCACAGGGAAGTCCCGTCATGTCCCGTGCATCAGAGGGGGGCGGGGTCACCGGGTGGCCCCACCCCCCATTATTTAAGAACCGTCAGGAGGAGATGCGTCACACAGCGGGAGCCTCCCACCATGCCAGCATGGATGTGGAGCGGCCCGGAGAAGAAGATGAAGAGAAGAGCGGGAGCCTCCCCCCGTGCCATGGGTGCGGAGCGGCCGGAGGAGAAGAGGATAGAAGACGCCGCGGAGGAGATGCTGGACAAGAACACCGGAGGAAGAACCAGAAGAGCCAGAAAAACCAGAAGAAGATGATGAAGGAAGATAGAAGAAAGAAGAAGCATTTAAATAAAGGAATTGTCAAAAACTGTCTCTTGTCATTTTTAACATTATTGACAATTTTTTTAGTGAAATGGTAGGGGTACATTTGTACCCCCTTACCATTTCACACAGGGGGGCTGGGATCTGGGGGTCCCCTTGCTAAAGGGGGCTTCCAGATTCCGATAAGCCCCCCGCCCGCAGACCCCCACAACCACCGGCCAGGGTTTTGGGGATAATCAACATGGGGACAAGGTGTTTTGGGGGGCTACCCAAAAGCACCCTCCCAATGTTGAGGGCATGTGGCCTGGTACGGTTCAGGAAGGGGGGTGCTCTCTCGTCCCCCCTCTTTTCCTGTGGCCTGCCAGGTTGCGTGCTCGGACAAGGGTCTGGTATGGATTTTTGGGGGGACCCCACGCCGTTTTTTTTTTTTGACGCGGGGTTCCCCTTAAAATCCATACCAGACCTGAAGGGTCTGGTATGGAATTTAGGGGGGCCCCCACGTCATTTTTTTTTTTAAATTTTGGTTCAGGGTTCCCCTGTGGGGAATTCCCATGCAGTTTTTATCAATGAACTTTTATGTGTATTGTCGGGCCGGCAATTCATTAATAGCCGCGAGTAGTTTTAAATGACTTTTTTTCCTTTGAAATGTCATTTTGCTGTCAGACTGTTCTAAACACGGGAAACATGCGCCCCTTTACAGGCATACTATAGACACCCCCCAGCTATGAAATTTAAAGGGATATTACACTTTTATTGTTTGACTTTAAGCATTATTAAAATCACTGCTCCTGAAAAAATGGCCGTTTTTAAAACTTTTTTTTGCATTGATCCATGTCCCCTGGGGCAGGACCCAGGTCCCCAAACATTTTTATGACAATAACTTGCATATAGGCCTTTAAAACAGTGGTTCTCAACTCCTGTCCTCAGGACCCACTAACAGGCCAGGTTTGCAAGATAACTGAAATACATCACAGGTGATATCATTTGCTGCTCAGTGATTGCAGTACTCTAGTCTGCATCTCCCCAAGGTAAAACTTAAATGCTGGCCTGTTAGTGGGTCCTGAGGACCGGAATTGAGAACCACTGCTTTAAAATTAGCACTTTTGATTTCTCCCATAGACTTTTAAAGGGTGTTCCACGGCTTTTGAATTTGCCGCGAACACCCCAAATTGTTTGCTGTTCGGCAAACTGGCGAACAGCCGATGTTCGAGTCGAACATGAGTTCGACTCGAACTCGAAGCTCATCCCTAGTGCTTCTAATCTAATAGTTTCTTGAAGCTATCGATGCTCCCTGCTGAGTGGAAGGGAATTCCACATCCTTGCCGCTCTTACAATAAAGAACCCTCTACGTAGTTTAAGGTTAAACCTCTTTTCTTCTAATTTTAATGAGTGGCCACGAGTCTTGTTAAACTCCCCTCCGCAAAAACGTTTTCTCCAAATTGTGGGGTCACCAGTCCGGTATTTGTAAATTGAAATCATATCCCCTCTCAAGCGTCTCTTCTCCAGAGAGAATAAGTTCAGTGCTCGCAACCTTTCCTCATAACTAAGATCCTCCAACACAACACAGAATTGAGGGACAGGAAGAGAGGGGTGTCACTTTAATTTTTCATGTTAAAAGTTATGTTAAAAAGTTAGTGCAGATTTAGTTTTGTTTTCACTTATTTATTTATAAATATTTATTGAAGGTTTAGATACATCTTTGCATGTGGAAGCATCAGGAAATGTTTTGTGGTTCTGTAGTCCTAGGCACTGATGATCAGTCATTGGTGGAGCAGCAATTCTCGCCTGGCTGTTAGGTGGTTGTCCTTAACTGTTGCCTCTGTATTATTTTTCAATGATATTAGATAGAACATAATCATATTTGCGGTATAATTACTGATATGGATTCTTCTGAACAGATCCCTCTCCTCTTCTGTGTGACTGATCCACACTAATCTCACTTAGCAATGAATAGCTGGGACCTCGATGTAAGTGTATTTATATACAGCCATTAATGGTACAATGGCGTAGTCCTTAATATGGAGACATTTAGCATTGATAATGGTAATGAAATGTATGGCTATTCCAATGATATGCATTTCCTTTGTTAGCACCCTTCTAGGTAGGATGGGATAGGATGTTAAGGAAATCCTGTTCTTTTTGGCTCCTTTGTAATCAGCGGAGGAGCTATCAATTGCTTTGGGCTGTTCTAGAGTCCACAGGCTGTAGCTTTGATAGTTTCCCCCTGCATTCTGGAGGCTTCCAGAACATAGAGGGCGGGAAAGTCAAATGAGCAACCTGAAAATGTATGGGGTTTCAGCAAATCCCTGGGGAGGTGTGCCCAGTAGGTGGCTGAGGAGGAACATAAATGGTCTGAGGCCTTGAGCAGCCTGGGTTTAGTCCTGAAGGAGGAGACCCCAGGCTCAGGGGCTCTGTCCCTCTGAGGCAGATTGCTGCATTTTTGAAGTCCTAGCTGTGGCATAGCTGGGGGATTGTTTCTAAAAGCCTTTTTTGGCTAAGTATCTGGTCTGGAGAACTCGCTGAAGAGTGTCCTGTGGAAGCTGGACAGTACATAGCTGTCCTGTGGCATTGTGGGGGGGGGGTAAAGAAGGGAAGTGCCACCTGAGTGCAGTATTAGTATGTACTTTTAATAACACATCATATAGTAAACACTTACAGGAATGACAAAGATAAAAAGCTCATCTGTGGGTGGGCGGTCCATGATGGATTCCTTGAGCCCCAATCCGGATGGTGTTGCAGAGGAGTAGAGCTGCGGATGGAAGGTATCAGCCAGGGGTTCTTCCTGTGGCCATCAGGGAGAAGCTGGGGCCGGCGTGAAGCACACGGAGGACGTGCGTGACGTCCAACGGCTTCCTGGTACACTTCAGGGGGAGGGCTTCCACCGAGGGAGGGTTCTGGCAGTGGATAGGCTACGCGCTCAGAGCAGATGCTCCTTCAATAGGCCTAAGGGGGGAGTGTCAGTGGTGTGCTATTTATATGCCGGCGCTGTGGGACAACAAGACCCAGCGCCGACTAAAAACGCACAGCACTGAACGTGGCCACAAGCGCAAAGGGGAGAGAGTCTAAAAACAAGAGACCATAGTGGTACAGGTGGTAGATAACTATAGTTCCATCAATAATAATATTGTGGCCACACTAATTGGGTATGGAGACGAGTGAGGGGAAGATGGCCGCCCACCCGTCTCCATATCATTGCAAGGCGGAAGCGATGTCAAAATGTTACTTCCACCCACAGCTCCTAAAGGGCCATGTTTTTAACTTATTTTTTTAAATTACAATTTTTTTTTATTATTATTATTATTGCATTTTAGTGTAAATATGAGATCTTTTTGCCCCCCAGATCTCATATTTAAGAGGACCTGTCATGCTTTTTTTCTATTACAAGGGATGTTTACATTCCTTGTAATAGGAATAAAAGTGACATTTAAATAAAAAAAAAAACAGTGTAAAAATAAAAAGTTAAAATAAATAAGAAAAAATTTTTTTTTTTTTTTTTTTTAAACGCGCCCCGTCCCGACAAGCTAGCGCGCAGAAGCGAACGCATACGTGAGTAGCACCCGCATATGAAAACGGTGTTCAAACTACACATGTGTGGTACCGCCACGATCGGTGGAGTGAGAGCAACAATTCTAGCCCTAGACCTCCTCTGTAACTCAAAACATGCAACCTGTAAAATTTTTTAAACGTTGCCTATGGAGATTTTTAAGGGTAAATGTTTGTCGCCATTCCATGAGCGGGCGCAATTTTGAAGCGTGACATGTTGGGTATTAATTTACTCGGAGTAACATTATCTTTAAAAATGGGCTAACTTTACTGTTGTCTTATTTTTTTAATCAAAAAAGTGTATTTTTTTCCAAAAAAAAGTGCGCTTGTAAGACCGCTTCGCAAATACGGTGTGACAGAAAGTATTGCAAAGACCGCCATTTTATTTTCTAGGGTATTAGAAAAAAATAATGTATAATGTTTGGGGGGGTTCTAAGTAATTTTCTAGCAAAAAAAAAAACTGTTTTTAACTTGTAAACAAAAAATCTCAGAAAGAGGCTCGGTCCTTAAAGTGGAGTTCCACCCACTTTTACAACTCTTCAGCATCCCTCACTAAACTGCGCACTGTAAACAAATTGGATTTTTTTTTTTCTCAGCACCTCCTGTATATCTGCTGTATTTATTTTTGACTTCCTCCTCGCTGGCCGTGGCCCATCGCATCATTTCCTGTTTGCAATGCCTCCTGGGAAGGGGTGGCAACTTCCTCCGACACTGCCGTTGCTATGGAAACCTGACCTGAAACCTATTACACTGCTTGTGCTGCACTGAGCATGTGCGAGATCTGCAAGGATGAGATCCAGGAAGAAATACAGTCTGGCTTCAGATGCCCACACTTAAGATGGCCACAGCCTGCTGTAAGTTTATAAAATAACAAACTACTGCTATAAACTAACAAAACAGACTTTAGTTTACAGACTAACTTTACTAGAATACATGAAGCTTGTGTATTATAGGGGTACCTTTATTTAAAAAGTATAATTTCGGCCAAAACACCACTTTAAGTGGTTAATAAAAATTTCCACAACAAATCACAGCTCAGAGCTCTGTGTTGATAAACAACGCAGATCTCTGTACAGAGGGAGCGATCTGTCAGTTTCTCATCCCTGCAAAGCAGGGATAAGAAACAAAGTAACCTGTTCGTAAAAGCAGCACATATTACACATTGCTAGGCAAACATTTAACGGGTAAGTTAATCTTTTCAGTTAAATCTGTAAGGTGTACTTACACAGGACCCCCTCCTCACCCCCCCACCCCCCCAGTCCCGCTAACCTGGAGCATGGCGATAACCCGTTCTGACACCTCGTATAGCCGGGGTTTAGAAATACCCTTGACTAAATCTCCAAAACATACCTAGTTAGGAGGTACGTTTAAGAGCATTGTAATTGGTCGGCTCGGCGTCTACCTACAAAAAACAACTGCAGAACACATGTTACATATTATCACACATGCCGGGGTGAGAGCAATAATTCTAATGCCGCGTACACACGGTCGGACTTTTCGTCTACAAAAGTCCAACGGACGCCGACGGACTAAAGCTGGCTGGTAATCCGATCGTGTGTGGGCTTCTCCGGACTTTCAACGTACTTTTTTAGCCTCAAATCCGACGTACTTTAGATTTGAAACATGCTTCAAATCTTTACGTCGTAACTACGACGGACCCCGAAATCCGCTCGTCTGTGTGCTAGTCCGACGGACAAAAACCCATGCTAGGGCAGCTATTGGCTACTGGCTATGAACTTCCTTATTTTAGTCCGGTGTACGTCATCACGTACGAATCCATCGGACTTTTGTGTGGTCGTGTGTAGGCAAGTCCGTTCGTTAGAAAGTCTGCCACAAGTCCGCCGCAAGTCTGCCGAAAGTCCGCCGGAAGTCTGTCGGACAGGCTGTCGGACTTTTGTAGCTGAAAAGTCCGACCGTGTGTACGCGGCATAAGCCTATCACTCACTCTATACTGACGACCTGTGAAGACTTTTATAGCACCACCTATGGACAATTTTGGGTATTGAAGTTTGTCACCCTTTCATGGGCATGTACAATTTCAAGGCTTGACATGTTTGGTATATATATACTTTTAAGCAAGCTCATCTTTTATATTTCACAAGGAAAATCGTATAACGCACAGCGTTTGTGCACAGTAAAATAAAGGGTTTGGTAAAAACACATGCAATGATATCATGTGATGTAAAAAAAAAAAAAAATTTGCAGCTACCACCATATTGAAATACTACAAAATGAAAGGGCCCTCAAAGTAATGCCCAACACAAAAATGTATAATGTTCAAAAGAAAACACAGTTGAATTATTGAGGTTTATCAAACTAAAGTGAGGGGGCAAATGTACGGTATGGAGGGGGAGCCTTCGGTATATGTATAATTAGAACGGAGAATAAAAAACCTGTCTCAGCTCAACCAGCCCAAAAGCATAAAAATAGAAATAGCCCAGTGCATGTATCAAAGATATAAAACATATATGCTGAATAAATTCAACATTGGCAGTGCTCTAATGCAGTAGGAACGGGGGTCAGTTTATATGGCCATGGTTATGTGTGCAGTAAGGCTGATTTAGAATTTCAGCTAAGAAGCCATTCCTGTATATACTATGCTAAGAACAGTTTATGAGGTCTGTAAAATATGTTACAGGCTGTGGTTAAAGACACTGAATTCACCCTTTCACCCCCCTTAACACAGACACCTGTGTTTAGCACACTGAGCACACTTTCCTATAGCTAAGAGAAATGTCAAGCTGATCTGCAAAAAAGATAAGGAAACCGCAAACGCAAGAACCTGCAAACTTTGCAAGAGTACAAAAGGAATTTGCTTTGCTAAACTGCTTGCACCCATAAGAGTAGGTTAACTGCTTAAAAGAGCTAAAAAGATTAGAATGTTTTTATAACGGAAATGTATTGTCTGTCCGCTTGTGACGTATTGTGATAGAGTTATATGCACACTGAATTGTCTGTTTTGGGCACTTCTTGGCGTGTAGACACGAGTCGGGCCAGGAGTGTCCATTCTTACTAGCTAAAAGAATGGAATAAAACTCGCATACCAGAAGTTCATTATTGTCCAGCAGTCATTACCAATATCCTACCTCTATTCTCCTACTTCACTAATAAAGTGTAAAGTCCATCCATATAATATGTGCGGTGTGTATCTTATCAGGTTAACTGTCACCACACCTCGTGAGGTCTCTCCCTTATGGTAATGAACTCACCAGATAGATAATAGGAATGCACCTGTGTTATAATCCATTCAAGGAGTAGGGAGCTCGTCCTTCCATCTGAGCCGGTACGTCAGCATTGTTGTCAGTGGAGTTCCTGCAATCTGCGGCTCCCTGCACTGCTCTCTCTGTCGTCATTGGTCTGCGACTCCCTGCACTGCTCTCTCTGTCGTCATTGGTCTGCGGCTCCCTGCACTGCTCTCTGTCGTCATTGGTCTGCGGCTCCCTGCACCGCTCTCTCTGTCGTCATTGGTCTGCTACTCCCTGCACTGCTCTCTCTGTCGTCATTGGTCTGCGATTCCCTGCACCGCTCTCTGTCGTCATTGGTCTGCGACTCCCTGCACTGCTCTCTCTGTTGACATTGGTCTGCGATTCCCTGCACCGCTCTCTGTCGTCATTGGTCTGCGATTCCCTGCACCGCTCTCTCTGTCGTCATTGGTCTGTGACTCCCTGCACCGCTCTCTCTGTTGTCATTGGTCTGTGACTGCCTGCACTGCTCTCTCTGTTGTCATTGGTCTGCTACTCCCTGCACCGCTCTCTCTGTTGTCATTGGTCTGCGACTCCCTGCACCGCTCTCTCTATCGTCATTGGTCAGACTCCCTGCACCGCTCTCTCTGTCGTCATTGGTCTGCGATTCCCTGCACCACTCTCTCTGTTGTCATTGGTCTGCGACTCCCTGCACCGCTCTCTCTGTCATCATTGGTCTGTGACTCCCTGCACCGCTCTGTCGTCATTGGTCTGTGACTCCCTGCACCGCTCTCTCTGTTGTCATTGGTCTGCGACTCCCTGCACTGCTCTGTCATCATTGGTCTGCGACTCCCTGCACCGCTCTCTCTATCATCATTGGTCTGAGACTCTCTGCGCCACTCTCTGTCTTCATTGGTCTGCGACTCCCTGCACTGCTCTCTGTTGTCATTGGTCTGTGACTCCCTGCACCGCTCTCTGTCTTCATTGGTCTGCGACTCCCTGCACTGCTCTCTGTTGTCATTGGTCTGTGACTCCCTGCACCGCTCTCTGTTGTCATTGGTCTGTGACTCCCTGCACCGCTCTCTGTTGTCATTGGTCTGTGACTCCCTGCACTGCTCTCTCTGTCGTCATTGGTCTGCGACTCACTGCACCGCTCTCTGTTGTCATTGGTCTGTGACTCCCTGCACCGCTCTCTGTTGTCATTGGTCTGTGACTCCCTGCACTGCTCTCTCTGTCGTCATTGGTCTGCGACTCACTGCACCGCTCTCTCTGTCGTCATTGGTCTGCGACTCCCTGCACTGCTCTCTCTGTCGTCATTGGTCTGCGACTCACTGCACCGCTCTCTGTCCTCATTGGTCTGCGACTCCCTGCACCGCTCTCTCTGTCGTCATTGGTCTGCGATTCCCTGCACCGCTCTCTGTGGTCATTGGTCTGCGACTCACTGCACCGCTCTCTGTGGTCATTGGTCTGCGACTCCCTGCACCGCTCTCTCTGTCGTCATTGGCCTGCGACTCCCTGCACTGCTCTCTCTGTCGTCATTGGTCTGTGACTCCCTGCACCACTCTCTGTGGTCATTGGCCTGCGACTCCCTGCACTGCCAGCTCCCAATGTCAGCTTGTGTATAGAGCTCGGCAGCTGCCGGAACTCCACTGACAACAATGCTGACATCCCGGCTCAGATGGAAGGACGAGCTCCCTAACAGGTGCATTCCTATTATATATCCGGTGAGTTCATTACCATAGGGGAGAGATCTCACGAGGTGTGGTGACAGTTAACCTGATAAGATACACACCGCACATATTATATGGATGGACTTTATACACTTTATTAGAGCACTGCTAATGTTGAATTTATTCAGCATATATGTTTTATGATTTTGTTTGTTTATAGTAGCTGCTATTATGCCGTGTACACACAATCGCACATTCTGACAACAAAATCCATGTTTTTTTTCCGACGGATGTTGGCTCACACTTGTCTTGCATACACACGGTCACTCAAAGTTGGTTGGAATATGCGAACGCACGACGAGCCGAGAAAAATGAAGTTCAATAGCCAGTGCGGCTCTTCTGCTTGATTCCGAGCATGCATGGAACTTTGTGCTTCGGAATTTCTGACAACGGATTTTGTTGTCAGAAAATTTGAGAAGCAGATCTCAAATTGTGTGTGACCATTCCGATGGAAAATGTCCGATGGAGTATACACATGGTGGGAATTTCCAACAAAAGGCTCCCATAGAACATTTTCCATAGGGAAATCCGTGTGTACGGGGCATTACATTGTTTGGAATTTGGTTCATGAGCGTTGGGAGTGGGGTGTTCTTTTTATCTTGGTTTATTGATTACTCCATACGTTTTTGATGTATCAAAAGATAGCAAATTATTTTATTAGATAAACCACAAATGTATGTTTAAAACAATCATGAACAGAAACAAAAACCAAACACTAATAAAAACAGGTCAGGTCCACCTCTTGAAGGCCCATGAAAAAGACCAACATCTTGGTCATGTGCCTGTTGGAACTTTGAGATCAAGAGATCCTCATGATATAAAATAAATGTACGAAACTCTCTATGTGACACCAGTTTGTAGACTCTTGTTTTCTCACCTTCTGTAACAGGATGACAACCCTCATCATTCTGCAGTAACATTACACAGCAGTGTTATCACCCTGTACAGGGAAGTCTTAGACAGATTATAAGTAAGACACACAACAAGTAAAGTCCAACTTCAGATAACGCTTCTAAAGCAGTTACAGCAACAGGTTCATTTTCAGGTTTAAACCACCAAATGAATGAAAACTGACAGTTGTAAGCACCCCCAGCAGTGTTATATGGTGTTTCCCAATCCCTCCAACTGTCATTTTTGCCAAATAGCTTGGCCTCCTGCAGGAAGTAGAAAAAACAGATCTACTTGGAGGATCAACAGGTAATAAAAATGTTAGAAGGGGGGACTCAGAAAAACAAAACCTTCTATGCTAATGACAGATTGCAGCATTTATGTAATTATTGATCAGACCATAGTTACACTTTAGTGCCAACATCATAACATTTCCAGGGATAAGAAGTGCCCTTTGCAAACTTTACCCCAAAAAGAGATTTGTCCATTCAGAATCATTAAAGTGAACCCCAACTGGAGGAATTTCAGTCCCCAAGGGAATTTGTTAGAATATGACCGCACACTCCGCACTTGGTAAGCTCAGATCTCTTGCAGTTGTGCTGTGTCAATATTCTATGAAGACGAGTAACAGCTGGGCAGACACAAAATATAACAAGGACATCAAAACGTCTCCTGATGGAATCCCAGAAACTTTCAGCAGAACCGAATGCAACGCAAATGGCCAGCTGGGATTAAGTGCCACTGTTGAATGCATCCCATAAACAGCAGCAGCTCGCTGTTGGAAGGCCTACGGCATTTAGGAAGTAGTTTTCTCACCATAGACTTCTCCCTGGTTGGTGTCCCAGTTACAGACCAGCCTGAAAAGTTGTCATCCATGAGAGGAGATGAAACATTGAAAGAAGACACTAATCATGGGAGAGGAGGTGGAACATTTAATGGGAGGTGTGGTCAAGGTGGGCTTAGCTGGAGCCCTCAAGCCTGGCTGATCATGTATCAATAGTCAGAAGAACCTGGAATGGACTTTCCCATTGATGCTTCAGAGGATTGGCGAGATGTCACTTAACCACAAGTATTTGGTACTGATGCAATAATGCCCATGTATTAGCTTAAAAATCTGGCAATGAAGAAAACACTTGGAAACAAAGCTCAGTTGGGAAATTATGAAAATGGATTACATGTTCAGTGAAATCTGATTAAAAAGGGATAAAGATATTAATGAGGAAAATAGTTCAGTCATTGATGCTTATGTTAAAAATAGTCAAAATAAAAATATTCACAAGCCTTCTAGGTATATTTCTGATGGACATAAACAGATGCATTGAGTTTAGTTGCTTATTATTTTACATTTTTATGTAGAAGGACAAACTAAGCTTGGGCTCCTGTGCTGTGGACTGAACACCGAGATTGGAGAATACCCTGCTGTGAGTATTACACCTTCTATACCATTCTCTTTGTTATTTTGAAAGTAACATTTTATCTTTTCACATTTACCCTAGCTTGTGAAATGGCATCAGAGCTGTGAAACTAATGGGACACCCACAACTCCTTTAATATCCCCGCCCCTTCTTTGAGAGTATCCTCTCTGCAGCTGAATCGTGTGACTCTTCTGGTGATAGATTAGCCCAGCATTAACTGTAAGAGCTTTGTCACATTCAGCGCATTAAGACAGCTTCTCTCTAGTATGGACCCTCTCATGTGTGATAAGATTTTGTTTCTTTGTAAAAAATTTACCACATTCAGAACACTGATATGGTTTCTCTCCAGTGTGGACCCTCTTGTGTGCAATAAGGTGTATCTTCTGTGTAAAAGGTTTGCCACATTCAGAACACTGATATGGTTTCTCTCCAGTGTGAATCATCTGATGTGTGTTAAGGTTTCTCTTGAGTGTAAAAGCTTTATCACATTCAGAACACTGATATGGTTTCTCTCCAGTGTGAATCATCTGATGTGTGTTAAGGATTCTCTTGAGTGTAAAAGCTTGTTCACATTCAGAACACTGATATGGTTTCTCTCCAGTGTGAATCATCTGATGTACGATGAGGTTTTTCTTGGTTGTAAAAGCTTTATCACATTCAGAACACTGATATGGCTTCTCTCCAGTGTGGACCCTCTCGTGTGCAATAAGGTTTATCTTCTGTGTAAAAGATTTGCCACATTTAGAGCACTGATATGGTTTCTCTCCAGTGTGAGTCATCTGATGTGTGTTAAGGTTTCTCTTGAGTGTAAAAGCTTTATCACATTCAGAACACTGATATGGTTTCTCTCCAGTGTGAATCTTCTGGTGTCGGATAAGGTTTGACTTAAATGTAAAAGCTTTATCACATTCAGAACACTGATACAGTTTCTCTCCATTGTGAACCTTCTGCTGTGTGATACCTTTTGTATCCATTGTAGAACCTTTGTCACGTTCCAGGTAAGAAATATCTTCTAAAACGACTCCTCTTATGTACACATGGGTTGGACTTTACTATAAAGCTGTTGTCACTTGCAGAACACTGAAATGACTTCGCTCCTGTTGTCCTCTGAGGTTGGATCGATGTTGAAGAGGATTCAGAACATTTATGACATTTAGAACACGGATATGTCTTGTGTCCCGTGTAACTCCTCCAGTGACCTGCAATAAAGACTTTCAGTCAGTTAGGACACCCATATGGCTCATTTCCCATGTGACTTTGTTGTATTGATGAAGATCAACATGACTGAAAACTTGGTGCATAAATCCACCTGTACAGAAAAAAAAAAGTCAGAATTCTATAAAAAGGGCTGAATAAAGTTGCTTTCTTTTTTAACATTATTAAATATATTGGATGTAGAATGAATATGCATCATCCATGTTTAAATGTTTGTATTTTATTCTATTGAACTCACTATATTATTTCCTTTGGCTGGTAACATTGACAATGTATTGCAATTCCCTGCAGGAAAATCTCATCCTCTGTTCTAATTCTTAGCATTGTGCTGCATAGTGATGGGGGATGTGCTCGGGTTCGATTTGCAGGTACGTTCGGCAAGTGCTTCTAATAAAATACAATAAATTGCAGACTTAAATGCAAACCCCATCAAAGACAATACCAGGCGAATATTGAATATCAATTCTCTAAATTTTTCAAGGCAAATTATTATACAGGATTTATATAGCGCCAACAGTTTGCACAGCACTTTACAGCATGAGGGCAGACAGTACAGTTACAATACAATTCAATACAAGAGAAAATCTGAGAGCCCTGCCTTACAGCTTACCATCTAAAAGGGAGGGTCAAGTGATACAAAAAAGGTGGGGAAAATAAAAGTACAATTGTTTGCGGGTGACAGGATAGGCTTCTATAACCTCTTTAGGCCCCCCCTACAGCAGTTTTACTGCTACAGGGTGGCACCTGTGGGCCGGATTACGTACATATCCAGGCATGATTTAGCACTTGCAGGAAGGGGATGCACGTACGCACCACCAGTGGCCCACTCCCGCTGTGATTAAACACAGCAGAAGCCGATCGCTGCGTGCCACATACTGGATGTTCGCCAGTGCCTGCCGATCGTCCAGGAGAGACACAGAAGGCAGATCCCACTTCTGACAGGGGAAAAGAGGTGGTTTAACCACATGCCGATCAGCCGCCGCAGTTGTACTGCGGCAGAATGGCACAGCTGGGTGAAAACGACATTATGTAACGTCATTTCACCCTGTGGCCACTAGGGGGCGCACGCCTTTTGCTCGCCCTCTGAGCCGATGCGAGCGCCTGGTGGTCCTGATCACCGCTGAGCTCCCGCGATCGCCGCTGAGACACGGAGAACCCGGCACTGTGTGTGTAAACACACAGTTTCCGGTTCTCTGAGGGGAGAAGTGACAGATTGTTTGGTCATATAGAGTATGAATAGCGATCTGTTATCTTCCCTGCATAGTCCCCTCCCCCCTTCAGTTAGAACACTCCCTAGGACACACTTAACCCCTTCACTGCCCCCTAGTGTTATTAACCCCTTCACTACCAGTGACATTTTTACAGTAATCAATGCATTTTTAATCGCACTGATCGCTGTATTAATGCCAATGGTCCCAAAAATGTGTCAAAATTGTCTGCCATGATGTCGCAGTCACGAAAAAAAAATCACCACCATTACTAGTAAAAAAAAAATTAATAATAAAAATGCTATAAATCCATACCCTATTTTGTAGACGCTATAACTTTTGCGCAAACAATCAATATACGCTTATTGATTTTTTTTTAAAAAAATATGTAGAAGAATACATATCGGCCTGAACTGAGGAAAAAAAAAATGTTTTTTTTATATATTTTTATGGGATATTTATTATAGCAAAAAGGAAAAAATATTGTGTTTTTTTCAAAATTGACGCTCTTTTTTTGTTTATAGCGAAAAAAAATAAAAACCGCAGAGGTGATCAAATACCACCAAAAGAAAGCTCTATTTGTGGGGAAAAAAGGACGTCAATTTCGTTTGGGTGCAACGTTGCACGACCGCGCAATTGTCAGTTAAAGCGACGCAGTGCCGAATCGCAAAAAGTGCTCTGGTCAGGAATGGGGTAAAATCTTCCGGGGCTGAAGCGGTTAAGGAAAAGGCTTGCAAATAGATAAGGTGGCTCTCCTGGTTGGACTTATGTGCGCAGGCTAATACATGTTACCTCTCGGGCACACAGGAATTGGGCACAGGCTAATGCACCGCGCACATACGTTCCCTCGTGCATTCTCGTGTGCGCCGGCACTTGCATGCACGCATGACAGATGCTGGTGCCAAACAGGCTATTTGAACTCGGCCAGTGCTTAGGATCAGTGCTGCTTTGTCTCCAGCCTCCTGGGTAACCTGTGATCCTGTGACTCTGTATCCTGTTTCCAGTTGCTGACCTGACTCGTCTTGACCACTCTCTGGACTCCACCTGGACCAACCTTGGCTTGTCCTGACCTCCGCTTCTGTCTGCTCCATTGGCTCCGGCTTTACTGATCGGTTCCAAACCTGGCTTGTTTCCTGACCATGCTCCTGCCCATACCCTGCACCCAATCCATCCTGTCTGTATATGACCCTGCCTGGCTCCGCTACTCTGTCTGTTGTCACCAGTACCAGCTGCCTACCAGCTCCTCTGTTTACTGGAGGCATCTGACGACTCCTGCTGCCCAGCGTAGACACCTGCCCTGCCGCTAGCAAGACTTACAGGCACTCATGCAACTCTGTACTCCTGCGCCTCTTGTCTACACAGGGGGGCCAAGTCAGAGGTGTAAGAGGCCTTTCTTACCATAACAGGCTCTGCTATCAGGCACGTGATAGATGGAGTTTGTGTCCCTGCAAAGCAGGGAATAAATCTCATTTGATGCCCTAGTAAAAGCACTTTCCACAGTGGAGTAAAACACTGGCTAGGCACAAATTTAACCCTTTGATCACCCCCGATGTTAACCCCTTCCCAGCCAGTGTCATTAGTACAGTGACAGTGTATAATTTTAGCACTGATCACTGTATTAGTGTCACTAGTTCTAACAAAGTGTCAGTTGCTGTCAGAAAGTCCACTGCAATAGCGCAGTCTTGCTATAAAGTTGCTGATCACTGCCATTAGTAGTATTAAAAAAAAAAAATAATAATAATAAAAATAATAATAATAATAAATAAAAATATCCCATAGTTTTTGGATACTATAACTTTTGCGCAAACCAATCAATAAACGCTTATTGGGATTTTTTTTCCAAAAATATGTAGCAGAATACATATTGGCCTAAATTGATGAATAAATTTGATTTTTTAAATTTTTTTATGGGATATGGTTTTATAGCAGAAGGTACAAAATATATATATATATTTTTAATTGTTAGTCTTTTTTTTGTTCAAACAAAAAACACAGAGGTGATCAAATACCACCAAAAGAAAGCTTAATATGTGTGGAAAAAAAATGACATAAGTTTTATTTAGGTACAGTGTTGCATGACTGCGCAATTGTCAGTTAAAGTATTGCAGTGCCATATTGCAAAAAAAAAATGACCTGGTCATGAAGGAGGGTGAATCTTCTGGAGGTCAAGTGGTTAAAGAAATGGGATTTCTAGGATCACTAATAGGTGGACAGAGTAGGAAATAGTTGGACAGATTGAGACAAGGTGCTCCAGAGGATGGGTTATGCTCGGGAGAATTTCCAGAGGCAGGGGGCATTGCTAGGTCTACAAAAGATCTGGGGCTGCAGCCCATAGCAGTGAAGCAAAGAAAGTCATATGCTTAGCAGGCAGACATATGTATATAAAATATACATGTGTGTAAAAATTAGGGATGAGCCCGGTGTTCGACTGTTCACCGAATAGCAAACAATTTGGGGTGTTGGTGGCAAATTCGAAAGCCGCGGAACACCCTTTGAAAGTCTATGGGAGAAATCAAAAGTGCTAATTTTAAAGGTTAATATGCAAGGTATTGTCATAAAAAGGGTTTGGGGACCCGGGTCCTTCCCCAGGGGACATGGATCAATGCAAAAAAAGTTTTAAAAAGGGCAGTTTTTTCGGGAGCAGTGATTTTAATAATGCTTAAAGCGAAACAATAAAAGTGTAATATTCCTTTAAATTTTGTACCTGGGGGGTGTCTATAGTATGCCTGTAAAGTGGCGCATGTTTCCTGTGTTTAGAACAGTCCCTGCACAAAATGACATTTCTAAAGGAATAAAAGTCATTTAAAAGTACTCACGGCTATAATGAATTGTCGGTCCCGGCAATACACATAAAAGTCATTGAAAAAAATGGCATGGGATTCCCCCACAATATATGAATAATATGAATATTAAGGGGAAACCAGAACCAAAATTAAAAAAAAAAATGTGTGGGGGTCCCCCAAATTCCATACCAGGTCCTTAAGGTCTGGTATGGATTTTAAGGGGAACCCTGCGCCAGAATTAAAAAAAAAAAAAATGGCGTGGGGTCCCCCCAAAAATCAATACCAGACCCTTATCTGAGCATGCAACCTGGCAAGTCGCAGGAAAAGAGGGGGGACGAGAGCGCCCCCCCTCCTGAACTGTACCAAGCCACATGCCCTCAACATAGGGAGGGTGCTTTGGGGTAGTGCCCCCCCAAAGCACCTTGTTCCCATGTTCATGGGGACAAGGACCTCATCCCTACATCCCTTGCCCGGTTGTTGTGGGGGTCTGCAGGCGGGGGGGTTATTGGAATCCGGAAGCCCCCTTTACCAAGGGGACCCCCAGATCCTGCCCCCCCGTGTGAAATAGTAACAGGGTACAAATGTACCCCTACCATTTCACAAAAAATGTGTGGAAATGGTAAAAAAAAAAAAACACAAGACACGGCTTGGGACAAGTCCTTTATTAAAAAATAAAAAAAATAATAAAAGTGTCCCACAAAGTCCATTCTTCTTCTTCTTCTCTTGCTCCGACGGACCGAAAAAAAAGCTGCATGCTGCCACCGATCTGCCTCCATGGAAGGCACCCGCCATAATGACCGGTCTCTCAGGTAACAGTTCTTTTCTAACTGAGAGTGGGGTCACACAGTGACGTCACTGGGAGACCCCGCCCCCTCTGATCCACGGATACATCACTATGGCTTTCCCGTAATGACCAGCTTCTCGGGTAACAGTTCTTTTATAACAGAGGGCGGGGTCACTCGGTTACGTTGCCGGGTGGCCCCGCCCCCTCTGACGCTACAGGAAAGCCATAGGAATGTCCTCGTGCATCAGAGGGGGGCGGGGTCACCCGGCGACATCACCATGTGGCCCCGCCCTCAATTATAAAAGAGCTGTCACCTGAGAAGCCGGTCATTACAGCAGGAGCCTCCAATGGAGGCAGATCGGTGGCGGCGTGCGGCCTTTTCTTTTTTTAATTTTTCAGTTTGTCAGAGCAAGAAGAAGAAGATGAATGGACTTCGTGGGACATTTTTATTTTTTTATTTTTTAATAAAGGACTTTCCCCAAGCCGTGTCTTGTGTTTTTTTACTATTTTCACACATTTTTTGTGAAATGGTAGAGGTACCATTTGTACCCCCTTACCATTTCACACAGGGAGGGCTGGGATCTGGGGGACCCCATGTTAAAGGGGGCTTCCAGATTCCGATAAGCCCCCCACCCACAGACCCCCACAACCACCCCGCAAGGGTTGTGGGGATGAGGCCCTTCTCCCCATCAACATAGGGACAAGGTGCTTTGGGGGGGCCGCTACCCCAAAGCACCCTCCCAATGTTGAGGGCATGTGGCCTGGTACGGTGTCCCCTCCCATTCTTTTCCTGCAGCCTGCCAGGTTGCGTGCCTCGGATAAGAGTCTGGTGTGGATTTTTGGGGGACCCACGCCATTTTTTTTTTAATTTTGGTGCGGGGTTCCCCTTAATATCCATACCAGACCTGAAGGGCCTGTTATGGAATTTGGGGGGACCCCCACGCATTTTTTTTTACATTTTGGTTCTGGTTTACCCTTAATATTCATTCCAGACCTTAAGGGTCTGGTAATGGACTGTGGGGGAATCCCATGCCGTTTTTTTTCAATGACTTATGTGTATTGCTGGACCAACAATTCATATAGCCGCAATTATTTTTAAATGACTTTTTTTCCTTTAGAAATGTCATTTTGCTGTCAGACTGTTTTAAACATGGGAAACATGCGCTACTTTACAGGCATACTATAGACACCCCCCAGGTACGAAATTTAAAGGAATATTACACTTTTATTGTTTCACTTTAAGCAATATTAAAATCACTGCTCCCTAAAAAACGGCCGTTTTTTAAAAACTTTTTTTTGCATTGATACATGTCCCCTGGGGCAGGACCCAGGTCCCCAAACACTTTTTATGACAATAACTTGCATATAAGCCTTTAAAATTAGCACTTTTGATTATTCATGTTCGTGTCCCATAGACTTTAACGGTGTTCGCGTGTTTGAACAAATTGTTTTCCTGTTCGCATGTTCTGCTGCGAACCGAACCGGGGGTGTTCGGCTCATCCCTAGTATATATATATATATAAAAAAACACACATATATACATACATACATACATACATACATACACACCCCCCTTATATTATCATTATATCAGGTTCCCCAGAGCCCCCCTCATTATATCAGGGTCCCCAGAGAGCCTCCCCCCTACATCAGGGTCTAGAGAGAGGGTGAGCAGTGAGAGATGATGTAATCTCTCTGCTTCCCACAGCTGCACAGTGAGTCATGGAACAGTGGTGATGCAGGGCGGGTGGTGAGTGATGTCGTCATCTCTCTGCCCTCTCGCCCACCCCCCGGCTGGCTCTCCCGTGCTGCCCGTCTGCTCTCCGGCTCTGCCGTTCTGCCTGTCAGCTCTGTCGTGTGGCCCAGGTGCAGAGAGGCCACGGCCCAGTGTTTGGGGACCCTTGCAGAGACTCTGGGCCCCAGATTCAGGGCTATAACCCCAGAAGCCACCCCCTAGCGACGCCACAGCCTGGAGGTGAGCATTGGAGGAGGTGACGTGGGAGCTAGAGGGCTGGAGGTCTTGGGAGGAACAAAGAATGATTTGGTTAGTATTTTGAGACAAGGTTAGTGATGTAGCTTGGGGAAGAGTTGTGCATTGCTTTGTAAGATGTTAGGATTTCAAATTTTTAATAGGCAAGGGATTGTTAAACAAAGGGCACATGGAGCTGGGCATGGTCAGGCGGGAAAAGTACCAATGTAAAAACAATAAATGTAAATTATACCATTTGGCGTTGAGCAATTCTTTTAATAGAGCTTAAAGCAAAAACACTAAAAATACAAAATTCCTTGGAATGACATGCTTGGGTGCTTAAACCTCCTGCCGTTCAGTCACATAATCTAATATTTCCTATCATTTCTGAACAAGATTGTACGCAGGCTGAATTAATCCTTTTTTTTTAATTTATTATTTATGCAATCCACAAAAGAGAAGAAAGACACGACAGCCAGTCTAGAGCTGCAACTAACGATTATTTTCATAATCGATTAGTTGGCCATTTATTGTTTCAATTAATCGGATAATAACCTTAAAAAAAGCGTGGTGTATAATTTAGTTAATATGTAAAGTTAAAAAAAAAAAAAGACAAAATTATTCTTAAATATCTCTATGCAGTGGTAAATATAAATGACCAACTATATGGTTTGGGAGCAAAATCTCTAATCCACTCTGAGAAGAACAGACAGAAGAGATATACTGTATATATTATTGGAGGAGATATACTGCATATACTTTTAGAAGAGATATACTGTATAAACTATTAGAGGTTGAATCTGGTAAATATCATCAGACTTGGATATCAAATTTTTTAATTAAAAGAAAAAAAATAATTAAAAGACCGTTTTGCTGATTTTCAGACAGAACTGTAATATATTATGTATGACAGACTACCTTGTCATTGGCAGATGGATGATAATAGCTCCCTGCGCCTGCTGTCACTTATGATGGCCATACAAAAACAATGTCTTCCTTCAAAAAAAAAATATTTTTTAAGAACATTTGCTTGATTTTCCTATCGTTAGCTGGGTCAAATCGACATTTGGTTTCCACCACAGTGATGGGAAAATTCGAAGGAGCAGGATTAAAAACTTCTTGGTCACAGGAATTTTTCTTCATAAATACCATTCAGTTTAAAACCGAATGTTAAAAGTGAAATTTTCAAAACGGCATTCTTTCATTTATCGAATGTACAAAGATTTTTTATTGGCTCTTTACCCTGATCAGGGCTGGGCTTTGTCAGAGGGACGAGCTTCAACTCCGTTCGCCTGGCGTGCACGCCTCAACTACGAGCGGCGTGCGCGCCAGTCTGCATAGTGACCGGCTGTGATTGGACACAGACGGTCACGCGGTGAAGAGCCAATGATCCCGAGGGACACGCCCTATCCCATATTGCCACACTGTGGGCCCAGTAAGTGGAGGACATTATATGACACCATACCAGGATGGGAGAGCCCATCTGTGGATGTCATATTAACATATGCCTGGAATGGAAGTAGTTAAATATCTCCATTCCTTCCGCTGACCTAACACACCTAGAAGCATCCCTCTCTTTTCCCTGGTCCACTCGTGACGTCACATACCTAGGAACTAAACTCACAGCTAAACCTTTACGCAGCCAATTACCCCTTGATGCTTTCCCCATCTCACCAACCTCCTTTACAAATGGTCTTCCCTTCCATTAGCCTGGATGGGCAAAATAACTGCATTCAAAAAAACAATGTAATTTTTATGCAATAGAGTTTCTCTGTAAGCTTACCTGTCTCCATGTGTTCATCTGTAAAGACCAGCTGCCTCTCACCTGACTGGTTTTATAACCTCTCCTCTATGCATGGCCCCACCCCAGCTCCTATCAGGGAACCCTATATCAACCTGTGCACTGCAAGCCAGTTGTGCTGATCAACCATTGTGTGTTAGCCTCCATGTGTACTTGCTGTGTTTCCTACATCTGATTCCTGTTACCCACTTTGGCCTGTTCTCGACTCTCCCTGTCTGCTTGTTACCCTGACCTTTGGCGTGTTATGTTTATCCTTGTCTGCTAGTTGCCCTGACCTTTGCCTTACCCCTTACTTCCCTGTCGTTGCAGCCTGCTGCCTCCTTACTCTTCTCCTGTAGTTTACGGTGAGCGTGAGCTGTGAGACCCTGGGGGCCGCGACCTGGAGCCAGACTGCAGCGCTGTCCATCCTCACCACTAGAGGCTCTGGTGAACACCCGCTGGCTTTTAGACTCCGCGTCCTGGGGAATCTATGCTCTAGCTCCCCCTGGTATCCATGTTAGTTATCCTGTAGACCTGCTTCCTGAACCTTCCAGGGTTCAATCCGCAGCAGTCAGTCCTAGGGTCCACTACCTTAGCGGTGCACTTCCGACTCCTACAGAGTGCATCTGTCACCTGGTCCCAGGTGACCCGACAGTTTAATCAGCCATGGACCCGGCTGATGTGCCGCTACCCGCAGATGATCTGTTGCAGGGCTTAGTTCGCAGACTTGAGACCCAGGAATTGCATCAGACCCAAGTGATGCGATTCCTTCAGGATTTGGCATCCAGCTTTGAACAGGTTCAGGCCTCATTAGGACCCCCGGTTCAACAACCTCAACCGCTATCTGCTGCTGCACCTATCGCACCAGTCGCAGCCACACATTCATTACAACTGCCAGCTCCGGCCCGTTTCTCTGGGGACTCCAAGGCTTGCAGGGGGTTCCTTAGCCAGTGCACGATTCATTTTGAACTTCAGCCCCAAAACTTCCTGTCCGATCGGGCGAAAGTAGCCTATATTATATCCCTCCTGTCTGGCGAGGCGCTAGCTTGGGCTGCCCCTCTGTGGGAACTGAATGATCCAGTGGTTTCTAGCCTGTCTGATTTCTTGAAACTTTTTCGGAATATCTTCGAGGAACCGGGTCGTGTCTCCTCAGCGGCTAGCGCTCTTTTACATCTCTGTCAAAAGTCCGCTTCTGTAGGACAGTATGCTCTTCAGTTCCGTATCCTCACAGCTGAATTGAGCTGGAATAATGAGGCCCTAGTTGCAACCTTTTTACATGGCCTCTCTGATAGAGTGAAGGATGAATTAGCAGGAAGATCCCTTCCTGCTGATCTGGACGGTGTCATCATCTTGTGTAACCAGATCGATATTCGCTTTCAGGAGAGGGCCCTGGAAAAAAGACGCCAGCACTTAGGCAGCTTGAGCTCCCAGTCCCTTTTCTTCGATCCGAGGAGCACCCCCTGCCCGCTGAGGAACCTACGCAGCTGGGCTGGACCAAGTTGTCTCCTGAAGAATGCGCTAGGCGCAGAACTCTGGGCCTGTGCCTCTATTGTGGGGCCAAAGGTCATTTTCGTGACACTTGTTCTCTTCGCCTGGAAAAACATCGGGGGTAATACATCTGGAAGGTGGAGTATTAGACCCTGAAGTATCACCTTCACCTTCTCATCTTCTTCTTTCTGTGTTCCTTCATGTCGGCGCTTCCCCTCGTTCGGTCTCGGCACATCTGGATTCCGGAGCCGCTGGCAATTTCATGGATTGGGAAACTGTATCTTCCATGAGACTTACCCTTTTGCCCCTTTCAACGCCATTGGTGGTCTTGGCGATTGATGGCACTGTTCTTCCAGGGGGTCCTATCCGCTTCCAGACCCTCCCTGTTAAGATGTCGGTAGGGACACTCCACCAGGAGTGGATATCCTTCCTTGTTTTACCTAAAGCTTCATCTCCTATCATTTTAGGTCTTGCTTGGTTACGGTTCCATTCTCCACACATTGACTGGACTGCTGGACGGATCCTGGCTTGGGGTTCCTCCTGTTGCTCTTCCTGCCTACTCAAGGTTACCCCAAAAGAGAAACTTCCTGTTGTCACCATCCCAGTATCTTCTGCTCTTCCCGCTGCATATAGAGATTTCTGGAATGTCTCCTGCAATAGTTGGGCTGAGGCACTCTCTGGGTCATGTGGCACTCTGGGTGAGGAGCCCACCTGTAAACTTGAGCCGATCATTCACTCCAATTTGCATGGTCATTTACCTTTGCCCGTTCCTGGGCCCCCTTGGACGCACACCCAGGCTGACTCGTCTACCAGTTTCACAGTCGCTACGCCCTGTGATGCGATTCTGGTGGTCGCTGCACCTGGCAATGCTGTTCAGTCGGCCTCTGCACCAGTTCAGCCTATGCCCAGTAAAGCTATCCAGCTTGACTTCTGTGACACATCACTTTCTAACCAACCTGGTCTCAGGGATCCACTGACTTCTGCCCAGTCTGATGATCCTGTGTTGGATGTCCAGCTCATCTTTAAGGGTCTGGGGGACCCTGCTCAGACTCCTGATGGTCTCCTTTTGCCTTTACCCATTCCTAAGAAGCCTTTAGCCCTCAATAAGTCCTCTCGTCCTCTCCCTACCTCGGTTTCGGTCTCTGAGGATAATCTTAAGTATGAGGTTAGTCAAGTTCTCGATTCCCGGCGCTGTAGAGGCATTCTTCCGTACCTCGTACATTGGGAAGGGTTTGGTCCTGAGGAGAGGTCTTGGATCACTGCATCTGAGATATTTGCGCCTCGTCTGTTGAGGAGGTTTCATCTGGAGTTTCCCTTTAAGCCAGGACCCAGGCAGGGGAGGGGGAGGCCTCATAAGAGGGGGGTACTGTCATGGTTATGCAATAGAGTTTCTCTGTCAGCTTACCTGTCTCCATGTGTTCATCTCTAAAGACCAGCTGCCTCTCACCTGACTGGTTTTATAACCTCTCCTCTAAGCATGGCCCCACCCCAGGCCCTATCAGGGAACCCTATATTAACCTGTGCACTGCAAGCAAGCAGTGCTGATCAACCATTGTATGTTAGCCTACGTGTGTACTTGCTGTGTTTCCTACATCTGATTCCTGTTACCGACTTTGGCCTGTTCTCGACTCTCCCTGTCTGCTTGTTACCCTGACCTTTGGCGTGCTATGTTTATCCTTGTCTGCTAGTCGCCCTGACCTTTGGCTTACCCCTTACTTCCCTGTCGTTCCAGCCTGCTGCCTCCTTCTTCTTCTCCTGTAGTCTACGGTGAGCATGAGCTGTGAGACCCTGGGGGCCGCGACCTGGAGCCAGACTGCAGCGCAGTCCATCCTCACCACTAGAGGCTCTGGTGAACACCCGCTGGCTCTTAGACTCCGCGCCCTGGGGAATCTATGCTCTAGCTCCCACTGGGATCCATGTTAGTTATCCTGTAGACCTGCTTCCTGAACCTTCCAGGGTTCAATCCGCAGCAGTGAGTCCTAGGGTCCACTACCTTAGCGGTGCACTTCCGACTCCTACAGAGTGCATCTGTCACCTGGTCCCAGGTGACCTGACAAACGATTCTCCCCAAAATATTATGTTAATTCCGAGTTCTACCCATCCCGGTCCCAGGTTTACTACCTCTGCTTACTAAACTTACTAAAAAATACCTCTTTGGGTGGCTCTGGAATCAGTCGAATATGATCTCCCTTTCTGTCACTAACCTCCTCTGGCTTCATCCCTCTAACCACCGCACAATACACAGCCCAGCTACGTGCCACTCACTCTCACTTTGGGATCGTCTTAGATCCAAACATTCTCTCCAATCCCACCATAACCCCAAGCTCTCCTTACTATGTAATCCCTCATTCTACCATGCCTGGACATCACCGTTCTCTTTCCAAAAGTGGTTCTCCACTAACCTCATCTGAGCCTATAAATTCATAACACCCAATGGCATAAAGCCCTTCCTGGCCCTCAGGGAGTCTAATGATATTCCATCCTCTGACATCTTTCAGGTACCTTTAGATCAAACATTTCTTTACATGCTTAATTCCCAAAGACCCTTCCACACACTATGTACTTCTTTAAACAAGCCTGTAAAAATGACACACATAGGAGAGGCCTAATCTCAGCACTCTATGCCCAACTGCTTAACACAAGATCCCCTCCCATCCCTCCTATACCTCTAAATGGGAAAAAAGACTTAGAAATTACATTAGAAGGTGCAGATTGGAATCACATTTGGACGGCCACAAAATCCTCCTCTCAAAATATTGTGGCACTCAAAACTAACTATAAAGTCCTGACCCATTGGTACTTGGTCCTGGCCAAGATTGCCAAATATGTCCCTCAATACCCCTCCACTTGTTTTAAAGACTGTCCCTCTCAAGGGAACTTTCACCATATTTGGTGGTCATGCCTTATTTCACAAACTTTCTCGTCCAATCTGTTCAACATGCTCTCCACCCTCTTGGATACAGCTATACAACCTGATCTATAGCTCTCTTAAATCTCAAAACACCAAACTTATCTCATTGGCAATTTAAACTTCTCTTGCAGGTCACAACAGCGGCCGAACAAATCATTGCTAAATCCTGGAAAACTCCCAGTCTCTGTGTCTTTGCGGTCAAAACCAAGGTCACACAAGCAATGATCCACGCAAAAATTGAGGCTGTCATGTCTGACAGAGTCATAAAATATGAAGCCCTATGGTCTCCTTCGGTAACCCATTTCTTCCCACCCAATTTTGATGAATCCCTCTTGCTCCCATGAGAGGCATCCACTCTAACATATCTATTGACCAGCATAACTGATACAACCTAGCAAACACCTGGGGTTCCAAATCTCTCCTTACTCTCTCCCTTCTTCCCCACCCTACTCCCCCGCCACTCTTTCCCTCCCCCCTCTTTATCCTATTCTCTTTTCCGTACACCCTATCTCCCCTTTCTTTTGGGTAGTTAATATTCTACTAATCGTTTCTATATGTAGCACCCTGATGTTTAGGCAGGGTTGCTATTAAATTTAGTTGCCAGGCAGTAGTTGCCTTAGGCCGATTGTTAGAGGATCAATTGATTTTGCCCCAATTCTGGAATTGCTGCACTTCTCTCTTCTGCCACTAGGTGGCTGGGTACCTGGTGGCACTAGATAAGACAAGAGCATTGTAAGGACAGATTAGGAATGAATGTGGTGTCTCAGCCAATGGGCAGGGATCTTCTCGGGTCCCTTGGCCTGCTGGGAGAGCCTATTTGGGTGGAGTCAGGTGATCGCTGTTCTGTGCCACCTGGACGGCTGTCTGGGTGGACATGTGTTGTGCTGCCCTGGGCTGCTAGGCCAGAGCCTGAGGCCTATTCCAGGGACATCTGGCTGCTAGGCTGTCTGAGGGCCTATCCAGAAGCAAGAGAGCAGCGTAGGGTTGGGACTGCGGCTTGCAGTCCAACCAAAAGTGATGGTTCTGCCGACGAGAGAACCTGTCGTGGTTAGAGGTAGAGGGAAAGCTGTCACCAGTAAGGGACCATAGACCTTATTACCAGAGACCACTGTGAGTAGCTGAAGCAAGTACCAGAGCAGTATTCTTAACAACCAGGGACGGTGAAGAATTGGGAAACTTCAGCAGGTGCCAAACCAGGGACCCAGCCCGTGGAGGTGATGCTTGCAGAGCAGTGTTGTGTGCCAAGCTAGGGACCTGCCCATGGAGGTGATGCTTGCAGAGCAGTCTTGTGTGCCAAGCCAGGGACTGAGCAGGCCAGCGGGGTGACGCTTGAGGAGTATCTGTGAGTGCTAAGCTAGGAACCCAGCAGGGAAGCGGGGGTGGCGCTTGAGGAAGATACTGTGTGATACTGTGTGAGAAGATTGGAAGAGCTCAGGGGATCCAGTGGCAGTGGATCAGGAAGGTCTAGTGAGAGAGATTGGGAGCTCAGTTGAGTGAAGATCTACAAGAGGAGATTGTAGAGGAAGTAAAGAAGAAGTTTGTTACAACTTGTGTTAGAAACTGTTACAAGACTGTTGACAGTGATCCTACTCATGCAGATGTGGGGTCTAGCTGCATGCCTTTCCCTGCATGGCCGTCTACCTATAGAAGTCCCAGAGTATGCCAATTAACATTGCAACTACTAAAGGGTGTTCAGGCCCTTACCCTCTCTCCCACAGTTCAGTGTAAGAGACCATAAATCTCTTTGCATTCAAGAAGTGTCTGGCGCCAATCAATCTATCTTGCATTACACCCGCCATGCCTCGTAACCCATTCTAGACAGAAGGAAGGAAGTCGGCTGTCCCTAACTCTGGAGGTTCTCATTAGACCAAAGGGGCCAGAGACTCCGCTACATTTGGCGCCCAACGTGGGGCAAAGGCGTTATTCCTTCAGCAGTCACCCATAGCAACCGGCTACAGCTCCATCGGGATTTCGTCTGGCTCAATGGGAAAGTGGCAAGTAACATCTCTACTTCTTATAGACTGTGTTATTATGCATTCTGGCAATGTGGGGAAGAACCAACCAGTCTCATTGCTCATGGGAGAGTACCAGCCTGGTCTTTTGACACTTCCCACCAGCGCTGCAAGGGTTAAAACAGACTCCATTAGAAATTTGGCATGCTGCAGAAAGAGTAAGGCGGGCTCTAAAGTTTCCAAAAAATATCTGCACCAATCCATTGGCAGGGGGAGGAGACCCTGCTCTGCAGGGTAGGAGAAGGAAGTTCTGCCACGTGTGGCTGGTTGTGGGTTGGAAAAGATGGCGCAGTTTGGAAGTGCAATGGGGCATTGAGAGATGTATGCTTTGGTCTGAGCGAGTCAAAAAGTGATCTGACTGACACCGGAGTGCGGTATACACCTAAGGGTAGTCTTGCCTTGTACACGGCTGGAGGCTATGAGGCCTTGGGACTGATTTATGGGAAGTGTTCCAGTCTGGCCACACATCTGAGGCCTTGGATCATCTGCGGACGTCGTGGGAGAACACCTGTTTGAAGTAGTCTCACTAGCCCAACCTCCGTGGATACTACAAGCAGATTGGGACAAGAATGTCGCTATCCCAGCTGGGAGTGATATTAAGAGTCTACCTTCCATCACCCGAGTTGTGTGAGAAGCTGCTCCTCCTGTCTCAGTGGCTGCTCCAGTTGCCCCTCAAAGCCGTGGTCGGGCCCACCTGCTCTCTTTGATTTCGGAGAAACTGGGGAGATGCTGGAGTCGGGTAAGCCTGCAAGGGGTGAAAGCGGTGTACCAGTGGCAGGGCCGTCTTTAATTTTGATTGGGCCCTGGGCAAACACTTTCTTGGGCCCCCCCTCCATTCTGAGACATACAAAAAATAGCAGGTAGACTCAAAATCAGTTTACTGCAGCAGATCACGCAGCAATTGCAATTGTTTGCCAGAGGTTACAGCCTATCCTTACTGCTCACTGGCTGGTTTCTAGAGGTTACAACACATAATTTCTGCTTGCCGATTGGTTGCTAGAGGTAAATGTACATTATTAGCGCTCACTAGATGGTTGCTAGGGGTTACAGCACATCATTACCACTTACTGATTGGTTGCTAGAGATTAAAGCAGATCACTACTGTTCGCTGATTGGTTGCTAGAGGTTAATGCACATCATTACCTCTCACTGAGCAGTGGAGCAATCCCAAATAATTACATAAAACAGGAGAGTTGGGACTTTAGATGAGGTGAGCAAAGAAGGCCAGGGGGGCAGTCAAACATAGCATAAAACACTTTATTGATACATAGTAGTGCAATGACACAATTGGAGTTCCAGTCGTGCCGGCAGTCGTGGACCCCCTTAGTTTCACTATCGCGTGGCATGTGAGTACCCATTGGAGACTAGAGGTTTTGCTTTTTCTTTTTCATACAGTTTTTACCCCATTGTTCTTTTCCTTTGTAGACCCTGGTGCTATACCGCCCCTGAAGAGTGTTCAATACACGAAAACGCGTCGGGCTTACGACATGCACCAGACAATCATATACCTACAAGTTTTTTATTACCCCATGACTACTTTAGTGAACATTTCTTCCAGAATAGTATTATTCTCCCTGCATCCATTTGGGGGTTGTTTACCATATTTGCCATGTATCAGTTAGGATGTGACTGCTACACGACTTGTTATGACAATCTACACTGGAACTCCAATTGTGTCATTGCACTACTATGTATCAATAAAGTGTTTTATGCTATGTTTGACTGCCCCCCTGGCCTTCTTTGCTCACCTCATCTAAAGTCCCAACTCTCCTGTTTTATGTACTTACGCATAGGGATGGAGACCTAGTGTCTCATTTAAAGTCCCATTCTTCTATATAATCCCAAATAATTGAGCAAGTAAAGGGGCACATTAATGTGTCAGAGAGTGCAGACATACTACAGGAGAGGTTCAGAGACTGCGGACATACTGCAGGAGAGGTTCAGAGACTGCGGACATACTGCAGGAGACAATCAGAGACTGCGGACATACTGCAGGAGACAATCAGAGACTGCGGACATACTGCAGAAGACAATCAGAGACTGCGGACATACTGCAGAAGACAATCAGAGACTGCGGACATACTGCAGGAGACAATCAGAGACTGCGGACATACTGCAGGAGACAATCAGAGACTGCGGACATACTGCAGGAGACAATCAGAGATTGCAGACATACTGCAGGAGATTACCAGAGACTGCGGACATACTGCAGGAGACTACCAGAGAATGCGGACATACTGCAGGAGATTACTAGAGACTGCGGACATACTGAAGGAGATGAAGGAGATTACCAGAGACTGCGGACATACTGCAGGAGATTACCAGAGACTGCGGACATACTGCAGGAGACTACCAGAGACTGCGGACATACTGCAGGAGATTACCAGAGACTGCGGACATACTGCAGGAGATTACCAGAGACTGCGGACATACTGCAGGAGACAATTTAAGACTACGGACATACTGCAGGAGACAATCAGAGACTACAGACATTATACAGGTGATGGTCAGAGAACTTTCAGCAACGCACAGCTTTACAGTTAAATAACACAGTTTAGGGTTTAAACAGTCAGGCATTTTATGGGTGTAAGGACATACCTGGCCAGCCAAACTCACTACATACATTCAGGTCTGTGGGCGGGGCTTCCACTCTCTGCTCTCACTACAACAGCCGGGAGCTCCACTAAAGCTTTGTTGGAGGGCCCACGTCACCTGTGAATTTGGGCCCCGATGACAGCTTTGCAGAGCGCACAGAGGACACGAAAGGGCTGTATTCCAGCACTAGCCAGCTGAGGGTTCACCAGCCAGTATAGAGGAGCTCCACTGACGCTCCCACTCTGATACTGGCTCTCACTGCAGACGCTCTTTTCTGAGTATACAGGCTGAATGTAGGCGGGGTCAGAGCGTCAGTGGAGCTCCAAGCCCCGCCCCCTCTCAGCTGGCTAGCACAGGAATACATCCTCCCGTGTCCTCTGTGCACTCTGCAAAGCTGTCATCGGGGCCCCAATTCACGGGTAGCGAGGCCCCCCAACAAAGATTGGGCCCAGAGCAAGTGCCCCATTTGCCCTGCGCTAAAGACGGCCCTGACCAGTGGGGGAGATGATACCTGTGGCCATTAAGGGGGATAACCTGGTTGTGCCAATTTAAGCCAGCTCCGCGCGCAACTATCTCCTGGCCGAAGAGTGTTCCATCATAACCGATTCAGACATCCCCTCTGATGGGTTATCTGAACTGTTTTCGGACACTTTGTCTTGGACTGGAAGGTGGAGTGAGAGTGGGGAGGAACCGTTGTGTGACTTGGAAGAGGATGAGGTCCCTTCAGGGCCTAGTGCAAGTATAAATATTGAACTGTCCACAAACACTGCATCAACTGTGTGTGTCACTAAGTCTTTTGAGGAGGACCGCTGGGAACGTTGGGTCCCTAAAGTCACCCCTACCAAATCAACAGATATGCCTAAGCCTGATTGTAAACCTGATGTTGTAGCAGGATACCCGGTTCAGCGTGCTCCAGACGCACAGGTCCTATCCGAGTTTGGAGACCCACAAACTCTGCCCAGGCTGTCTAAAGGTACAGCGCATAATTATCAAAAAAGTAGCTGAGGAATATGGGTACCTGTATCCCTATGTACCGGCTCACCTAGAAGAAGAGATCTTAGATAACGAAATGCAATGGATAGATGAGGCCGTGCGAAGTTTCCTTCGGATCCCTTTGCCGGTGGACTTTTCAAAGTTGTCACCCAAGATAGCCGAAAGGTATGCCTCAGTGCTGCACACCTGGGGTTATGGCTGTAAAATCAACCTGGACAGTGTGATCAGCCACACACCCAACAAGAAGGATATTCAACACTACACCACCCAGATAATACTGGTAAATGCTATGGAACTATATCTGTTCACCAAATCTTGTGGATTACAAATCTGTGGTTTGTGGAGTCAAGGACGCTGTGCTGGAAGCCACTTCCCTCTTGCACAGAAGTTGTTGTTAGGGGAGAACATTCCTGCTGGCTGTACTGCTGAAATTGTGCTGGACTGAATGCTGCTGGCAGATACAGGGACCTGTGATGTTCAGCAGGTTATTTCTTCAATTGATGAGGAGCTTTTTCTCAGTCCTCAACTGTCACACGAACAGATAGACTACCATTGCAAGGGAACCTGTGTTCAGAAGTGCGGTCCCTTGCACCATGGCCTGGCTGCTCGTTGACTAAATCGCAGCTGTGCCACATGTCCCTGGAGTTATCCCTAAGAAGAAGGGAAACTGCTGGGAAATGTGTTTCACCCAAGTGATAATATTGATGGACTCTGAAGATTCAAAGACACTGGGGTGTTAGCTAGCTAGATAGAATAGGCCAGTGATGGCGAACCTTGGCACCCCAGATGTTTTGGAACTACATTTACCATGATGCTCAACTACACTGTCGAGTGCACGAGGATCATGGGAAATGTAGTTCCAAAACATCTGGGGTGCCAAGATTCGCCATCACTGGAATAGGCTATGGTAAGAAGAAGGGGTTCTTACCGTGTACTTTGAATAATGGACTATCCAGTGTTGCATAATGGCCACTAGGTGGTGTGAGAAGTGCCAGCCTGAGTGAGCTCTCATTTACATTATGTGTTCATTTACAGGAAATGCTAAGAAAGTTTGTAGGATAATTGTGGAAGGGCCCACTTTCATTCATTCATATGTTATGTCTTAGACATACTATAGCTTGTACTTACACTGCTATGCTATTCTCGGATGAGAACAATTAAAAAAAACACTTTACTGCCCCCTAGTGGTTAACCCCTTCACTGCCGGTCACATTTACACAGTAATCAATGCATTTTTATAGCACTGAAAAAAGTGTCCGATCTGTCCGCCAACATGTCGCAGTCATGATAAAAAAAAAAAAATTGCTGATCGCCGCCATTACTAGTAAAAAAAAAAAATAATAAAAGATGCCAAGAAACTATCCCCAATTTTGTAGCCACTATAACTTTTGCGCAAACCAATCAATAAATGCTTATTGCGATTTTTTTTACCAAAAATATGTAGAAGAATACGTATCGGCCTAAACTGAGGAAAAAAAGGTCCTTTTATATCTTTTTTTGGGAATATTTATTATAGCAAAAAGTAAAAAATAATGCTTTTTTTTCAAAATTGAGGCTTTTTTTGTTTATAGTGCAAAAAATAAAAACCGCAGAGGTGATCAAATACCACAAAAAGAAAGCTCTATTTGTGGGGAAAAAAGGACGTCAATTTTGTTTGGGAGCCACGCCGCACGATCGCGCAATTGTCAGTTAAATCAACGCAGTGCCGAATCGCAAAAAGTGCTCTGGTCTTTTGCCAGCCGAATGGTCCGGGGCTGAAGTGGATAACATTCTGGTATTCAAGAGGTTAATAGAGAAATGAGCTTTGTATTATTCTCAGCCAGTGATTGGCCATCATGTAGAAGTGATTTGAGGCAGCTGGAGAACCGGCCAATCATCATACAGAGAATGTGTCGCCCCTCCCCCCTGCTGGTGCCACCTGTTGTTCCCTGCTGTGTTTCCTCTGGGAGGTCCAAGATGGTGGAGCATCAATAAACCACTATAGATTGTTATGTAAGAGGAGCTTGGAGAACATCCCATCCCCCGATATCCTCTGCCATGAATGACCCCAGAAATGACAAGAACAGGGGTCCTCAAACTTTTTAGACAGGGGGCCAGTTCATGGTCCCTCAGACTGTTGGGGGGCCGCACTATAGTTTAAAAAAATATGAACTAATTCCTATGCACACATCTTATTTGTAGTGCAAAACAAAAAAAACAGGAAAAAAACAGTACAATATTTAAAATAAAGAACAATTGTAATCAATATGAACTTATCACTATTTCACAGACTCCCCTCATTACAGAACCACTCCCAATCACAGACCCCCCCCTCCCCATCACAGACTCACCCCATCACAAACTCCTCTCCGTCACAAAGCCCCACATAACAGATTCCCCCCATAACAGACTCCCCCATATCACATACTTCCCCCATCACAGACTTTCCCCATAACAGACTCCGCCATCACAGATCCCCCCATAACAGACTCCCCCATAATAGACTCCCCCATCACAGATCCCCCCATATCACAGATCCCCCATAACAGACTCTGCCATCACAGATCCCCCCATAACAGACTCCCCCATCACAGATCCCCCCATATCACAGATCCCCCATAACAGACTCTGCCATCACAGATCCCCCCATAACAGACTCCCCCATCACAGATCCCCCCATATCACAGATCCCCCATAACAGACTCCGCCATCACAGATCCCCCCATAACAGACTCCCCCATAACAGACTCCCCATCACAGATCCCCCCATATCACAGATCTCCCCCATAACAGACTCCCCATATCACAGACTCCCCCATATCACAGATCTCCCCATATCACAGACCCCCCCATAACAGACTCCCCATCACAGATCTCCCCATATCACAGATTTCCCCCATAACAGACTCCCCAATAACAGACTCCCCCTATCACAGATCCCCCCATAACAGACTCCCCATATCACAGATCTCCCCCATAACAGACTCCCCAATAACAGACTCCCCAATAACAGACTCCCCCTATCACAGACTCCCCCTATCACAGACTCCCCCTATCACAGATCCCCCCATATCACAGATCCCCCCATATCATAGATCCCCCCATATCACATATCCCCCACCACAGACTCCCCATATCACAGATCCCCCCTATATCACAGATCCCCCCCATATCACAGATCCCCCCATATCACAGATCCTCCCCATATCACAGATCCCCCCCATAGACTCCCCCATATCACAGATCCCTCATCACAGATCACCCCATATCACAGATCCCCCCCCCCCATATCACAGACTCCCCCATATCACAGATCCCCCCATATCACAGATCCACATATCAATATTACACTGCCGCCCCCTATAATATCACAGCACTCCCACTCAGCACTTACCTGTATCACGCAGGATGCGAGGCATGGTAGGTCCAGACGGGGGGCGGGACTTTGTAAGTGAGGGGCAGGTGATTGGTTCCTGGGACCGCCCCGATGCCTAGTAACCAATCACCTGCTTCTTAGCACTGAAGGTCCTTTGTCCGGGCCTGTCATGTTTCCTGTCCTGTGTGATGGAGGTAGCAGAGGGCAGGGGGAGTGCTACAATGTTAAAGGGCCAGTCCGCGGGCCGGATAAAAAATGCTGGAGGGCCGGATTCGGCCCGCGGGCCGTAGTTTGAGGACCCCTGGACAAGAATTATGTCACCTCCGGGGTCACTGCTGTCATTACCGCCTACTGTAGCTGGTCTATGTCATCTACAGCACTCAGCACTATTGTAATGTACAACACAATATATAGAGTAGAGAGGTCAGCACTATTGTAATGTACAACACAATATATAGAGTAGAGAGGTCAGCACTATTGTAATGTACAACACAATATATAGAGTAGAGGGGTCAGCACTATTGTAATGTACAACACAATATATAGAGTAGAGAGGTCAGCACTATTGTAATGTACAACACAATATATAGAGTAGAGCGGTCAGCACTATTGTAATGTACAACACAATATATAGAGTAGAGGGGTCAGCACTATTGTAATGTACAACACAATATATAGAGTAGAGAGGTCAGCACTATTGTAATGTACAACACAATATATAGAGTAGAGAGGTCAGCACTATTGTAATGTACAACACAATATATAGTCGCTTCAGCTCCGGAAGATTTTACCCCCTTCCTGACCAGAGCACTTTTTGCGATTTGGCACTGCGTCACTTTAACTGATAATTGCGCGGTCGTGCGACATTGCTCTCAAACAAAATTGACGTCCTTTTTTTCCCACAAATAGAGCTTTCTTTTGGTGGTATTTGATCATCTCTGCGATTTTTATTTTTTGTGCATTTAGTACCGGGGTACAGGGATGTGGGGGGTCAGACAACACACGGGGGATCACCTTCTGTTGTATATCCACAGAAATCACCCAGCACGCTGGCAGATTGTCAGGAGAACCCCCAAGTTCCCAGCCCAGACAGGGGTAACAGCTGTATAACAGCACACACACTCTATTATCCCACCACTGCCACATACGGGAACTAGAAAACCAGCAGAGGACCTTGTATGGTGGAGGAGGGAAGGAGAGGGAGATTATTGTGATAGATTTGGCACAGCCTGAAATACCTCTGACCACCACTAGAGGGAGACTCCACCCATATCTAGCTGGCTGACCACACACAGGCAGATACAAATCTTACATACAATCTGGTGCACTATGAGGGTTGGGGGTCAGTCTAGTAATCAGCACACACTTCTGGGGTTCCTCAGACTCCCCTACAAGCTAGAATCCTTGTGTTACTCCCTCTTCCCACTATCCATGTACACCCCACACCAGACACACAACATGGGGGCAGTAAGGGGACAGGGGGGCAGTTGGGGGGGAGGGAAGTCAATGGGGATGTTGAGGGAAAAGTGCCCATTATCTGTGGTCAGTGTGGGGAAAGGGGGATGCCTTCTGTCATCAGTTGATTAAATAAATTGGGGGGGAATGTTGGGCATTAGTGATTAGTAGAAACAAATGGGGCAAGAACAAGGGGGAGTTGGAGGTTCTAAATAGAGAGACAGGAGGCACTGGTGCTAAGTAGTTTTACGGCAACAGTGGGGGACCAGAAGTGTAAAAAGGGGGCAGTGAGGTGGGAGGGGGCAATACGGAGCACAGAGCATGGACAGGAGAATGTGAGGGACAGGGGAAAGATGGGGAAGATCTGGGGTAAACTGGGAGGCACTGAGGAAACAAGAAGCTGGAAAGGAAGGCAGTAGGGGGATGGGATGGGAGTGGTGGTCAGTGGGAGATGAATACCTGGCCGATTATGTCCTGTTCCGGAGGTTAATGTGACGCTCCTCTGATGAGTCTTCTATCATTGGGGTCCTCTTGGATGGTCCCTCTTGGCTCCTCTGATGCAGTCTTCTATGATTGGGGTCCTCTTGGCTCCTTTGATGAGTCTTCTATGATTGGGGTCCTCTTGGATGGTCCCTCTTGGCTCCTCTGATGAGTCTTCTATGATTGGGGTCCTCTCGGATGGTCCCTCTTGGCTCCTCTGATGAGTCTTCTATGGTTGGGGTCCTCTTGGATGATCCCTCTTGGCTCCTCTGATGAGTCTTCTATGGTTGGGGTCCTCTTGGATCGTCCCTCTTGGCTCCTCTGATGCAGTCTTCTATGATTGGGGTCCTCTTGGCTCCTCTGATGAGTCTTCTATGGTCGAGTGACTTGTAACTCTTCCCAGCACAGTGACTGGACATGGGGGAAATCTCTCCCAACTCCCGGCTTCTCTTCCTCCTGCTCACAAGTGTCTACAATCAGGGGAAAGTTCTCCTCTGTGTCCCTGATGGAAGATGGAGGCTTCTTGTCCTGGCTGAGAGGTGTGAGGGACGTTCTGTGTCTGCACTACGGATGTGGGAAGACTCCAATCACATTCTGAGCAAGCTTCCTCACAGGGGCCCCTCCCATAGAGATTCCTCGGGGCCACACTGACTACAAACACAGTATGGGGGAAGGGGATTCATCATATAAAGGATATGTAGGGTTGTGTATTGGTATACAGAGGCCAGGACATACTGATCATCATTGTACGCCATGAAGAAACCTCCACTTGCTGGCCACTCCCACTTGCTGATCACACCTGCTTTTTGGCCACACGCACAGGTAGCGCACCCCATCCCTCCCTCCAAGGTTTTTCTCTATCTTATCTTCTTAGCATTTGATAGTCATATCCCAAAAAATTCTAAGTAGTATCTTTTTTTATATCTCATGGAGGAAATGTGAGAAATAAGGTATATATCATACAATCACTCCATACACACATAAACTGCAGATATCATTGGAGGAAAATATCATTATAAATAGTTTGCCATTTGCCAATAAAAAAAAATTTAAAAAATGTCCCCGGATTTCAATTAAAAAATCTGGTCCATACCCTACAAGTTAGAATCCTTATGTTACTCCCTCTTCCCACTATCCATGTACACCCCACACCAGACACACACAACATGGGGGCAGTGAGGGGACGGGGGGTGAACAGGGAGGCATTTGGGGGTACACAGAAGTGGGGGGAGGACAGGTGGGCAGTGAGAGGTAGGTGGGAGGAAAAATGCAGACTGTCTGTGGTGATTGTGGGAGGAGAGGGATACCTTCTATTGTCATCAGTTGATTTGAAAAAATGGTGATCGCTGAGAGGAAATGTTGGGCATTAGTGCTTAGTGTGAAAAAGGGGGAACAGTGAGGAGCAAGGGGGGCAGAGGTGCTCAGTAAAGAAACAGGCGGTATTGGACTGGTGTTCAGTGATGGGATGGGGGGCTATGAGTGTACAGAGGGGTGGACAATAGAGAAGTGGGAAAACAGAGGTGTGGACAGGGGGCAGTGGGGGGACAAAGGGCTGGACAGGGGGCAGTAGTTTAACACATGGGAGGACAGGGGGGGCAGTAGGGGGACACATGGGAGGAGAGGGGGGCAGTAGGGGGACACATGGGAGGACAAGGGGGCAGTGGGGAAACAGAGGTGTGTATATGTCGGCAGTAGGTGAAAAGAGGGGTAAGGGGCAGTGAGAGGAGACACAGGACTGGATAGGGGGTAGGCAGGGGGCAGTGAGGGGACAGAGGGGTGGACATGGGGGCAGTGGTGGAACAGAGGGGAGGACAGGGGGGCAGTGGGGGTACAGGGGGCACTGGGGTGACAGAGGTGTGAGCAAGGGGGCAGTGGGGGAACAGAGAAGTGGACAGAGGAGCAGTGGGGGATAGAGGAGTGGATGGGTTGCAGTAGGGTGAATTGGAAGATGAATACCTGATGCTGTCCTGTTCCAGAGCTTAATGTGAAGCTCCTCTGATGAGTCTTCTATGGTTGGGGTCCTCTCAGATGGTCCCTCTTGGCTCCTCTAATGAGTCTTCTATGGTTGGGGTCCTCTTGGTTGGTCCTCTTGGCTCCACTGATGAGTCTTCTATGGTTGGGGTCCTCTTGGTTGGTCCTCTTGTTTTCTCTGATGAGTCTTCTCTGGTCGGGTGACTTGTGACTCTTCCCAGCACAGTGACTGGACATGAAGGGGGAAATCTCTCCCAACTCTCGGCTTCTCTTCCTCCTGCTCACAAGTGTCCATAATCACAGGAAAGTTCTCCTCTGTGTCCCTGATGGAAGATGGAGGCTTCTTGTCCTGGCTGAGAGGTGTGAGGGACGTTCTGTGTCTATGTGGGAAAACTCCAATCATATTGTGAGCCAGCTTCCTCACAGGGAGCCCCTCCAATAGAGATGCCTCGGGGCCACACTGACTACAAACACAGTGTGGGGGAGGGGGGATTCACAAAGAGGACCCCTCCCTTCCATTCTCTGGGATGACACAGTGATTTTAATGATGCTTAACCACCTCCCGCCAGGCCCATAGCAGATGACGGTCAAGCGGTGGTTCAGTTATCCTGACTGGGCATCATATGACGTCCAGCACTATAACATGTCGCCGCACGCCCGCGGGGGCACGCATCACGGCGATTGGTGGAGCGGTGTGTCAGTCTGACACACTGCTCCACCGATATTGGTGGAGGCTCTTTACCACGTGATCAGCCATGTCCAATCATGGCTGATCACAATGTCAATAGGAAGAGTCGTTGATCGGCTTTTCCTCACTCGCGTCTGACAGAGGCTCTCCTGGCAGGGGGGGTCTGCGCTGATTGTTTATCAGTGCAGCCCCCCCCAGATGACCACACTGGACCATCAGGGATCACCACTAGGACCACCAGGGAAGGGGGCAACATGTGGATGGCCAGGTATGTACCCCATGGCCATCCACATGTGCCCAATGTGCCCAGTCAGTGTCCAATCTGTGCCAATCAGTGCCCACAAATGGGCATTGATTGGCACCATTATATTGCAGTGATGCCCAGCAATGCCACCTTTAGGGGCATCAGTGCCACCAATCAGTGTCATCAGTGCCACCCATCAGTGTCCATTGGTGCCACCTGTCAGTGCCCATCAGTGCCCACCTATCAGTGCCCATCCGTGCCACCTGTCAGTGCCACCCATAATTACCCATCAGTGCCACCCATAAGTACCCATCAATGCCACCTATGAGTGCCCATCAGTGCCGCCTATGAGTGCCCATCGGTGCCACCTATGAGTGCCCATCGGTGCTGCATACCAGTGCCACCTATCAGTGCCCATCAGTGCTGCCTATCAGTGCCTATCATCAGTGCCTGTCAGTGCCACCTCATCAGTGCCACCTCATTGGTGCCACCTCATCGGTGCCCATCAGTGCCGCCGTATCAGTGCCCGTCAGTGCAGCCATATCAGTGCCCGTCATTGAAGAAGAAAACATACTTATTTACAAAAAATTTTAACAGAAACAGAAATTTTTAAAAACCACAGAGGTGATCAAATACCACCAAAAGAAAGCTCTATTTGTGGGAACAAAATGATAAAAAAAATTGTTTAAGTACAGTGTAGCATGACCGCGCAATTGTCATTCAAATGGAAAGGCGTGGGGCCCTCAGGCCCTATATACTCTGAACAGCAGTATACAGGCGGTGCAAACAAGACAGGGACTGTAGGTTTGTTGTTAAGTAGACTCTGTTTGTAATTTGGAATTGGTACATTTTTAAAGTGTAGCTCCAGCCAAAAAATCTACTTTTAAGCTTTTTGGAAAACATAGGGAAGGGTTATCACCCCTGTGACATTTGTTTTGCTGTCTGTGCTCCTCTTCAGAATATTTCACCTCACTTTCTGTCCCAATGACAAATGTTTTTTGAAAATTTGGGGTTTTTAGTGAAACAAAGATTGGTGATAAAGCATCAGTGAAGATGAGACATGTTTTTTCCCATATTAACTCTTACAGGAGAGAATTTCCCTTCCTAGGGGTAGATTTCATCTCACTTCCTGTTGTCTTCTTCTGTTTGCAAGTAGGAGTCGTTTGTAAGTCGGATGTTTGAAAGTAGGGGCCTGCCCTATATACTCAGCAGAAATTTGGGCCTTAAATGTTGGTGTTGCCACAACACTGTAAGCCCTCATAGTTACTCTTGGTGGGCGCAGGAACGGGCCCTGCTGTGAAATATTAGATCAAGAATTGTAATTACATGTCCCTGTTGAACTCCTATCAGGCACCCACGTAGAGTCAGTGACCTCATCATCCCCTCCCTCCTCATCACTGGAGCAAATCTGGCAGTATGCTGCAGCAGGGGGAACATGACTGCCAGATTGCTGTCCTTCTTGGTCACCCCCTCTGTCTGGGCTCACGTTACTGCCTTCCTCTAGCTGAGTACCATCATCAAAACCTTCAAAACGCTGGGCATCCTCCTGGAGCATGTACCCAAACTGTGGTCAAACAGTTCGGGGGAATCCTCAGGAGGACACAGTGGGGCTAGGGAAGGAGTGACTAATGTTATTGAGCCGAGGGAAGAGGCCGCGTTGGCAGCTGCTTTGCCAGACAAAGTACCCTGAGCCTGGGTGAGAGAGGATGAGGAGGATGAGGACGGCTTGGCCATCCACTCCACCAAGTCTTCTGGGGGCGTCATGTTTAATAGCCTTAGCGGGTATATATTGCAGTCTTGTGGGAGGCACAGTTTCTCATTACATGCTGGACACTTCCTGGATCACACATTGAAGCCATGTCACTAGCACTGGGATCACCAGGTACACTCACTTCCAAAAAAACCCCCTTCCCCCCTCGAGGTTTCTTTCTTTATTTTTTTCATCACTATATTGAGCCCTGAATCTCTGGACAGGATTGGTCTGTCGTGATATCAGGATATTGTACCATATCACCCCTTAACCTTTGTTCTTTCTTGCCTTGGTTCTCTGGTTGTTTTTACTATACTTTTCTCTCTCCTACTTTCACACTTTTGCAAGTCCTGAATCCCTGGACAGGATTAGTTTTCAGGATGTTGTTCCATACCACCTTTGTTTGTCTTGGTGTGAGGTTCTCTGGTGGTCTTCACACTCTTTTCTGTTTCCTCCCAATCACCATAGGCTCTATGCCCTCCGCCAGTTACACCCCACAATCTCTTTTGACCACATTCATTTTATATTTCACACAGATTCGAGCTGTTTTCAGGCATCATCCTGCAGATCACCATGGACACTTTCCATCTCTCCCCTCGAGTGTGGTCTTCTCCGCCTTGGCTGTCTGCAGTTTTACGCCCCCTCAGCTCCTGGCAGGGATATCTCCCGGCTTTCCTCAACCATCAGGTTTTAGCAATCCATGACCATTTTTAAAGCTGATATGTAAGTAATTTTGGAGTGTTTTGGTTTTCTCCTCCCCCTACATCTTTATTTAATCCATTGGAGTAATTTGGAATATTTTTTATAGATACGCATTCTGCATTTGCTTCTGAAGAAGTGGAACTTCATCCACGAAACGAGTCAAGCTTTTAAATGCAGTTTTTTAATCAAATATGCTTGTATATTATACCCTTTTCTTTGATTTTATTTATCATGTGCAATAATGGAATCTTCACATTGTCTATTATATGCTCATCAGCATGTCATATCTGCTATGTACCATGTCCCATGTGTATTCATATGAATAAACTTTCTGTTTATCGTGCAATTTATTTGTTTTTGTCCAACACACATCTCACTACAAAGTCCCAAATTTCCACCTTTTCTTAACGATTAACAGGGATGGAAGTGTATGCTCGTTCGGACCATATACCTCATTTGAAGTTGCAATTCCCTCCTTTTATAGCAACAATGTTCCTGATCACTCCCACACCAGTCCCAGTGTCATTGAACCAATGTAAGCCAGCAACAATGTTCCTGATCACTGACACACCAGTCAAAAGTGTTTTGTGGGAATTCCTACTGTCCTGGCACTCCCCCAGACATGTGATAGCTAGTCAGGAAATCAGATGTGTAATTTATGCCCCTTGCAAGCCTGAAGGTGCTCTTTGGATTTTGGGACCCTCTATGCAACCAGACTGCAAAAAAATCTGGAATATGTGGTATCCCCATACTCAGGAAGAACATCAGAAAATGTTTTACAGTGTAAGTCTATGCATGACTATACTGAGTATGAGAAACATATCATTGAAAAAAGGAAGAAAATGCGCTGGCAACCAATATATAAAAAAGCCGCTAGCAAAAAACAGTAAATTACACCGTGTAATCAAAATTATACAACAAGTTTTGCAGCGCTATTGGAGATTGATAAACATGAACAACTGTCCAAATATAGTCCAGACATAAATCCTGGTAATCATAGAACACCCAAATCAAATGCCACCGTGTGTGACAGAATAATAGTAATGAATTTTCAGATTCCACCTCATGATCCGCCACCATTCAAAATGGACTCTTACCAGAACCAATGGACCCTATTACAGAGTCACTAGTGCCTGATCTAGGAATTCCATCTGGAAGTGAAGGACCATTGAGAAATATTTAAACCATTCCAGGATGTCTCAGGTGGATAACATATTGTAGGGTACTCCTTGCCGCAGTGCTTCTCTACCCCGATTCATTTTACATTTGTGGTCTGGCTGTGCTCACCTATGAGGTTTATTAAGTATTAGGTGAGCACAGCCAGACCACACATGTGAAATGAATCGGGGTAGAGAAGCACTGCGGCAAGGAGTACCCTACAATATGTTATCCACCTGAGACATCCTGGGACAGTTTAAAGATTTCTTAATGGTCCTACACTTCTGGATGGAATTCCTGGATCAGGTGCTAGTGACTCTGTTAAAAATCAGTAGCACCTGTTTTTATTCCACAGGTCATGTGCTTTCAGAAAATATATGGTTTGGGGGGTCTTTTACAAATTCTGAAAGCTGTAAGAGAAAAAGGAAAACCTCCAGATTTTTAGAGAAATTTGGATATTTACATTTTTGCATACGTTTATTTTTCACCATTTTGCAAAAGGGCACAATTTAAAATTTACAAATATTTGTTATTTATTAACTTAACACAGGTTAAGCTTTTATATTTAGTAAGAATTTAGCAGGAATTTTGTAAAATGTGGTGTGTTTTTTGGTGTAATTTTAGCGAAAATATAGTTTGATAAACATCTGTGCAAATATTGCAGGGTCTTAAAAATCAGTAGCACCTTTTTTTTTTTCTACAGTTCAGATGCTTTCAGAAAATATATGGTTTGGGGGGTCTTGTACCAATTCTAAAAGCTGTAAGAGATAAAGGAAAACCTCCAGATTTTAAGAGAAAATTGGATATTTACATTTTTGCGTATGTTCGATTTTAACCATTTCGCAAAAAAGGCGCAATTTAAAATTTACAAATATTTGTTAATTATTAACTCAATACAGGTTAAGCTTTTATATTTATCAGGGATTTTGTAAAATTTGCTTTTATCTGTTAATAATGATTTATTAGCCGCATTTTTTTGTTTATAGTGCAAAAATAAAAACCGCAGAGGTGATCAAATACCACTAAAAGAAAGCTCTATTTGTGGGGGAAAAAAGGACATCAATTTTATTTGGGTACAGGGTCACATGACAGTGCAATTGTCAATTTAGGGGTCTGAAGGGTCTGGTATTGATTTTGAGGGGGACCCCCACGCCATTTTTAAAAAAAAATTTGGTTCGGGGTTCCCCTTAATATCCATACCAGACCTGAAAGGGGGACCCCACGACAGTTTTTTTAAAATTTTGGTTTGGGGTTCCCCTGTGGGGAATTCCCATGCCGTTTTTATCAATGAACTTTTATGTGTATTGTCGGACCGGCAATTCATTAATAGCCGCGAGTAGTTTTAAATGACTTTTTTTCCTTTGAAATGTAATTTTGCTGTCAGACTGTTCTAAACATGGAAAACATGCGCCCCTTTACAGGCATACTATAGACACCCCCCAGCTATGAAATTTAAAGGAATATTACACTTTTATTGTTTCACTTTAAGCATTATTAAAATCACTGCTCCCGAAAAAACGTCTGTTTTCAAAACTTTTTTTTGCATTGATCCATGTCCCCTGGGGCAGGACCCGGGTCCCCAAACACTTTTTATGACAATAACTTGCATATAAGCCTTTAAAATTATCACTTTTGATTATTCATGTTCGAGTCCCATAGACTTTAACGGTGTTCGCGTGTTCGAACAAATTTTTTGCCTGTTCGCAAGTTCTGGTGCGAACCGAACAGGGGGGTGTTTGGCTCATCCCTACTCAAGAGTCATTAAAAATAACCACAATAAGAGGAATTCCAGTCCCCCACAATAAGTCGTAGGAAAATGGCCACGCGCTTTGCATTTTCTTTTTTAAGTCCAGACATGTTGCAGTTGTATTGTGTGACTAGTCTATGGAGAGGAAAAATAGCTTGACAGAGAAACAAGACAATAAGGACAACCAGTGATGACCCGATGACATGCCTAGACATGTGGATGAACAAAATGGAACACAAGTAGTTAGCTGGGCCTAAGTGGCTCTGTCAAATGCATCGCAAAAACAACAGCAAACAGCAAGCATGGAAGGCCTACACCAGCATAGGGAGTGGCTTTCTCACCAAACAGTGAGTCCTTATTGGTTAGGATACCAGCCACAAATGTGTCTTTAGTGTTGTCATCAGTGAGGGAAGTTGCATTATAAAAGGGGAGGTGGAACGTGTAATGGGAGGCATGGACCAGGTGGGCTACCTTTCAGCGCTCAATTTTGGCTGATGTAGCAATATATGCAGAACCTGGAAGGGTTTCTCTGAACAAGGTTGCCGAGGCTTGGCAGAATGCTGTTTGGCCACTACCCAGTCTCTGATAGTGAAGCAGTTTGGTGACTGTATTAGCCCCATATGAATTTTTATTGGATCTTTAAATGAAGGAAACATTTAGAAATCCATGTCAGTTAGAGAGTGCTGGTTCTGGGCACACTTCTGCTGATGCCACACCCAGGTCCATCGTTCCATGTTGGTTCTCCACAGTGTAGCTGTTCCTTCCTGGTTTCTCTCCCTGCAGTCTCCTTCTGCTGGATGGTTGAGACATTTTGGATTCTGCTGCAGATTGGACAATCTCTGGGACTATTACCGCTGGACTCCTTATAAATATTGATGAGCCCTTTTATCCTTTCAATTTAGTAAGTATTTTTAATCATTTGGCTATTAAAGTATTGGTGTTTCTGCATTTAGATGTGCCTTCTGTTTGTTTCTGCATGTTCAGGTAAAGCTCAATAAACAAGCAAAAGATGAAAAACACATTTCAGTTATTGGTGATGAATCTTCTGGTGTCTGATACATTGTAACTTCCTTGTAAAAGCTTTGTCACATTCAGAACACTGATATGGCTTCTCTCCGGTGTGAACCCTCTGATGCACAACAAGATCTCTTTTGGTTTTAAAAGCTTTGTCACACTCAGAACATTGATATGGCTTCTCTTCAGTGTGATTCATCTGGTGGCTGATAAGTTGTGACTTTGATGCAAAAGTTTTGTCACATTCAGAACACTGATACGGCATCTCTCCAGTGTGAGTCATCAGGTGGCTGATAAGTTGTGACTTTGATGCAAAAGTTTTGTCACATTCAGAACACTGATACGGCTTCTCTCCAGTGTGAGTCATCTGGTGTCTGATAAGTTGTGACTTTGCTGCAAAAGTTTTGTCACATTCAGAACACTGATACGGCTTCTCTCCAGTGTGAACCCTCTGGTGCACAACAAGCTCTCTTTTGGTTTTAAAAGCTTTGTCACATTCAGAACATTGATATGACTTCTCTCCAGTGTAAATCATCTGGTGGCTGATAAGTTGTGACTTTGCTGCAAAAGTTTTGTCACATTCAGAACACTGATACGGCTTCTCTCCAGTGTGAAACCTCTGATGCAGAACAAGCTCTCCTTTGGTTTTAAAAGCTTTGTCACATTCAGAACATTCATATGGCTTCTCTCCAGTGTGAATCTTCTTGTGTATGATAAGATGGTGCTTCACTGTAAAAGCTTTGTCACATTCAGAACACTGATATGGCCTCTCTCCAGTGTGATTCATCTGGTGGATAATAAGATGTGACTTTGATGTAAACGCTTTGTCACATTCAGAACATTCATATGGCTTCTCTCCAGTGTGAATCTTCTTGTGCATGATAAGATAGCCCTTCGTTGTAAAAGCTTTGTCACATTCAGAACACTGATATGGCTTCTCTCCAGTGTGACTCCTCTGGTGCGTGATAAGGCTTGTCTTTACTGTAAAAGCTTTGTCACATTTAGAACACTGATATTGCTTCTCTCCAGTGTGAGTCACCTGGTGGCTGATAAGATTTGACTTTGATGAAAAAGCTTTGTCACATTCAGAACATCGATGTGGCTTCTCTCCAGTGTGAATCCTCTGGTGTATGATAAGATATGACTTTGATGAAAATGCTTTGTCACATTCAGAACATTGAAACGGCTTCTCTCCATTGTGAATCATCTGGTGTATGGTAAGATGTTTCTTCACTCTAAAAGCTTTGTCACACTCAGAACATTGATATGGCTTCTCTTCAGTGTGAGTCATCTGGTGTTTGATAAGTTTTACTTTCCATGGAAAAACTTTGCTGCATTCAGAGCATTGAAATGACTTCTCTCCTTTGTGGAATTGCTGGTGGTTGATAAGATTTCGCTCTCCTGCAAAAGTTTTTTTGCAATAAGAACATGAAAATGGCCTCTCTCCGGTGCCAACCATCCTGTATCTGATATTATCTGACTTATTTCTAAAGGCTTTGTCACTTCAAGAACACTGAAAATCTGTATGAATGTTGAAGAGGATCCAAAACATTTATGACATTTCGAATACTGATCTGGCTTGTCTCCTGTGTGAATCCTCCAGTAATCTCTAGTAAAGCCTTTCAGTCAGAAGACCCATATGGCTCATCACCAGGGTGACTCAGCTGTGCTCATGAAGTCCACCTTGACCAAAAATGTGGTTAATCACGCCACCTAAAAGGAGATAGAAAACAATAGGTAAAACTAAAAGCCAGACATCTATAAATATGGCTACACTGAAGCTGTTTCCTCTTTGGTAATTTTCAGTATTAAATATTAAATTGTATATTCATTAATATTTTAAGAAATGTACATTTTAAAATATTTTTATAGGGCATTATATTACTTCTACTATGCCCGTTGTCTGATATAATGGACTGCTTATTACAATTTTCTGCAGGAGGATCTCATTTTTGGTCCTATGAATAATTGTGCTGCATTTCTATCCCCAGTAAAATGTAGGATACATCAGAGTCATGGTCTTTTCAGACCTGTGAATTGGCATTGTGGGTATTTAGTGAAGCTACTGTTTGTTTTTATCAGATAGGCTTCTTGCACTGGATGAGATGAGTGCCCCAGTGTGACTTACTAGATGAATTCCTTGAAAAGGAAGGGAAAATGGGAAAAGGAAGGGGTAATGGGACTTTATATGAAACACAACACTAGGGTAGTATGAATCAATCAATAAGGGTAAATATAGTATTTATTAATAACACAATTGAACATAGTGCAATAGATAACATTCATATTAAATCAATAGATATGGTACAGAGTAAGGTACAACATGATTGGTAAATCACATAATAATAAATAAAATTGATTGCATAATATACATAGTTGCACATGATAAACAATGAAACCAACAGTATACCCAATATATGTAAAAACATGATAGGTATTAATTGATGATTCAAACAAATAAAACCCATAGTAAACACCTGATTACTGTAACATAGCATCAAATATGAAAGCTCGACACGGACGCGGATGCTGAACATAGGTTTTTGCTCCCTCTCTTCCCTGTTCTAATTAATTACCATTGATAATGAATCTACTATCTATTATAGGTACTCCCAGTGCATAACTGCTCCTGATGAGTGGAGACAATCCACGAAATGCGTCAAACTTTCATATTTGATGCTATGTCACAGTAATCATGTGTTTACTATGGGTTTTATTTGTTTGAATCATCAATTAATTAATACCTATCATGTTTTAAGATATATTGGGTATACTGATGGTTTCATTGTTTATCATGTGCAACTTTGTATATTATGCAATTTTATTTATTATTATGTGATTTGCCAATCATGTTTTACCTTACTCTGTACCATATCTATTGATTTAATATGAATGTTAGGGATGAGCCGAACACCCCCCTGTTCGGTTCGCACCAGAACATGCGAACAGGAAAAAAGTTTGTTCGAACACGCGAACACCGTTAAAGTCTATGGGACACGAACATGAATAATCAAAAGTGCTAATTTTAAAGGCTTATATGCAAGTTATTGTCATAAAAAGTGTTTGGGGACCTGGGTCCTGCCCCAGGGGACATGTAACAATGCAAAAAAAAGTTTTAAAAACTTCAGTTTTTTCAGGAGCAGTGATTTTAATAATGCTTAAAGTCAAACAATAAAAGTGTAATATCCCTTTAAATTTCGTAGCTGGGGGGTGTCTATAGTATGCCTGTAAAGGGGCGCATGTTTCCCGTGTTTAGAACAGTCTGACAGCAAAATGACATTTCGAAGGAAAAAAACACTTGCGGCTATTGCATTGGCGACAATACACATAGAAGTTCATTGATAAAAACGGCATGGGAATTCCCCACAGGGCAACCCCGAACCCAAATTTAAAAAAAATGACGTGGGAGTCCCCCTAAATTCCATACCAGGCCCTTTAGGTCTGGTATGGATATTAAGGGGAACCCCGGCCACATTTTTTTTAAAAAATGACCTGGGGTTCCCCCTAAATTCCATACCAGACCCTTCAGGTCTGGTATGGATTTTAAGGGGAACCCCGCGCCAAAAAAAAAAACGGCGTGGGGTCCCCCCAAAAATCCATACCAGACCCTTATCCGAGCACGCAACCTGGCAGGCCGCAGGAAAAGAGGGGGGGACGAGAGTGCGGCCCCCCTCCTGAACCGTACCAGGTCACATGCCCTCAACATTGGGAGGGTGCTTTGGGGTAGCCCCCAAAACACCTTGTCCCCATGTTGTCAAAAACTGTCTCTTGTCATTTTTAACATTTTTGACAGTTTTTTAGTGAAATGGTAGGGTACCCCCTTATTATTTCACACAGGGGGGGCCGGGATCTGGGGGTCCCCTTGTTAAAGGGGGCTTCCAGATTCCGATAAGCCCCCCACCTGCAGACCCCCACAACCACCGGCCAGGGTTGTGGGGATGAGGCCCTTGTCCTCATCAACATGGGGACAAGGTGTTTTGGGGGGCTACCCCAAAACATCCTCCCAATGTTGAGGGCATGTGGCCTGGCACGGTTCAGGGGGGGGCACACTCTCGTCCCCCCTCTTTTCCTGCGACCTGCCAGGTTGCGTGCTCAGATAAGGGTCTGGTATGGATTTTTTTTGGGGCGGGGTTCCCCTTAATATCCATACCAGACCTGAAGGGCCTTGTATGGAATTTAGGGGGACTCCCACGTCATTTTTTTTTAAATTTTGGTTCGGGGTTGCCCTGTGGGGAATTCCCATGCTGTTTTTATCAATGAACTTCTATGTGTATTGTCGGCAATGCAATAGCCGCGGGTAGTTTTAAATGGGTTTTTTCCTTCGGAATGTCATTTTGCTGTCAGACTGTTCTAAACACGGGAAACATGCGCCCCTTTACAGGCATACTATAGACACCCCCCCGCTACAAAATTTAAAGGAATATTACACTTTTATTGTTTGACTTTAAGAATTATTAAAATCACTGCTCCTGAAAAAACAGCCGTTTTTAAAACTTTTTTTTTGCATTGATCCATGTCCCCTGGGGCAGGACCCAGGTCCCCAAACCCTTTTTAAGACAATAACTTGCATATAAGCCTTTAAAATTAGCACTTTTGATTTCTCCCATAGACTTTTAAAGGGTGTTCCGCGGCATTCGAATTTGCCGCGAACACCCCAAATTGTTCGCTGTTCGGCGAACTTGCGAACAGCCAATGTTCGAGTCGAACATGAGTTCGACTCGAACTCGAAGCTCATCCCTAATGAATGTTATCTATTGCACTGTGTTCAATTGTGTTATTAATAAATTCTATATTTACCCTTATTGATTGATCCATCCTACCCTAGTGTTGTGTTTCATATAAAGTCCCATTACCCCTTCCTCTTCCCATTTTACCCTCCTTTTCAATTAATTAGGGATGGAGACCTGTGTACTGTAGTAGTCATGGCCTCATATAAAGTCCCAACAATTTTCTCTAGATGAATTCCTTGTTGAATTCTTAAAAAAAAAAAAAAGAACACAATGAAGGTGTAAATGCCAAATGATGGGATACATGTATGTCTATGTATATTACTGTCCAATTACTTTTTTTGGCACAGGTACATAGACAACATTTTTTTTCCCTTTTGGATCAGACCTGCCAGTGAATTTAATAATTTTGTTAAGTCATAAGATGATCTGAATTCTTATGCCGCGTACACACGGTCGGACTTTCTATCCTACTTGGTCCGGCACACTTTCTGACGGACTTTGTCCGCCAGGTGCGCCGGACTTTAAAACGGACGGACTTGCCCACACACGCCCGGACTTTGCGGCGGGCTAAGTCCGCCCGTCTTTCCGACGGACTTTCGCCGGAGTTCCGGCGGACTTTCAGAATGAACGGACTTGCCCACACACGGACAAGTCCGTTCATTTTGAACGTGACTCAGGTGCGACGGGACTAGAAAAGGATGTCAATCTTGCCGCTTTTATTGGCAAGATTGACACCTTGTGAGCCCCGTCGCGGGGCATACCAGGCCCTTAGGTCTGGTATGGATTATAAAGGGGCACCCCTACGCCGAAAAAACGGCGTGGGCCCCCCCTAAAATCCATACCAGACCCCGATCCGAGCACGCAGCCTGGCCGGTCAGGAAAGGGGGTGGGGACGAGCGAGCCCCCCCCCTCCTGAACCGTACCAGGCCGCATGCCCTCAACATGGGGGGTGGGTGCTTTGGGGGAGGGGGGCGCCTGGGCATGCTGGGACTGTGATGTTTAGGGGGCGTGGTCACTGGGTGATGTTGACCATGCCCCCTAAAACGTCACAGTCCCAGCATGCCCAGGGACTGTGACATCAAAAGGGGCGGGGTCTCCGCCTATATAAGTCACAACGCAGCCCTCGGAGAGCAGTCCAGCCGGAGAGAGCGTCGTGTCAACATCTGGGGAAGAGAAAAAGCCCAGAAGTCCGGACCTCTGCTGGCAAGAGAGCTACCTGAAGACAGCAGAGGAGCCGGCCGAAGAACTGGAGAGAAGAGAGCGGAGAAGAACCAACCGGACGCCGGGAGAAGATGAAGCGGAGGGACCCCCGAAGCCGGAAGAAGACCCCCGAAGCCGGAGGAAGATCCCCCTGGAGCTGTTTAATAAAATATTTTAAAAACCTGTGTAGTGTGTTTTATTACTTACACTTTTTTCCTAGGTGAATGGGTAGGGGTACCATGTACCCCATACTCATTTACATAGGGTGGGGGGCCGGGATCTGGGTGCCCCCTTATTAAAGGGGGCTCCCAGATTCCGATAAGCCCCCGCCCGCAGACCCCGACAACCAACGGCCAGGGTTGTCGGGAAGAGGCCCTTGTCCTCATCAACATGGGGACAAGGTGCTTTGGGGGGGGGCGCAGGGTGCCCCCCTCCCCCAAAGCACCCACCCCCCATGTTGAGGGCATGCGGCCTGGTACGGTTCAGGAGGGGGGGGGCGCTCGCTCGTCCCCACCCCCTTTCCTCACCGGCCAGGCTGCGTGCTCGGATCGGGGTCTGGTATGGATTTTAGGGGGGACCCCACGCCGTTTTTTCGGCGTAGGGGGTTCCCCTTTATAATCCATACCAGACCTAAGGGCCTGGTATGCACCGCGCTCGCCGCAATAGGAAAATTAGTTTTTCCTATTGCAGCGAGCGCGAGATGCAATACCCTGCCCTCGTGTTGTATCTGGTCCGTCGGACCAGCATACACACGAGCGGGCTTTCCGTCGGACCAGCACACACACGAGCGGACTTTCCGCCCGAAACTGAGTCCGGCGGAAAGATTTAAAACTTTTTTCAAAGCTAGGTCCGGCGGGCTTTTGGGAAAAAGTCCGCCGGAAAAGTCCACCGGACCAAGTATGCCGGAAAGTCCGACCGTGTGTACGCGGCATTAGTTTAAATATAAATGTAACAAACTGGTCGTAAACTCCTTGGAGTTCTAAATAATGGTAACAAAAGGAAAGGAAGTTGTCACAAGACAGTATAGGAAGTCTACAGTGTGCACAGAGTTCTCATCCCAGGCTCCTCATTTGTAGCAAGCCAGCATTAAACTTTTTGGACTTTGGTAACAAAAGGAGAGACACAGTCCTCACTGCAGGCTCCTCATACCACAAAAGTTCTCATCCCAGACTCCTAAAAGAAGGTATCCCTGTGGAGCAATACTTAAAAACTCACAGAAATGGCTCATAGAATTTTCAAGGGAAGCTGGGATCTTGAAAAGAAGAATTTTGGATAGAGGTGTAAGCAGGTTAAGTTTGATGCTGCCGGATTGTGTTGTCGGAAATTCTGATCGTGTGTGGGCTCCATCGGACTTTTTACTTCGGAATTTCCGACACACAAAGTTTGATGCCCTGTACACACGATCGGACATTGATCGGTCATTCCGACAACAAAATCCATTGGATTTTTTCCGACGGATGTTGGCTCAAACTTGTCATGCATACACACGGTCGCACAAAGTTGTCTGAAAATCCGATCGTTCTGAACGCCTTGACGTTAAACGCGTGCGTCGGGACTATAGACGGGGCAGTAGCCAATAGCTTTCGTCTCCTAATTTATTCTGGGCATGCGTGGCACTTTGTGCGTCGGATTTGTGTACACATGATCGGATTTTGTTGTCGGAAAATTTTATATCCTGCTCTCAAACTTTGTGTGTCGGAAATTCCGATGGAAAAAGTCAGATGGAGCCCACACATGATCGGAATTTCCGACAACACAATCCGATCGCACTTTTTCCATTGGAAAATCCGACAGTGTGTACAGGGCATGAGAGCAGGATATAAAATTTTCCGACAACAAAATTCGATCATTTAAATTCTGATCGTGTGTACACAAATCCGACGCATGCTCAGAATAAATTAGGAGACAAAAGCTATTGGCTACTGCCCCGTTTATAGCCCCGACGTACGTGTTTTATGTCACCGTGTTCAGAACAATCGGATTTTCTGACAACTTTGTGCGACCGTGTGTATGCAAGGCAAGTCTGAGCCAACATCCGTCGGAAAAAATCTTATGGATTTTGTTGTCGGAATGTTCGATCAATGTCCGATCGTGTGTACAGGGCATAAGTCCCAGGAAGACTTCAACCAATATAAATCTGCCCTCCTAAAATACTCCACACTGCCAAACAGACCTATTTTATCATTCTCGTTAACACATTATCGAGTCAAAACATGAATTCCTCAGATTGGAACTTTAAACCAGGCCACAAACAATTTGATGGTAAAAAAATATTCAAAATGTATTACATATTGATAATATATAGCAACATGAACATGGGGATATACACAACAAACACAAATATTGGGAACAGAAATGGAAACCAGCTGCAAGGAAAAGCCCAGAGCTTTGTCAGAGCAGAGGTACCTTGCCAGACACCACCAGCCACATAATTTTTGACTCCAAATTTAAGATCCATAAGGCACATCCAGATATCTGGCTGCTGGATACAACCATCTCTAATGCCGCATAGTTTTCGGCTACAAAAGTCAGACGGACGCCGCCGGACGAAATCAGGCGGACAATCCGACCGTGTGTGGTCTCCATCGGACTTCTGACGGACCGTTTCTGTCAGAAATCCGACGTACTTTAGATTTGAAGCCTGCTTCAAATCTTTACGTCGTAACTCCGCCAGACTCAGTTCCTGACGGAAAGCCCGTTCATCTGCATGCTGGTCCGATGAACCAGATATGATGGAGGGGCAGGGTACTGCATCTTGGGCTCGCTGCAATAGGAAAAAACAAATGTTCCTATTGCGGCGAGCGCGGGGCATCTCAGGCCCTTAGGTCTGGTATGGATTTGTAAGGGGAACCCCCTACGCCGAAAAACCGGCGTGGGGGTCCCCCCAAAATCCATACCAGACCCCGATGCGAGCACGCAGCCTGGCCGGTCAGGAAAGTGGGTGGGAACGATCAAGCGCCCTCCCCCTCCTGAACTGTACCAGGCTGCATGCCCTCAACATGGGGGGGTGCTTTGGGGGAGGGGGTGCCCTGCGGGGCCCCCCCACCACAAAGCACCTTGTCCCCATGTTGATGAGGACAAGGGCCTCTTCCCCCGACAACCAACGGCCAGGGGGGCTTATCGGAATCCGGGAGCCCCCTTTAAAAAGAGGGCCCCTGGATCCCGGCCCCCCACCCTATGGAATATAAGTATGGGGTACCCTACCCATTCACCTAGGGAAAAAGTGTCAATAATAAAGCACACTACACAGGTTTTTAAAGTAATTTATTAGACAGCTCCAGGGGGGTCTTCTTCCGGCTTCGGGGGTCTTCTTCCGACTTCGGGGGTCCCTCCGTTTCCTCTTCTCCCGGCTTCCGGTTGGTTCTTCTCCGCTCTCTCTCTGGCCTCTTCTCCTGGTGTTCCAGTTCTTCTGCCGGCTCCTCCGCTATCTTCATGCCGCTCTTTTGCAAGCGAAGGCCCGGACTTCTGAGCTTCTTGGCTTCTTCTCTTCTTCCGATGTTGACACGACAGTCTCTCCGGCTGGAATGCTCTCCGAGCGATCTGAGTCTGGCGGCAAGTACGTCGGACCTAGCTTCCCAGAAAGTCCCACCGTGTGTATGCGGCATAACCCTTGATGTTCTGGATGGTTTAATAACTTTTGATACACACTCTCTCTATCAACCGGACCTGCATTAAGGGGAAAGTACTATTCTACCTCTCCTCTATAGCTATGGTCTATATAGAGTTATACCACTAAGTTATACAATAAGACCATCCCACAATATACAGACCCCTGGCTGATGTCATTCATGTTCTCTGTTGCTTGTGTGCTGTTGTAACGGACATAGCTTTCTTTTCATTTTTGAGTTATGTTCTTTGTCTTTATGGGTGGAGCATCAACATTTGGGATATAAGCTACAGATCTGGAACCCCCAAGCCCTCCGTTCCTGAAGAAGATCTGCATTTTGTTCTGTCTGTCTGACAAAGCTCTGGGCTTTTCCTTGCAGCTGGTTTCCATTCCTGTTCCCAATATTTGTGTTTGTTGCCAATATCCCCATGTTCATGTTGCTATATATTATCAATGTGTAATACATTTTGAATATTTTTTTACCATCAAACTGTTTGTGACCCGGTTTAAAGTCCCAATCTGAGGAATTCATGTTTCGACTCGATAATGTTTTAATGGGCATGATAAAATAGGTCTGTTTGGCAGTGTGGAGGTAGCAATAGCATTTTAGGAGGGTAGATTTATATTGGTTGAAGTCTTCCTGGGACTAATGCCGCGTACACACGGTTGGACTTTCTGACGGGAAATGTTGGATGTGAGCTTGTTGTCAGAAACTCAGACCGTGTGTATGCTCCATTGAACAATTGCTGTCGGAATTTCTGGGCCACAAATGTTTGAGAGCAGGTTCTCAAATTTTCCACCAACTTCACTTGTTGTTGGAAAGTCCGATCGTGTGTACACAAGTCCGTCGCACAAAAGCTCAAGCATTCTTGGAATCAAGCAGAAGGAGCCACACTGGCTATTGAAATTCCTTTTTCTTGGCTCGTCGTACATCTTGTACGTCACCGCATTCTCACGTTCTGAATTTCCGACAACTTTTGTGTATGCAAGACAAGTTTGAGCCAACATCCTTCTAAAAAAAATCCATGGTTTTGTTGTCAGAATGTCCGATCGTGTGTACGCGGCATTAGTCTTACACCACAGACACTCTACCGCAGCTCCATTTTCTGAGACTCATGGTGTCGTCTGTTTGCCAGGGTTGTAGCAGTCAGGGCCTGATTCTGTGTGTAGTGAAGGGGGGCGAGCTTGTCTAGGGAGAATGACAGTGAGCTGTTGCAGGTGAAAGTGGCTAGGTTGGGGCAAGACAGGGGTGAGATTTTGTCTTGAAGCTGATTAGTAGCAGAGTAGAGAAGAGAAGGGTTGAGGTGGCCAAGGTTTCTAAGGGTAACGGTTAGGCAGTTGGAGAGAGAGGAGGTGGAAGACCGGGAGAGAGCAAAACTAATAAGGTGGTGATCAGAGAGTGGGAGAGGATTGTTGGAGAGGTTGCACATAGTGAACAGATAAGAGAAGACAAGGTCAAGGGTGTTGCTGTTGGAGTGAGTGGGAGCCTGTATCCATTGCTTCAGATCAAGAGGTGGAGCTTAGAAAGTTAGAATTAGTAGTAGTGTTAGCATTAACAGAGATGTTGAAGTCGCCGATAATGATTGTGGGGGATTTCAAAAGAGAGAAAGTAGGGTAGCCAGGCAGAGAAGTCATCAAGGAAGGTTGATACCAGTCCAGGGGACTGGTAGATGACAGAAACTCTTAGAGAAACAGGAAAAAATAGACAAATACAAAGTGCCACAAAAGAGGAGAGTGTCAGAGATGGAGGTGGGTGAAGTACCTGATAGGTGCTGCATGGACCTAGAAGAAAACCCACTCCACCTACCTTCCATCTACTTGGTCTGGGTGAGTGAGTCCAGGGAAGGCCACCATGGGAGAGGGAAGCAGGACAAGCAGTGTCAGATTCATGAAGCCAGGTTTCGGTAATGGCAAGTAGGTTAAAGGAATTTGAAATAATAAAGAGGTCATGGAGGGCGGTGAGTTTATTACAGACAGAGCTGGTGTTCCAGAGGGCACAGGAGAAAAAGAGGAATAGAAAATAATGCCGCGTACACACGATCAGAAATTCCACCATCAAAATGCGACCGTGTGTAGGCTCCATCGGACTTTTGCTGGCGGAATTTCGGCCAGCAAAAGATTGAGAGCATGTTCTCAAATTCCGATTGTCTGTGGCAATTCCGACGCGCAAAATTCCGACGCATGCTTGGAAACAATTTGACGCATGCTCGGAAGCATTGAACTTTATTTTCGCGGCTCATCGTAGTGTTGTACGTCACCGCGTTCTCGACGGTCGGAATTTGGTGTGACCATGTGTAGGCAACACAAGCTTAATCGGAATTCCGTCGGAAAAACCATCCAAGGCTTTTCCGACGAGAATTACGATCGTGTGTACGCGGCATAAGTTCTCTGGCTGCTGCCAGAGGGTTTGGGGAGATAGAATCATCATTCAAAGACAGATTATGGAGGCCCAGGACTTGGGGATATGTCACCAAAGGTTAGGAGAAGCAGGAGGGTGAGAGAGGGTGATTTATATGAAGGGGCATGCCTCAGAGTCCTGAAGGTTTTATCAATACGTGGATGTAGAATGAGCAAGAGTTGGTAGGAGCAGTATTAACAAGAGGACAGAAGGGAGGGCGATATATATATATATATATATATATATATATATATATATATATATATATATATATATATATATATATATAAGCTGTGGGGTGGAGAAGAGGAGTGAAGGTAAGAGAGTTTGAGGAGAGAGGACACAAGTGTCAGAAGGAATGGTAGAGAATGCATGTTACAGAGTGGAAGGAGAGCTGAATAGAGAGACGGGGTCACCTACAACCTGTTTGGTGATTTCCAGTGCAGTTTGCAATGTATGTCCGCTTTGTGCAATCACTGAAGTGCAGAGCTTGAAGTGCATATCACTTGTATAAAGAATCACTTGTATAAAGAATCACTGCAACGTGCTCCCTCAGCAATGTGCTGACCCCTTAAGGGTGCTCTAAATTTATACTGTTATAAGGGTGGGGGGTGGAAGTTTGTTAACTAATCAAGAATTAATATAAGGCTGCCTAACAATCAAAGCGGACCCTTCACTTTCACTAAAGTCAGACTAGCAAGAGGCCGTAGTGGCAAAGATAAGATCAGCACATAAAATTTAGGTAAGACACTACAGAGCACCAAAAACAACATCATGATAATGCACAAAGGGCAACAGATGGAGAAGGCAACATACCAAACAGCACATACATAGAAATAGCAAGCAGATTCCAATTTCAGGTAAAGGTGGAAGATGTGGTTCGGTTGACACATCCTTATTTTTGGTTGTCTGTAAATTAAAAAGGACTGTAAGGCTGGGTTCACATATGAGAATGCAGCTGCCCACAGCAGGAGTCCAATTTCAGACCAAATGTTCGGCTGAATTCGGACCTGAAACATACCAAAAGATGCACAGCGTTCCTGTGCAAATCGCACCGGAGCTGCTGCAGAGATATGTGAACCAACACCATAGAGTGCCGGTCTCAATCTCCTGCTGTGCAAATTGGATGCGAGGAAACCCTCACTAGTGTGAACCCAGAATAAAGGCTTAAACCGCCTCCTATGGACAATTATGATGAATGTAGTCTGTGACGCGGTTTGGTGGTCGCTCACAATTCTGAGTTTGGAGATATTAGGTATGTAGTTACCAGATAGGGTTGCCACCTCATCCCTGCGGCTGATTAAGGTGGTAATTAAACTCACTTGGTGCCTTATCTGCATTAAACTAGCCTCAAAACTAGGGATGAGCTTCGCGTTCGAGTCGAACCCATGTTCGACTAGAACATCGGCTGTTCGATCATTCGCCGAATTGCGAACGTTATGGGCCGTTCGCGCCAAATTTGTGTGGCGCGTCACGGCCCATAATTCACTGCGGCATAGCAGTGCATTGCTGGCTGATGATTGGCCAAGCATGCACTATGACCCGCATGCTTGGGCAATCACAGCGCCGTCGGTAGAGAGAGCTGTAATTGGCCAAAGCCAGGGTGGCTTTGGCCAATTATGGCTCAGGGGGTTTAGAACACGGCCCACACTATATAAGGCCACCTGCACGGCGGCCCTGTGTAGTGTGTTTCGGTGTGCTGAGAGATAGAGAGAGAGAGACAGTGTCATTTCATTTGAGTTAGCTTGATTAGGCAGGACAGTCAGTGAGTTAGCTTCACTTACAGTGTATTGTGTATATATATGCATCCCAGGTGTTGCATATATATATGTACACTGTATTCAGTTTAGCTAGATCCGTTCCTGTTATCTTCCTACTGACAGGCAGGCTTGTCTTGTTACAGTATTTACAGCTACCTGAAGAAAATTGCTGGTATTCTTTTGATCCTATTAGTACCACAGTGAGGCAGCTAGACTATTTACAGTTAGTGTAGTGCGTCCTGCTCACAGTGTTCAGCTAAAACTACAATTCAGTGTAGTGCGTCCTCCTCACAGTGTTCAGTTAAAGCTACAAGTTAGTTTAGTGTGACCTCTGCACAGTGTTCAGCTAAAGCTACAAGTTAGTGTAGTGCGTCCTGCTCACAGTGTTCAGCTAAAACTACAAGTTAGTGTAGTGCGACCTCTGCACAGTGTTAAGCTAAAGCTACAAGTTAGTGTAGTGCGACCTCTGCACAGTGTTCAGCTAAAGCTACAAGTTAGTGTAGTGACACTTGCACAGTGTTCAGCTAAAGCTACAAGTTAGTGTAGTGCGTCCTGCTCACAGTGTTCAGCTAAAGCTACAAGTTAGTGTAGTGCGTCCTGCTCACAGTGTTCAGCTAAAGCTACAAGTTAGTGTAGTGCATCCTGCTCACAGTGTTCAGCTAAAGCTACAAGTTAGTGTAGTGCGTCCTGCTCACAGTGTTCAGCTAAAACTACAAGTTAGTGTAGTGCGACCTCTGCACAGTGTTCAGCTAAAGCTACAAGTTAGTGTAGTGCGTCCTCCTCACAGTGTTCAGCTAAAACTACAAGTTAGCGTAGTGAGACCTCTGCACAGTGTTCAGCTAAAACTACAAGTTAGCGTAGTGAGACCTCTGCACAGTGTTCAGCTAAAGCTACAAGTTAGTGTAGTGCGTCCTCCTCACAGTGTTCAGCTAAAGCTACAAGTTAGTTTAGTGTGACCTCTGCACAGTGTTCAGCTAAAGCTACAAGTTAGTGTAGTGCGTCCTCCTCACAGTGTTCAGCTAAAACTACAAGTTAGTGTAGTGAGACCTCTGCACAGTGTTCAGCTAAAGCTACAAGTTAGTGTAGTGCGTCCTCCTCACAGTGTTCAGCTAAAGCTACAAGTTGATGTAGTGTGTCCTCCTCACAGTGTTCAGCGAAAACTACAAGTTAGTGTAGTGCGTCCTCTGCACAGTGTTAAGCTAAAGCTATAAGTTATTGTAGTGAGACCTCTGCACAGTGTTCAGCTAAAGCTACAAGTTAGTGTAGTTCGTCCTCCTCACAGTGTTCAGCTAAAACTACAAGTTAGTGTAGTGCGACCTCTGAACAGTGTTTGGCTAAAGCTACAAGTTAGTGTAGTGCATCCTGCTCACAGTGTTCAGCTAAAACTACAAGTTAGTGTAGTGCGTCCTGCTCACAGTGTTCAGCTAAAGCTACAAGTTAGTGTAGTGCGTCCTGCTCACAGTGTTCAGCTAAAGCTACAAGTTAGTGTAGTGCATCCTGCTCACAGTGTTCAGCTAAAGCTACAAGTTAGTGTAGTGCGTCCTGCTCACAGTGTTCAGCTAAAACTACAAGTTAGTGTAGTGCGACCTCTGCACAGTGTTCAGCTAAAGCTACAAGTTAGTGTAGTGCGTCCTCCTCACAGTGTTCAGCTAAAACTACAAGTTAGCGTAGTGAGACCTCTGCACAGTGTTCAGCTAAAACTACAAGTTAGCGTAGTGAGACCTCTGCACAGTGTTCAGCTAAAGCTACAAGTTAGTGTAGTGCGTCCTCCTCACAGTGTTCAGCTAAAGCTACAAGTTAGTTTAGTGTGACCTCTGCACAGTGTTCAGCTAAAGCTACAAGTTAGTGTAGTGCGTCCTCCTCACAGTGTTCAGCTAAAGCTACAAGTTGATGTAGTGTGTCCTCCTCACAGTGTTCAGCGAAAACTACAAGTTAGTGTAGTGCGTCCTCTGCACAGTGTTAAGCTAAAGCTATAAGTTATTGTAGTGAGACCTCTGCACAGTGTTCAGCTAAAGCTACAAGTTAGTGTAGTTCGTCCTCCTCACAGTGTTCAGCTAAAACTACAAGTTAGTGTAGTGCGACCTCTGAACAGTGTTTGGCTAAAGCTACAAGTTAGTGTAGTGCATCCTCCTCACAGTGTTCAGCTAAACCTACAAGTTATTTTTTTGCGAGCTCTGCACAGTGTTCAGCTAAAGCTACCTGTAGAATGTTGGTGGTGTTCTCATACTACAGGCAGGCAGTTGATTTTGCTAGCTGCAGTATCAGTACATATATATCTATCTATCTATATATATATCTCTATCTATCTATCTATCTATCTATCTATCTATCTATCTATCTATCTATCTATCTATCTATCTATCTATCTATCTATCTATCTATCTATCTATCTATCTATCTATCTCTATATATATATATATATCCCAGCTTAGTGCAGCTACAGGCCATTAGTATGTCTGGAAGGCCAACAAGGAGAGGCAGACAGTCACAAGCCAATAAAAGTGGGCAAGCAGGCTCTGTGTCTAGAGGCAACAGCACATGGCCGTGGGACACGCTTGGCCTTTTTTTTGGCAGCTTGCCATGTTGAGCCGCAACATGCGGAAGACTTGGTCGAGTGGATGACCAAGCCATCCTCATCTTCCTCATCCTCTCTCACCCATGCTCAGGGTACTGGCAAAGCAGCGGCCTCTTCCCTTGGCTCAATGTCATCAGTGACTCCTTCCCTAGCCCCTCCTGAGGAGTCCCTCGGACTGTTTGACCACAGTGTTGGGTACATGCTCCAGGAGGATGCCCAGCGTTTGGAAGGCTCTGATGGGAATACTAAGCTAGATGAATGCAGTAACGTGAGCACAGACAGAGGGGATGCCCAAGAAGGACAGCAATCTGGCAGTCATGCTCCCCCTGCTGCAGCATACTGCCAGGTTTGCTCCAGTGATGAGGAGGGAGGGGATGATGAGGTCACTGACTCAACGTGGGTGCCTGATAGGAGAGAGGAGGAGGAGGAGGAGGTGGCACATCACCAACAAGGCTGGATGCCCTCCAGGGGCTAGCCTAAGGGCAGCACACTGACTGCATCACACCCCAAAGCTCCTCATGTGCAGGGCGCTGCAGTCTCTGCGCGCTATTCAAAAAGTTCTTTGGTGTGGGCCTTTTTTGAGACGAGTGCATCAGATCGCACCGCTGCTATTTGCAACATATGTCTCAAGCGTATCTCGCATGGCCAAAACATCTTCTGCTTGGGCACCACATGCTTGACCAGACATATGTTGACCTGCCATGCAGTTCATTGGCAAGCGTATTTAAAAGACTCACACCAAAGAACAAAGAGGACCTCTCCTTGCTCTTCATCAGGTGCATTCTCCAACCCCACTATACCTTCAGTCCTCTCTGAGACCTGCACTGAGAGGAATGAAGGTGTAGAATTAGGTGTGTCACAGCCAAGTACTTGTGGGCAATCTGCTTTCGGTACACCGACGTCAGATTGTACCAGGCAAATTTCCCTGCCCCAGCTGCTGCACCGCCAAAAGAAGTTTGCTCCCAGCCATCCACATGCCCAGTGGTTGAATGCTAGCTTGGCAAAATTGCTAGCACTTCAACTGCTGCCTTTTCAGTTGGTAGACTCTGCCCCCTTCCGTGAGTTTGTGGAATGTGTGGTTCCTCAGTGGCAGGTACCCAAACGCCACTTTTTCTCAGGGAAGGCGATTCCGGCTCTCTACCGGCATGTGGAAGGCAATGTCTTGGCCTCGCTGGACAGGGCGGTCAGTGGTAAGGTGCATATTACCGCTGACTCATGTTCCAGCAGGCATGGACAGGGACATTACCTAAGTTTCACGGTGCATTGGGTGACTCTGCTGGCAGCTGGGAAGGATGCAGGACAAGGTGCAGTAGTGTTGGAGGTTGTTCCGCCACCACACCTCCAAAATGCCACTACTAATGATTGTGACACACCTCTCTCCTCATACCCCTCCTCTTCTTCTTCCTCCATGGCCTCTTCCTGTGCTTTGTCCTCAGAACCAGCGGTGCTCCGTAGGCGTTCAAGGGGCTACGCATGTACGCAGGCCAAAAGATGCCATGTGATGCTTGAGCTGGTGTGCTTGGGGGACAGGAGCCACACTGGGGCAGAGGTTCTGTCAGCTCTGCAAGGGCAAGTTCAGAGGTGGTTGACGCCACGCCAACTTAAGGCAGGAATGGTGGTTTGCGACAATGGCACCAACCTCCTCTCTGCCCTCCGACAGGGACAAATGACCCATGTGCCCTGTTTGGCTCACATCCTTAACTTGGTGGTCCAGGTACCCGGGCTTACAGGATGTCCTTAGGCAGGCCAGGAAAGTCTGTGTGCATTTCCGCTGGTCATATAATGCCAGTGCTCGGCTAGCGGACCTCCAAAAGGTATTTAACCTGCCCAAGAACCGCCTAGTCTGTGACATGCCCACCAGGTGGAACTCAACGTTGGCCATGCTGCAGTGGCTGCACACGCAGCAGAGGGCCATCAATGAGTACCTGTGTGACTATGGCACCAGGACAGGGTCAGGGGAGTTTTTTTTTTCCCCATGCCAGTGGGCCATGATCAGGGATGCATGCACTGTCCTGTCACCATTTGAGGAGGCCACGAGGATCGTGAGAAGTGACAGTGCATGCATCAGTGACACTGTCCCCCTTTTCCACCTGTTGGAGCACACGCTGCATAGAATAATGGACAGGGCACTTGAGGCAGAACAGAGGCAGGAAGAGGAGGACTTCCTTAGCTCTCAAGGCCCCCTTTATCCAGACAGTGTTCCTGGGTGCCCGCCGATCACACAGGAAGAGGAGGAGGAGGAGGAGGAGGATTGTGTCAGTATGGAGGTGGAGCCTGACACTCAGCATCAGCAGCAGTCTTTAAGGGATCAGTCCCAAGAAACACATGGACTTGTACGTGGCTGGGAGGAGGTGGCTGCGGACCATGTCATCCTTAGTGACCCAGAGGACTCCGGACCGAATGCCTCAGCAAACCTACGCTGCATGGCCTCCCTGATCCTGCAAAGCCTGCGTAAGGATCCTCGTATTCGTGGCATCAAGGAGAAGGACCAATACTGGCTGGCAACCCTCCTTGATCCATGTTACAAGGGTAAGGTTGCGGACCTTATCTTGCTGTCGCAGAGGGAGCAGAGGATGAAACATCTTCGGGAGGCCTTGGAGAAAGGTTTGTGCAACGCATTCCCAGAGACTGGGAGGTTACAAACTCCTGTTTCTGGACAACGTGTTGCTGAGGCTTCGGTCAGTCAAAGAAGGAGTGGTGGAGAAGGTGGCCGTCTGACCAATGCGTTCAGACAATTTTTTAGTCCGCAGCCCCAAGGTATGATCAGTTCCAGCAACCATCCCCAGCGTCTGTTTTACATGGTGCAGGAATACCTAGGGGCAAGATCTGACTTGGACACCTTTCCCACCGAAAATCCTCTGGGTTACTGGGTCTTGAGGATGGATCACTGGCCAGAGCTTGCACAGTATGCAATTGAGCTACTGGTCTGTCCTGCATCCAGCGTTCTTTCGTAACGCACATTCAGTGCTGCTGGAGGCTTTGTAACCGATCACAGGGTGCGTCTGTCCACCGACTCGGTCGATCGACTGAGACATATATATAACTCAGGTGCTGTACATTTCTTCTGATCATCCTTGAGATGGTTTTACACCTTCATTTGAGTCCAGCTGTGTTTGATTATACTGATTGGACTTGATTAGGAAAGCCACACACCTGTCTATATAAGACCTTACAGCTCCGGCCAAACTGAGCTATCGGGGGAGAAGAGCCTTGGTGAGGGAGGTAAAGAAGAACCCAAAGATCACTGTGGCTGAGCTCCAGAGATGCAGTCGGGAGATGGGAGAAAGTTGTAGAAAGTCAACCATCACTGCAGCCCTCCACCAGTCTGGGTTTTATGGCAGAGTGGCCCGACGGAAGCCTCTCCTCAGTGCAAGACACATGAAAGCCCGCATGGCGTTTGCTAAAAAACACCTGAAGGACTCCAAGATGGTGAGAAATAAGATTCTCTGGTCTGAGGAGACAAAGATAGAACTTTTTGGCCTTAATTCTAAGCGGTATGTGTGGAGAAAACAAGGCATTGCTCATCACCAATACAGTCCCAACAGTGAAGCATGGTGGTGGCAGCATCATGCTGTGGGGATGTTTTTTAGCTGCAGGGACAAGACAACTGGTTGCAATCAAGGGAAAGATGAATGCGGCCAAGTACAGGGATGTCCTGGATGAAAACCTTCTCTAGAGTGCTCAGGACCTCAGACTGGACCAAAGGTTTACCTTCCAACAAGACAATGACCCGAAGCACACAGCTAAAATAATGAAGGAGCGGCTTCACAATAACTCCGTGACTGTTCTTAAAGGGCCCAGCCAGTGCCCTGACTTAAACCCAATTAAGGATCTCTGGAGAGACCTAAAAATGGCCGTCCACCAACATTTACCATCCAACCTGACAGAACTGGAGAGGATCTGCAAGGAGGGATGGCAGAGAATCCCCAAATCCAGGTGTGAAAAACTTGTTGCATCTTTCCCAAAAAAGACTCATGGCTGTATTAGATCAAAAGGGGCTTCTACTAAATACTGAGCAAAGGGTCTGAATACTTAGGACCATGTGATATTTCAGTTTTTCTTTTTTAATAGATCTGCAAAAATGTCAACAATTCTGTGTTTTTCTGTCAATATGGGGTGCTGTGTGTACAATATGGGGTGCTGTGTGTGCAATATGGGGTGCTGTGTGTACATTAATGAGGAAAAAAATTAACTTAAATGATTTTAGCAAATGGCTGCAATATAACAAAGAGTGAAACAATTTAAGGGGGTCTGAATACTTTCCATCCCCACTTTATGTGTTACACACATAGACTTTTGGTTGAATTTGGTTGAATTTAGTGAACGAATGTTTGCCATACAAGGTTCTGAGCTTTGTGGAGTTTTGACGTCTACATGTAACACATGAAGAAATCTTATGGGATCTATATCTATAGCCTGACACCAATGCTGACACACTATGTAGAGTCTTCCAAGTCTCATGTGTCCTCATGTCTCCATACTTCCTAGTGTGAGTGAGCAGAATCCGAATATGACATTGTCTGTCACAGAGTATATGTAGAGTCTTCCATGTCTCATGTGTCCTCACATGAGACATGGAAGACTCTACATATATTCTGTGACAGACAACGTCATATCTGGATTCTTCTCACACACACTAGGAAGTATGGAGACATGAGGACACATGAGACATGGAAAACTCTACATATACTCTGTGACAGACAATGTCATATCCGGATTCTTCTCACTCACACTAGAAATTATGGAGATATGAGGACACATGAGACAAGGAAGACTCTCAATATACTTTGTGGCAGACAACGTCATATCCGGATTCTTCTCACTCACACTTGGAAGTATTATGGAGATATGAGAACACATGAGACATGGAAGACTCTACATATACTCTGTGACAGACAACGTCATATCCGGATTCTTCTCACTCACACTAGGAAGTATGGAGACATGAGGCATGAGACATGGAAGACTCTACATATACTCTGTGACAGACTCATGTCCGGATTCTTCTCGCTCACACTGGGAAGTATGAAGACATGAGGACACATGAAACATGGAAGACTATGGAGATACGAGGACACATGTGACATGGAAGACTATGGAGATATGAGGACACATGAGACATGGAAGACTATGGAGATATGAGGACACATGTGACATGGAAGACTATGGAGATATGAGGACACATGAGACATGGAAGACTATGGAGATATGAGGACACATGAGACATGGAAGACTATGGAGATATGAGGACACATGAGACATGGAAGACTCTCCATATGATCTGTGACAGACAATGTAATATCTGGATTCTTCTCACTCACACTAGAAAATATGGAGATATGAGGACATATGAGACATGGAAGACTCTACATATACTTTGTGACAGACAACGTAATACCTGTATTCTTCTCACTCACACTAGGAAGTATGGAGATATGAGGACACATGAGACACGGAAGACTCTCAATATACTTGTGACAGACAATGTAATATATGGATTCTTCTCACTCACACTAGGAAGTATTATGGAGACATGAGGACACATGAGACATGGAAGACTCTACATATACTCTGTGACAGACAACGTCATATCCGGATTCTTCTCACTCACACTAGGAAGTATGAAGACATGAGGACACATGAGACATGGAAGACTATGGAGATATGGGGACATATGAGACATGGAAGACTATGGAGATATGAGGACACATGAGACATGGAAGACTCTCCATATGCTCTGTGACAGACAATGTAATATCTGGATTCTTCTCACTCACACTAGAATGTATGGAGATATGAGGACATATGAGACATGGAAGACTCTACATATACTCTGTGACAGACAACGTCATATCCTGATTCTTCTCACTCACACTAGGAAGTATGGAGACATGAGGACACATGAGACATGGATGACTCTACATATACTCTGTGACAGACTCATGTCCGGATTCTTCTCACTCACACTAGGAAGTATGGAGACATGAGGACACATGAGACATGGAAGACTATGGAGATATGAGGACACATGAGACATGGAAGACTATGGAGATATGAGGACACATGAGACATGGAAGACTATGGAGATATGAGGACACATGAGACATGGAAGACTATGGAGATATGAGGACACATGAGACATGGAAGACTATGGAGATATGAGGACACATGAGACATGGAAGACTATGGAGATATGAGGACACATGAGACATGGAAGACTATGGAGAGGAAACACGCTTCCATCAGCTTGTCACATCTTTATAATGACTTCCTTTATTTCTTATATTTGTGTTTTTCCTCCACTGAACTGTTATACTTTTTACATTGTTTCTATGATGACAATTGTGTGACAATAAAATCACACTTTGGTGTAAGTCAGCCTGACTATTGAACTATCAAACAAATCTCCGGAAACACCTAAAGATACTGAAATATTAATTGTATCTTCCGATATTTGACACTTACCTGGCGACAGTTTTATTGGGTGTTCCTGGAGAGTGACATTTTTGTGTTCAGGTGGGAAATCCTCCCTCCACTGCCAGCTGCACATTAGCAAGAGACCCCCCCTCCCCCGTCCTCCCACCACTGGACACACCCCCAACCAACACACCAATCAGAGTCCTTCACCTTCTTCTACATTTCACAGGGAAGTCTGACCCCCAGATAAGGAAAAGCTTCTCCTAGGACAGATAACACCCTCCATGGGGGGAGGGGCACCTTCATACATACCGGGGGTATACGGACAAGACTCACCTCCACTCTATAATATACAATGTATACAGGACATGCTGGGACTTGTAGTCCTCCAGTGTATAATATACAATGTATACAGGACATGCTGGGACTGGTAGTCCTCCGATTTATAATATACAATGTATACAGGACATGCTGGGACTTGTAGTCCTTCTGTGTATAATATACAATGTGTACAGGACATGCTGGGACTTGTAGTCCTCCTGTGTATAATATACAATGTATAAAGGACATGCTGGGATTTGAAGTCCTCCGGTGCATAATATACAATGTATACAGGACATGTTAGGACTTGTAGTCTTCCGGTGTATAATATACAATGTATACAGGACATGCTGGGGCTTGTAGTCCTCCGGTGTATAATATACAATGTATACAGGACATGCTGAGACTTGTAGTCCTCCGGTGTATAATATACAATGTATACAGGACATGCTGGGGCTTGTAGTCCTCCGGTGTATAATGTACAATGTATACAGGACATGCTGAGACTTGTAGTCCTTCGGTGTATAATATACAATGTATACAGGACATGATGAGACTTGTAGTCTTCCTGTGTATAATATACAATGTATACAGGACATGCTGGGGCTTGTAGTCCTCCGGTGTATAATATACAATGTATACAGGACATGCTGGGGCTTGTAGTCCTCCGGTGTATAATATACAATGTATACAGGACATGCTGGGATTTGAAGTCCTCCGGTGCATAATATACAATGTATACAGGACATGTTAGGACTTGTAGTCCCCCTGTGTATAATATACAATGTATACAGGACATGCTGGGGCTTGTAGTCCTCCGGTGTATAATATACAATGTATACAGGACATGCTGAGACTTGTAGTCCTCCGGTGTATAATATACAATGTATACAGGACATGATGAGACTTGTAGTCTTCCTGTGTATAATATACAATGTATACAGGACATGCTGGGGCTTGTAGTCCTCCGGTGTATAATATACAATGTATACAGGACATGCTGGGGCTTGTAGTCCTCCGGTGTATAATATACAATGTATACAGGACATGCTGGGATTTGAAGTCCTCCGGTGCATAATATACAATGTATACAGGACATGTTAGGACTTGTAGTCCCCCTGTGTATAATATACAATGTATACAGGACATGCTGAGACTTGTAGTCCTCCGGTGTATAATATACAATGTATACAGGACATGATGAGACTTGTAGTCCTCCGGTGTATAATATACAATGTATACAGGACATGCTGGGGCTTGTAGTCCTCCGGTGTATAATATACAATGTATACAGGACATGCTGAGACTTGTAGTCCTTCGGTGTATAATATACAATGTATACAGGACATGCTGGGATTTGAAGTCCTCCGGTGCATAATATACAATGTATACAGGACATGTTAGGACTTGTAGTCCCCCTGTGTATAATATACAATGTATACAGGACATGCTGAGACTTGTAGTCCTTTGGTGTATAATATACAATGTATACAGGACATGCTGGGGCTTGTAGTCCTCCGGTGTATAATATACAATGTATACAGGACATGCTGGGACTTGTAGTCCTCTGGTATATAATATACAATGTATACAGGAAATGCTGAGACTTGTAGTCCTCCGGTGTATAATATACAATGTATACAGGACATGATGAGACTTGTAGTCCCCCTGTGTATAATATACAATGTATACAGGACATGCTGGGGCTTGTAGTCCTCATGTTTATAATATACAATGTATACAGGACATGCTGGGACTTGTAGTCCCCCTGTGTATAATATACAATGTATACAGGACATGCTGGGGCTTGTAGTCCTCATGTGTATAATATACAATGTATACAGGACATGCTGAGACTTGTAGTCCTCGGTTGTATAATATAAAATGTATACAGGACATGCTGGGGCTTGTAGTCCCCCTGTGTATAATATACAATGTATACAGGACATGCTGGGGCTTGTAGTCCTCATGTGTATAATATACAATGTATACAGGACATGCTGAGACTTGTAGTCCCCCTGTGTATAATATACAATGTATACAGGACATGCTGGGACTTGTAGTCCTCCGGTGTATAATATACAATGTATACAGGACATGCTGGGACTTGTAGTCCTTCTGTGTATAATATACAATGTATACAGGACATGCTGGGACTTGTAGTCCTCTGGTGTATAATATACAATGTATACAGGACATACTGGGACTTGTAGTCCTTCTGTGTATAATAAACAATGTATACAGGACATGCTGGGACTTGTAGTCCTCCAGAATGTAATGTATACAGGGCATGTATTGGATTGTATCAGAACCAGCAAAGATTCAGTATTATTATTTCTGCCCCTGGTCAAATTGAATATAGCGCGCACACGTTGAAGTAATACGCTGACACTCAGTTCAGAGTAGAATACTTTCTGTTTTAATATTTCCTCTTTTTGAGATTTATATATCATTTCATTAAGAATAAAATACGTCAGATGAGGCTGGCGCATGCAAGCCACAAAACAAGCACAAATATATAAATACATATAGTGACAGAGTATTGGCCTTGGTGTTATCTTGTTATATTTTGAATGTATTCTTGGAAACGCGGACTTCTGTTAATTGTTGCACCACCAAGCTTCTAATTCACTCCCTGGTCATCTCTCGCCTCGACTACTGCAACTCTCTCCTTATTGGATTACCTTTACATACACAACCCCCCCTTCAGTCCATAATGAATGCTTCTGCTAGACTCATCCACTTTACCAACCATTCAGTGTCCTCTCTGCCAATCCCTCCACTGGCTTCCACTTACCCAAAAAACTAAATTCAAAGTACTAACAATATTTTACAAAGCCGCCCACAACTCTGCCCCCAGCTACATCACTGACCTAGTCCCAAAATACCAACCAAGCCGCTCTCTTCGGTCATCCCAAGACCTCCTGCTCTCTAGCTCCTTTGTCACCTCCTCTCATGCTCACCTCCAGGATTTCTCCAGAGCTTCTCCCATCCTTTGGAACTCCCTACCCCAATCTGTCCGACTGTCCCCTACTCTATCCATCTTTAGGAGATCCCTGAAAAACCTTCTCTTCAAAGAAGCCTATCCTGCTTCTAACTAACACTGTTTTACTTCCACCATCAGCTCACCCCCCCCCCCCCCACAGCTATTACCTTTTGTATCAATTGACCCTTCCTTTTTTTAGATTGTAAGCTCTATCGAGCAGGGCCCTCTGATTCCTCTTGTACCAAATTGTAATATAACTGTAATGTCTGCCTTCATTTTGTAAAGCGCTGCGCAAACTGTTGGCGCTATATAAAACCTGTATAATAATAATAATGATATTAATAGTGAGTTTTTTTAAGTTGTAATTTTTCCCACAATTCTTTGCAAAATGAAGATTTTTGTTTCACAAGATTGTCATATTAACAAGTTATTTCTTACACACAGCATATCCATACTTCCAATGACACCCCAACATACATTCTACTCCTCCTCCTGAGAATGGCAATACCATATGTGAGACTTTTACACAGCGTGGCCACATACAGAGGCCCAACATGCAGGGAGCACCTTCAGTTCTAGGAGCATAAATTACACATCTACAGTACCTGTGTTTCCAGCGTGATCCCATCGCCCTGGTTCTCGGCGACAGGGTACTGTGCGCTGGCTCACTCATCGGGAAAGGAATTTTTTTTTTACCTTTCGCGATGAGCATCAGGCAGTGCTGACAGCTGTCAGGTATGAATCCTGAGGGGAAAGTTGTGCCAAATTTTAAATGAAAAAACTGGCATGGGTTCCCCCCAGGGGCATACCAGGCCCTTAGGTCTGGTATGGATTGTAATGGGAACCCCCTACGCCGAAAAATCGGCGTGGGGGTCTCCCGAAAATCCATACCAGACCCTTATCCGAGCACGCAGCCTGGCTGGCCAGGAAAGGGGGTGGGGACGAGCGAGCGCCCCCCCCCGAGCCATACCAGGCTGCATGACCTCAACATGGGGGGGTGCCTTGGGGGAGGGGTGCGATCTGCGGGCCCCCCACCCCAAAGCACCTTGTACCCATGTTGATGAGGACAAGGGCCTCTTCCCGACAACCCTGGCCATTGGTTGTCAGGGTCTGCGGGCGGAGGGCATATCGGAATCTGGAAGCCCCCTTTAATCCCCCCAGATCCCGGCCCCCCACCCTATGTGAATGAGTATGAGGTATATCGTACCCCTACTTATTCACCTAGGAAAAAAAGTGTCAATTAAAAAAAAACACACTGCACAGGTTTTAAGAGTAATTTATTAGGCAGCTCCGGGGTCTTCTTCCGACTTGGGGAGGTGTCTTCTTCCGACTTCTCCTGGTGTTCCACCTCTTCTCCCGGGCCCCTCTGCTATCTTCTTCCAGCTCTTTTGCCAGCGGGAGCACGGTCTGCTGGTGCTGTCTTGTCGCCGCTGTCTCCTTGCTTCTTCTCTTCTCTTTTTCCGATGTTGACACAACGCCCTCTCCGGCTGGAATGCTGTGTGAGGGCTGCGGAGCCATTTATATAGGCGGTGACCCCACCCCCTTGTGACGTCACGGTCCCAGCATGTGTACGGACTCTGGGGTCACGCCCCCTTATGACGCCAGAGTCCCTGCGCATGCTGGGACCGTGAAGTCACAAGGGGGTGGGGTCACCGCCCATATAAATGGCTCCGCAGCTCCCACACAGCATTCCAGCCGGAGAGAGCGTCATGTCAACATCGGAAGAAGAGAACACGAGAAGAAGAGAAGAAGCGACGAGACAGCGGCGACAAGACAGCCGTGACAGGACAGCGGCAGCAGACCGGGCCCCCACTGGCAAAAGAACTGGAAGAAGATAGCGGAGGGGCCCGGGAGAAGAGGTGGAACACCGGGAGAAGTCGGATGAAGACCCCGGAGGTGCCTAATAAATTACACTTAAAACCTGTGTAGTGTTTTTTTTTTATTGACACTTTTTTCCCTAGGTGAATGGGTAGGGGTACAATGTACCCCATACTCATTCACATAGGGTGGGGGGCCGGGATATGGGGGCTCCTTATTAAAGGGGGCTTCCGGATTCCGATAAGCCCTCCGCCCGCAGACCCCGACAACCAACGGCCAGGGTTGTTGGGAAGAGGCCCTTGTCCTCATCAACATGGGGACAAGGAGCTTTGGAGTGGGGGGGTCCTCAGGGCGCCCCCCTCCCCCAAGGCACCCCCCATGTTGAGGGCATGCGGCCTGGTACAGCTCAGGAGGGAGGGGGTGCTCACTCGTCCCCACCCCCCTTTCCTGTCCGGCCGGGCTGCGTGCTCGGATAAGGGTCTGGTATGGATTTTGGGGGGACCCCCACACCGATTTTTTGGCGTAGGGGGTTCCCCTTACAATCCATACTAGACCTAAGGGCCTGGTATGCCCCTGGGGGGGGGAACCCACATCGTTTTTTCATTTAAAATTTGACGCGGCGTTCCCCCTCAGGATTCATACCAGACAGCTGTCAGCACTGCCTGTCGCTCATCGCGAAAGGAAAAAAAAAGTTTTCCTTTCCCGATGAGTGAGCTATCTCGGCGCTGGCTCCCGTGACGGGGCTCGCAGGTGTCAAATCTGATACAATATCGCGGTCACCTACTGTAGTTACCTGACAACCTATCACACTTTTGCATAGTTCCCAACTGTCCCTGATTTCGAGGGACTGTCCCTGATTTAGAGCAATGTCCCTCTGTCCCTCATTCCTCCTCATTTGTCCCTAATTTTGGTCTGATCTATATAGTTGTATATAAAATGCACTTTTTATCGATCAAAAAGTGTTTCCCAGTGCTAAACCTTTCATCTGATTTCTAAATGGCTGCTTTTGTAAATTCCAAAAGCCAATATAAAGGAATAGTAATGGTAAAAAAAGCACTTGTGGGTTTAACCAATCTTGTTTTTTTGTATAATTCTCCTTTAAGGGGGCAGGGCAAGGGGTGTGTCCTATGCCTGCATACTTTTGCTGGTAGGTGTCCCTAATTCCAATCTCAAAAATTTGGGAGGTGTGTTTTTGAAGGACTTGGAGAACCAGGACCATGGAAACACCCAAAAAATGACCCCATTTTGGAAATAAAAAACACCCCAATGTATAATCTATGAGGCACAATGAGTCTTTTGAACATTTAATTTTTTTCCACAAATTTTTAGAAAATGTGGAAAGAAAATGAAAACGCATTTTTTACACATTTTTACGGCACTGAAGGGTGCTGATGAAGATCCACTGATGGGCACTATAGGGCACTGTAGTGGCACTGATGACACTGAAGTGGCACTGATGGGCACCGTAGGGCTCTGATTGGCACTGTAGGGGCACTGATGAGCACTGTAGTGGCACTGATGGGCACTGTAGTGGCACTAATGGCACTGTAGGGGCACTGATGTGCACTGTAGGGGCACTGATGAACATTGTAGTAGCACTGATGGACATTGTAGTGGCACTGATGAGCACTGTAGTGGCACCATAGAGCACTGATGAGCACTGTAGTGGTACTGATGGGCACTGTAGGCACTGTAGGGGTATTGTAGGGGTACTGTTGACACTAATGGCACTGTAGGACACTGATGAGCACTGTAGTGGCACTACTAGTGCTTCCCAGCACGGTCGGCCACTCATTATCCCTGTGGTAGGACAACCGCAGCTTTGCTTCCCCAACGGCCAGTAGCACTTCATCTCAGCCAGCAGCTTGGGGACACCTCCCAGGACAGGAGATCCCTCAACACTCCATACCGCTAGGGCCTGAGGCTTGAGGCCTAGATAAGTGGATCACACAGACATCCTTTTAGGGAAAGTCCCTACAGGGAAAGAGAAAGAGCAGGAAGTGACCCAGATACTTAATAGCTTTCCCAGCATGCACAGAAAGCTCCCTAGGCTTGTTGATTGGCCAGGTATTAAATATCTATAATGTGCAGTGATATCTCTAGCACCCCCTGCTGGAGAACACTCATACAGCATGTGACTGGGAATAATCATTGGACACTAAAGCCGTGTACACACGATCAGATTTTTCGATGGGAATTGTGTGATAACAGGCAGTTGGTGAAAAATCCGACCATTTGTATGCTCCATCGGACAATTGCTGGCCAACTTTCTGCGGACAAATGTTGGATGGCAGGTTTATCAATTTTTCCGCAGACAAATGTTTGTTGTCGGATTTTCCGAGCGTGTGTACACAAGTATATTGGACAAAATTCCAAAGTACAAACACGCATGTTCAGAAGCAAGGACGAGCCGGAAGCGGTCGGTCTTGTACTTGCGTTCGTAATGGAGAAATAACATTTGTGACGCGGCAAATGATGAAATCTGGAAATACAGCGCGCAATTCTCTTCTTCTTTAATGGGATAATAATGAAGCTGCTTTGCTGGTGATACTGATGGAGTTATTGCAAACGAACTTTCAAAGGCTTTTATTTTCTAGTGATATCAAGAATATTATTATTATGCTTTTTTTTGGGCAAGTTACTACAACACCATTATCCCGTAGTTTTTAAGATCAAAGATACAACTATGTTGGTGTCCCTTGTCAATTTTACATTGTATTTTTTTAAAAGTAACTGCCGACTCCCAAACTGTCATTTGAAGTAAAACACAGAGCCAAGTATTATTCTACACAATTTTTTTCTTGTGCATTAAAAAAAGAAAACAAATAAAATTAGACATGCTATCTGCCAATAGAACTTCACCAAAAAGTGCATTCTATGCATTTCTATATGCAAAATATAGAAAATATACCAAATCAAATCATTATTATTCAACCAAAAAATAAAATAAAATCCTCATGCATGTGTCCTGCTTCTTAATATAGGGGGGTCAGCAATGCCAAGAGTTGGTGAAAGCAGGGGTCCGTCATCCGGAGATAATTCCCAAAATCATCCAGATTATTCTCCTGGAGCTCCCACAGCAAAGGCATATTGACATACCGTATTTATCGGCGTATAACACGCGCCGGCGTATAACACGCACCCCAAGTTTAGGGGGAATTTTAAGGAAAAAAAACTTTTAGGAGGGAAGTTTAAGGAAAAAAAACTTACATTAAAATGCCCATCAATGCAGCCTTATCTGTCCATCTGCAGCCTTTTCAGTGTCAGTGCAGCCTTGCCCCAGTGCAGCCTTGTCAGTGCAGCTTTGTCAGTGCAGCTTTGCCCCAGTGCAGCCTTGTCAGTGCAGCCTTGTCAGTGCAGCTTTGCCCCAGTGCAGCCTTGTCAGTGCAGCTTTGCCCCAGTGCAGCCTTGTCAGTGCAGCTTTGTCAGTGCAGCCTTGTCAGTGCAGCTTTGTCAATGCAGATTTGCCCCAGTGCAGCCTTGCCCCAGTGCAGCTTTGTTAGTGCAGCCAGTCCAGCCATGTCAGTGCAGCTTTGTGCACTCGGTGTAGATTCAAAAAATGGCGCCGAGACTGCAGGGAGCCGAGATACACATACCCGAGTGTTCTCGGCTTTTTTCGGCGCCGCTCACAGTCACGCCCAGTCCCGCCCTATGATGGACATAACACAGGTCCAGTGGCGGGACTGGGCGTGACGGTGGCGCCAAAAAAAGCCGAGAACACTCGGGTATGTGTATCTCGGCTCCCTGCAGTCTCAGCGCCATTTTTGAATCTACCCACGGCTGTGTGTGTCGGCGGCGACCGCGGCAATTGCCCCGATCGCTCCGATGACACAGAAATCGGCGGGGATCGGCCTATAACATGCACCCACGATTTTCCCCTGATTTTCAGGGGAAAAAAGTGCGTGTTATATGCCAATAAATACGGTAATTGGTCACCATTAATAAAGCAACCAATTTTTGGTCCAAGAAATCCTCCTCCTCCTGTTCCTGGACTGGACTTAGGTCAAAGCAATAACTCCAAGGCCAATAATAGATAACACGTTATCTCCTCCGATTCCACAACATGGCTGGTTGATGAACGGCCGTTCAGAAATGCACTGAAAAGCGCGAGCTGAAAAGCACGACTGAAAAACGTGAAATGAAAAGCGTGAATCAACACTCATCAAACTTCTACTAACACAAAATTAGCAGAAGGAGCCCAAAGGGTGGCACTAAAGAGCTGAAAAACTATGTAGTACGTCACTATGTTTGTGATTGTTGGCCAACAATTGTGTGCCGTGCGTATGCAAGACAAGTTTGAGCCAACGCCCTTTGGGAAAAAGTCCACGGTTTTGTTGGCCAACAATCCGATCATGTGTACGAGGCTTTTAGAGTGCACAGCCAGCACATAGCTAAGCTGACTAACACTACACTAAGAGATCACAATACACAGCAAAAAGAATTTAGGAAATCACTACATCCCTACACTGATACAGCGTGTGAGGAGAGGAGAGAGAAACTCTGCAGCAGTGTTGGCTGAACCGTGCATAATTCTGGTTTGTTGACAAAGTGATCGTTCCATCATTGGATGAAGCGATCACATGGTAAAGGGCCGCTGTGATTGGTGACTCGGTTAAATTGATGATAGGCAACTCCTATCCTCATATTGATTAGTGGTTCCAAATTAATAATAACTACTGCAGTAGGGAACAGACACAAAAGATACGCTCAGCATCTTTCCAAATAACTGTTCTGCCTTATTATGACGCAATTGAAGGTTTTTATGCACATGATTACGTAGGTATCACATTAATATTACAATTGTACTTTTATGGTAACAAGGGGCGTTACATAGGCAGGCTAATTCTAATCAGGACTCGAAAGAATGTAAACATTTACTGAAAACATTATTAGTGCTGTGTGCACAGTGAGGGCAGAGTGCAATACATACAAAATAGAATACAATTATATACAGAACTTACACATTTCCATTACAGTCTCCCCTCTTTTGATCAATATTTTGATCACTAACCATACCTGCTATCACCTTTAACCTGGAACCTCCACACACTTAGGTGGAGGTAGTCCTGGCCAAAGAGGCAAAAAACTCCATTGTGGAGAAAATAATAGCTGAGCAACTTTTTCATTACAAAATGACTTTTCATTGTGAAGAACAAATGATTGATAAGACATATTTACAGAGTACTGGCTGTACACTCCTGTGGCCAGAATGGCCTTCTAGCTGAATTGTGAGCATGCTGACTTATCAGCACATGTAAACACAGACAATTCTACATAAAATGGAAGACGTACAAAAGACAAATATGACTTCAACATGGCTAAACTACTTTTCAAATCACATTATATATATGTATATATATCCCTTACAATTAAAGTAATTGAATCAAAAAGTACCCTAGACTGTGATCACAAGAGGGAAACAAATCAAACTCAGAGATTTCTTTAATTTAGTCATTTTTGCAGTGTCTGGTGTGGATCCAGGTGACTTTTCCTTCAAGTTTTGCAAAAACTGTACATGAAATAGACGCTGTATTGAGTCTCCAAACTTTTCCTTATATATAAATGTCTCTTAAAAATCCACAAGTTACCTGGTTTTAGTTTTAGATCCTTCCAAACTTTTAAGATCTGGAATTGGGGAGAAAACACATAAATGAGTTTGTCAAAAACCTTAAAAGATCAGCAACATTCTCTGTGAGATCCGAATGGAGGACTTCAGCTGCTGAGACAAAATATAAGCAAGTGAGTAACACACTCCCAAACCAAATCCCATAGGGAGAGAGTCCAACATCTCCCTTAGGGGCTTCATAAAATAGAAGAAAACATTCAGGCAAAAGTTTTCTAGTTTCTTACTCTACTTTGTCCGCTACATTGTAGACAGTAAGGGGTGTAAAAATAAAACCTCAAAACTTCTAGTAAGGACTCTCCTATAAAAAATGATTTCCTCTGTTACTCTCTGTAGATTATGCACTCTGTACTTACAAACTACTTCTGATAACACTTTTTACTGTGGCCTTTGCAGTAGCATTTGCCACTGGACATCCAAAAAACATCCATACAGACCAAATGCATACTGATAAGATCCTAACTTGGGCATCTGGATATATCTTTTTGTAATCTCTGAAAGGGATGTTCATCTTTTGGTAATACCTTTGGTAACAGGTAAAACAAGAAGTGGTATGTTATAAAAACAACTGTGGAGAACCCTGGCTCTATCCCATGCTCATTTACTAAGGCAGCCATAACTGCTTGTGACTGATGACACGGTCCATGTGTCAAGCTGGAGGGAAAAGAGTGTCCGGCAGACATAAATGATCACCTTTTCCAAAGTCCTGTTTCATAAGAAGTTGCCCCCTGTGGACCACTTGTTCTTCTCGTTCTGGGGTCCTTAAAGTTGAATTATTAATCCCAGCTATACTGGGCCAGAACTAGGGTGGAATCTGTGAGTTGCACAGACCCATCAAGTGTCCGGGGCTGTAAATGCAGCATCCTTAGTCACCTGGTCTGCTTCCATGTGTGAAAGTTAATATGGCTACCTCAGCAAGAAGCTGGAAGGCTGAAAACAGCCGATCAAATTAACTTGGCATGCTTTATTGGTTTACCTGCCGAAGTAAAAACAAACTTCTGGCCCTTCAAATGGAACCAAAAGCTCTCTATATCTCGACTATATTTATAAATATACACTCTTTTTATAGCTCACAGGCTTTGCTAAAACATGGAGCTCTGCTTCTTAAGCTGGGGAAAAAGATCCAATGACTTTGAATACAGAGTATCCTTCTGGGTGATAAACTGCATACTCAAATCTACAAAAAATGTAATATCTGGGTCTTCAGGGAGTGTGTCCTGCACTGGGCTCACAGCTGCTGATTCCTACACCATCAATTTAACACATGTGTCTTCCTTTGTCTCCAGCCTCCTCCAATAGAGGCAATAAGGTGGTTGGATTCAAATGTACGCATTTTTCATTGTTAGATTTGTACATAAACTCATATTTTAAACCTTTCATTAGACAGACATTTAGTTATCTGTATATTTGCTGCACAGAATGTCGGACCATTAAAAATTAAATGTTTGACCAAAACAATATCTAACTTTGTCTAATAGCACCTTTGCATTAATGCTGCAGCTCTGATATATCGGGGTGAACCCTTCATTACTGGGTCCAGCTTCCATAAATATATTACAATGGCTTGTTTTCTATCACGCTGTTTGTGTAAGAACTCCGGTTTCATGTTTCAAAAGACAACTTCTTCCTGGCAATATTATAATAAATGATAACAATACCCTGCGGTCATGGAGAGATGCCCATAAATCCAAAATATTCTTCTGCTTATACCATGGCACTTACAAGGAAAAGGGGCACATCATTTCACAATCCACACATTCTGCTTTGGATTTCAAACATCATAATAAATAAAAACAAAAGGATCAACAATCTGTATGATGGACCAGAAAGCATCAAAAACTATAAAACAACTGGCTGCAGGTGGCATCTATCCTAACAGGGTGTGTGGACTTGATGTGATGGGTCTGTTATATTTATAACAACTCTCACATCATGGACTGACATCAAGTTATTATCAAGAACCTTGAAATTTCATTTTTGTAGAAAAACTTCTTATGTATTCCATCCATCTTGGCTTTGTTAAATATTATGGCAGCTTTATTCTAAATAACAACCTCATCTTAATCTTTTTTTTTCTCTAAATAAGAGCTTATTAAATAAATGTAAAATTACAAAAATTGTTATCTTAATCTAAACTAATCCCATTTTTACAAATTTCCCCAATAACCTGAATTTCATTTCCAACAAAAGGTTGTCTAAACCAGTTTCAATGTATCTATATTACTGTTAAACTCATATTAGAAATTATTACTCATTATTACTTAATTTTACTTAATTTCCCTTTTTTAAATGCACTGTTTCCACTATCAAAGGATATTCAATTTGTGTAATACACGGGTTAAATGTAACCTTCATTTTACCATGTTTGGAAAACAGATTCAAAATAATTGTGATCACATTGTTTACCATTAGATTCGTTAACCCGGCACATTTTGTTATAAATGTTTTGTCTAAAAAACTGGAATTGGCAATGGTGTCCTTCCAGCTTATCACTGACCTCTCATCCCAGCTACATTCTTTCATGAGAGCACAAAGGAGGGGGTCACATCTGCGTACATGACACACACAAGCAATAGAACTAAGGGTCCCAGCATTCGCACACACATACACCAATATCTCTCTCACTTTCTTTTAACTCTTTAATATTTCCCCGCCTAAATTCTGCATTCCTTATTTTGTTCAGATATCTTTTATATCTAGCTTCTATGATCAGACGGGCAGCCATAGTGCTCATCCCATCTTCCCTCTCTGACAACATATAAAGTATTCTGTTTTACCTCTCATTTCTCTGTTTCTGACTCTAATAGTTGTAGTGCCTGACTCCAAATTCATCCCACAACTTAACATGAAAATGTCCCTTTCTGTCTGTGTTAATGTCACCCTTGATCGATCCTGCTCACATTGATAGCTGTTTCTCTAGCTGTTTACTCTGCATGATTCTTAGTCCCTGTGGACCTTGGTAACCCAGTTACCCATTGTGGATCCCTGTCCACTCTAACTATTAATCTAGGGGCTCAGTATAGGCGGAACCGTACCTTTGGTTCATATATAGCGCTCTTCTTGCGCTGGGCATTTTTGAGGGTCTCTTACCCTTCATTCCCTTACTTAATTCAATGCCCATAATAACTGGCCAGTCTTCTCTCTTCTCTATACCCTCTTGCCTATACCCTCTTGCCTCTAAAACTACTTTACTACATATACCTGTGAACAGCACTATTCTTCCCTTTCTTATCTATAACACTCCGATGGACAATAGACAGTGACAACATAACATGTAACCACCAATCAATACAGTTCGATTAAGGGGAGTAAAATAGGTACCCTTTGTCCCGAAAATGCCTTACCGATCAAGGAAGTCTGATAACTCAAATGTAAGCAAAAGGCTTACCTCAGCCGGCTGATTATCAGAAATTCCCGGATCGTCTCAAGCTCCTCGTTTCGGATACTCAGGGTCACCTGGAATCCCCTCCTAAGGCAAAGCTCGCCATGCTGACTCGGTTAAATTGATGATAGGCAACTCCTATCCTCATATTGATTAGTGGTTCCAAATTAATAATATCTACTGCAGTAGGGAACAGACACAAAAGATACGCTCAGCATCTTTCCAAATAACTGTTCTGCTTTATTATGACGCAATTGAAGGTTTTTATGCACATGATTACGAAGGTATCACATTAATATTACAATTGTACATTTATGGTAACAAGGGGCGTTACATAGGCAGGCTTATTCTAATCAGGACTCGAAAGAATGTAAACATTTACTGAAAACATTATTAGTGCTGTTGCACAGTGAGGGCAGTGTGCAAAACATACAAAATACAATACAATTATATACAGAACTTACAAATTTCCATTACATTGGCCCTTTACCCCGATCCGTGATGCAGACCCAGTGATCACTGACATTTTCCAGGTGGCGTGCGAGAAGCGTGAGCACGGGAGGCCATCATATGACAACCTCCCAGAACTAGCCGGCCATGCTTTAGGCATCATTTGGCTATAGTGCGGTCAGCAAGTGGTTAGGCTTTGGCAATAAAACCTGGAAGACCCTCTGAGTCTGGTATAGTTTTTAAGGGGGATTTTCACTCAAAAAAACAAATCCATACCAGCCCCTAATCCTCGCACACAGCCTGGCTGGAAAAGAAAGGGGAGCAACTGTGGCCATTGTGATGAAGACAACCCTGGCTGGTGATTGGGGGGGTCTGCGGGGGGAGGGATTATCAGAATCTGGACGTTCCCTTTAATAATTAGAGGAGCCCCAAATACAGCTTCTCACTACATGAGTGAGTAAGGGGTACATAGTACTGATTAACAAAAACAATGTACCCCCGGAAATAAAGATACCCCAATGCATGACAATTCCTTTATTAAAATAATCAAACCCCCAGAAAGGTTAATGTCTGGTAAAAGTTCCCGGCTGCTTCCTTCTGTCTGTAATCACAGCAGCCGGGGATTCCATTCATCTATACCACACCCTTATCCTAGATAAAGATCTGCTATGAGTGATAATGGGGGACCCCACACAGCGGCCAAGTATTCCATTCATCTATACCACACCCTTATCCTAGATAAAGATCTGCTATGGGGGGGTACAGGGGGACCCCACACAGTGGCTGGGGATTCCATTCATCTATACCAATCCCCTTATCCTAGATGAAGGTCTGCTATGGGGGATAATGGGGGACCCCACACAGAGGCCAGGGATTACATTTATCTATATCACACCCTTATCCTAGATGAAGGTCTGCTATGGGGGATAATAGGGGACCCCACACAGCGCCCGGGGATTCCATTAATCTTATATTAGATGAAGGTCTGCTGAAGGTCACACCCTTATATTAGATGAAGGTCTGCTATGAGGGATAATGAAGGACCCCACACAGCGGCTGGGGATTCCATTCATCTATACCACACCCTTATCCTAGATGAAGGTCTGCTATGGGGGATAATGGGGGACCCCACACCACGGCCAGGGATTCCATTCATCTATATCATGCCCTTATCCGAGATGAAGGTCTGCTATGGGTGATAATGGGGGACCCCACACAGCGGCCGGGGATTTCATTCATCTATGCCACACCCTTATCCTAGATGAAGGTCTGCTATGGGTGATAATAGGGGACCCCACACAGTGGCCGGGGATTCCATTCATCTACACCACATCCTTATCCTAGATGAAGGTCTGCTATGGGTGATAATAGGGGACCCCACACAGCGGCTGGGGATTCTATTCATCTATACAACACCCTTATCCTAGATGAAGGTCTGCTATGGGGGATAATGGGGGACCCCACGCAGCGGCCAGGAATTACATTCATCTATACCACACCCTTATCCTAGATGAAGGTCTGCTATGGGGATAGTGGGGGACCCCACACAGCGGCTGGGGATTCTATTCATCTATACAACACCCTTATCCTAGATGAAGGTCTGCTATGGGGGATAATGGGGGACCCCACGCAGCGGCCGGGGATTCCATTCATCTATGCCACACCCTTATCCTAGATGAATATCTGCTATGGGTGATAATGGGGGACCCCACACATCGGCCGGGGATTCCATTCATCTATACCACACCCTTATCCTAGATGAAGGTCTGCTATGGGGATAGTGGGGGACCCCACACAGCGGCCAGGGATTTCATTAATCTTAATCTATGCCACACCCTTATCCTAGATGAAGGTCTGCTATGGGTGATAATAGGGGACCACACACCGCGGCCGGGGATTCCATTCATCTATACCACACCCTTATCCTAGATGAAGGTCTGCTATGGGGGATAATGGGAAACCCCACACAGCGGCCGGGGACTCCATTCATCTAAACCACATCCTTATCCTATATGACGGTCTGCTATGGGTGATAATGGGAGACCCCACACCACGGCCAGGAATTCCATTAATCTATACCACTCCCTTATCCTAGATGAAGATTTGCTACGGGTGATAATGGGGGACCCCACACAGCGGCCAGGGATTCCATTCATCTATACCACACCCTTATCCTAGATGAAGGTCTGCTATTAGGGATAATGGGGGACCCCACACAGCGGCCGGGGATTCCATTCATCTATACCACACCCTTATGCTAGATAAAGGTCTGCTATGGGTGATAATGGGGGACCCCACACAACAGCCGGGGATTCCATTCATCTATACCACACCCTTATCCTAGATTAAGGTCTGCTATGGGGGATAATGGGAGACCCCACACACAAATCAAGCAAAAAAAGCAAGAGGTCCCACAAAAATCCTTATCAGACTCTTATCCATTCACAAAGCCTGTAGTTCTCCCTTGTAAAGTGATGACATCATCACATCAGCATAAAGGAACAGTGGGCGGAGCTACTGTAATTTGCATGCTAGTCTTTACCCAGGTCATCCTACTTTTTCTTAGCCCCGCCCATGTACTTGTGCCCTCTACACAAAGCACACCTTGAACCCTGGGATGGGGGTCTCAGGCTCATACAGTGGATGGTGATCTCTATTGCTGTGTGCTCCCATGTCCCCCCGGAGTTCCTCTGTAATTATTTCCCCTCCCCCACCCTGCCATATTACTTTCCCTTCTCTCTTCTGTGGCTGTGAGCGGCTCATGTCATCCTCCGTCTTCAATACATTCCTCTTCTACCTTCAGAGAGATCATTAACACCTTATGTGCTGAACATCTATGCAGCTAATCCCTGCAGTGAAGGGTTTGGGGGTGCCGACACTTCTTCATCCTTCTGCAGAGGTAGAAATGGAAATTTTGTGCAGAATAAGAGCCAGGTGCACTGTCATTGTCAACTGAGGTGTGTGTAGGTGGGAGCCAGGTGCACAGTCATTGTCAATGGAAAGTTATGTAGGTGGGAGCCAGGTGCACTGTCATTGCCAATGGAAAGTTGGGTCAGTTGTTTTTTGTTAAAGTAATTAAAGCCTCAGAAACAATTTCTGACACCCCCCCAACCAATACTATGAAGCCTTTATCCCCCCTTACCGTGTGGCACCTGATATCAGTGGCGTATCATCCATGTGTGCAGGGTGTTCACCAAAATATTGGGGGCCCACTGTGACCCACCCTGCACACATGGATGATTGTCCCTTGATCAGGACAATGATCGGTGCGGTAGGGGGGACAGTTGCAAGCACCGATCTCCCTGCATGGCTTTTTCTCCCTCCCATGGCTCAGCTGAAATGCCATATGGGGAGATCGGTGCTCCCAGCTGTCCCTCTGCCACACTGATCATCCCCCCAATGTCCGCCATGTCCTTCTCCTCCAGCCCTGTGTTCTCTGGCCCCCTTTCCTCCTCCTCCGGCACCCCTCCATGTCTTCCTCCTCCCCCAGGCCCCCCTCCATGTCCTCCTCCTGCCCCAGCTCCTCTCCATGTCCTCCTCTTCCAGTCCCCCTCCATGTCCTCCTCCTCCCCCAGTTCCCCATGTCATCCTCCTCCCCCAGTCCCCCACCATGTCCTCCTCCTCCAGCCCCCTGTTCTCCTCCTCCCCCAGCTCCCCTCCATGTCCTCCTCTTCCAGCCCCCCTCCATGTCCTCCTCCAGCCCCCTCCATGTCCTCCTCCACTTCCAGCCCCCCTTCATGTCCTCCGCCTCCTCCAGCCCCCTTCCATGTCCTCCTCCTCCTTCAGCCCCCTGTTCTCCTCCTCCCCCAGCCCCCTGCATGTCCTCCTTCAGCCCCCTGTCCTCCTCCCCTAGCCCCCTCCATGTCCTCCTCCACCTTCAGCCCCCTATCCTCCTCCCCCAGCCCCATCCATGTCCTTCTCCACCTCCAGCCCGCTGTCCTCCTCCTCCTCCTCCAGCCCCCCTCCATGTCCTCCTCCAGCTCCCTGTTCTCCTCCCCCAGCCCCCCTCCATGTCCTCCTCCACCTTCAGCCCCCTGTCCTTCTCCCCCAGCCCCCCTCAATGTCCTCCTCCACGTTCAGCCCCCTGTCCTCCTCCTCCTCCCCCAGCCCCCCTCCATATCCTCCTCCACCTTCAGCCCCCTGTCCTCCTCCCCAGCCCCCCTCCGTGTCCTCCTTCTCCTCCAGCCCCCTGTACTTCTCCTCCCCTAGCCCCCCTCCATGTCCTCCTCCTCCAGCCCCCTGTCCTCCTCCTTTGCCCCCCCTTGTTCCCCCACACCCGGCTTCCATCCTCTCCTCTACCAGCAGCTGCAGGGGATGTCAGGATGGACAGTGGAGGAAGCGACTGGTAATTTACCGGCCCCTTCCTTTTCTGAATTGGACATAGAGAGCAATTGTTGCTGAATGACCTCTATGTCCTGTAATAACTGAGCAGAGTAAACTGTGTGTTACTCGGCTTCAGTTTATGAATGGACAGGAGCCTCTGTCTTCTGTCTATTCATCTTCAGTGCTGGGGAATCTCTGTCCTCAGTCCCTTTCTCTGTCTCAAAGGGGAGATGTCAGGGATCTGTTTAGACCCCTGACATGTCACCAAAGCCCACCAAAAGATAGTAATAAAAAAATAAAAAAATACTGCCCCATAACCCCACCCCCACCCCCTTCCCCAGAAGCACTGTGATAAAATAACAAAAAAGAATTTAAAAAAATTGTAAAACGCACCTGCCAGAAAGAGAGGGAGGGCTTGCCGGCATCACTAGGTGCCGAGGACCACGCACTGATGTCACGGCATTTGGCAGGAGCACCCCATGTGCCGCAGGGCACCGGGGACAATGCGGTGACGTCAAGACATCAGGTAGAGGGCACCAGGTGCACCAGGTGCCATTTTATGCACCAAGACGCTGGACAGGGGACCCGCCCAGCATAATACGTAGGCGGTGCCGTCCTGCGCCGACATCCCATGCCGACATCCCGCGCCGACATCCCGCGGCGCACATTCAGAGTCATGGAAACCAGGGGAAGCCTGGTTCTCTAGCCTCATGGGAAAAATCCTTCCTTACCACCCCCCCTTCTTTCCTTCTCTCCTTCTTTCTTCCCTTTTCTTCTCCCCCTCCACTCCCAAACCCCCCCTTTTTTTCATTTTTATTATTTAATTTTTATTTTTCATCTTTCTGCTATATTTGTTTCTCCATTCTTCTTTTTCATTTATCCCTGGTTTTTCTCCCAATTTTATAGGCCTATTGGCATAGTGTGGATCACCAATTCCCTGTCGGCTACAAGTGGGTACTATCCCACCAGCAGTCCTTTTTCCTCCACCTGCTCCGAAGCACAATAACTAGCTAGGTATGTATGATCTAATGTGAGGAGAGTTCTTCTTTCCTTTTTCTCCCCCCTCCTTTTATTTATTTTTTGGGGTCAACTTTTCATCTGGTGGGGTTTTTTATTATTATGATCATTAGATCTACTTACTAATATTCCCCCCTTTTTTCATTCATCTGCCTAGCTATACTTGTTACTTTGAGGGCCACTTGTGGGAATTCCCAATGTGGGTTTGTCCTTGGAGCGCCCTCTGTGAGCGACTGGTGTGGGCCCTTGGGTTGATTTTGAGTGCATAGAGCTCTATCTGGACCTGAAGTGGTGGGCTTTAGACAGCAGAATTATCCCAATTCCCCCCTTTTAAATTTGGATGCAATACTTGTTGAGTTTCCATGCAGGCTGGACGTTCAGTTTCTTTATATGCAATTAAATAATATTCATGTAATTAATGATATGTTTACCCTATAGAAATGTGTATATATATTTTTATATTTTCTTATTATTAATTATAGACATATTCACGTCCTGCTGTAAAATCACTTACCCCTGAAGAAGAGAATTAATATTGCAGACTCGAAACGCGTTGGTTTGCCTCTGTTGTCCCCTATTCAACAGAGTAGTGGTTATTTTCAACTGTTTCTTCCTTTTTGTACAGATTCTTGTATTTGCATCCTATGTATATTATATGTATTGTACACCATATTTTTTAACCAATTTTCAATAAAACTAATACTTTTATGACAATGGTATGACTCCTAGATGACTATTATCCCTTTAAAGTCCCACTCAGAGGAAAACTTTATGCATTTTGTTATGTTTCAGGGATGTGGGTTGGTCACCTTTAATGTTTGAAAAATAGCACCATTTAGCCAACTCCACATTATAAAAAAGTGTCTATACAGTGTACCATCCAGTAATACGCGGCCTCACCCCGCTCTGCACATGCTCAGTTGCTCTCTAATTTTAGCCACTGCTGAGTTTGTAGAGGCCGATATTCTGACAGCCATAAAGTGGAATTGAACCCTCCTATCATTTACAGCCAAGAAAGCTGCTTCTGTTTGATCCGCAACTGCCATGGTGCTGCACATGTGATCAGTTATGACTCCAGCCATTTGATGGTTTGACAGTTTGGTTGAGGACACACGTAATTATAACAGTTACCAATCCCAGAATTCCAGGACTGTAACTGTTTTTTGAAACTGTTAAATTGATGGATTTAGTTTCACTTTATGATGTACTGCTGCTCAGGGGTCCTGGGCTTCAGTAAAATGGCTGTCTCCAGGAAGAAGCAACAGGAGCAATGCTGGAGGCAATGTACAGCACTCAATAATGTTGGCAGCAGAATTATTAATGTGGAATGTATGTTCCTTGGTAAAGAACTTTATTTTTTATCAAGTGTAGTAATGTGGACTACAATTGCAAAATGAAGTGATCCTCCGGTATCTCTATGCATCGCATGTCCCTCTAGTGACCAGTGTTATTAAGCAAAAATTAAGAGCCAGCAGCTGCACATACTGTACACATACTGCAGCTGCTGACTTTTAATAATCGGACATTTACCTGTCCTGGAGTCCAGCGATGTCGGCACCACAGCTGTCAGGTGCATGCCGCCTCCATTGCGAGTAAGGGAACCCTACTGCGCATGCAGGTCTGCTCCGCTCCTCTCTCCTACTGGCCCGGTGGCCAGGGAAGGAGGAGGGAGCCCAGGAGGTGACATCAATAAAGGGTATGAGGCTGAGGCTCCCGGAAGTGGGAACAGGATACCTGTGAAAGACAGGTATCCTGAACCCCCGAAAGGTGCCAAATGTAGTACCCGAGGGGGTTGGAACTCCGCTTTAACTGACATCATATCTGCGAGCCAAGCTAAAGGGATTATGGGATGAGTAGTTCCTCAGAATGGTAATTGCTCTGCCTGACTATGCACTTGGACTACATATCCCAAGGATCTTTGCTACCATCAGGGAGATTGCTGGGAGGAGCTATAAAAGAAGCCAGGGACCCGCCCCATGCTCTCTTCCTCCTGGGCCTGATGCTAGACTGACCTCTCTGTGCTTTGGGAGAGAGGTTGTGGCCTACCACATGCTGTACAACATTCCAACCCGGATGAGAAGGGCCTAGCACTGCCTGCTGTTCATCCGACATCCATCCAGCACCACCGCAGTCATACGACAACTTGTGCTTCGAGCTTCACATCAGGAGATCGTTGCAGTGGATCCGCTGCATGGGCATCGCTCCAGGAACTTCTGTCCAGAAGGCATTGAATAGGCCTGGTCATTGGTGAGAGTGCAATCGCCCACCTGTGCAATCCTTCCTTATTGTTTCACTGGGACACTGTGTACAGACAACTTTACCTAGGAAATACTTTACTGAACCTACCTTGAACACTGTGCATAGACATCTTTAGTTTCTCCTATTTCAAGGAATCCTATTGCTAGCCACTACACCTTATTGGATACAGTTAATGAGCTCTGATTGCCGGTGAAGACCATCAGGCCGGCAATGGGGACATTGTTTCACTACTGCTACAAGGGCCCTCATACCGTTTCTATTAAGTCTGACCTCTCATTAGGGTTAAAAAGTTTATAGGCTGGTCAGGTTTGCCATTTAGAAGTTCTGCCAGTATATCTCATTAACCTTGCTTATCCTTTCAGGTTCAAGCAGTACTCTATTGTATATGTGTGTATATAAGATACTGTTTATCTACAACTGTTTGACTTGTGTTATTCAGAGGAATTCCTCTGCTGAGTTAATGCTGTTATCCATAACTCAGCAGACCTATTGCCTCCTCTCTGTGACGATACCCTCTTTGAATTGTTCCAGTAAACATTATTATAACATAAACGCACAGAGTTGTTTGAATGATTGCCTTGAATTGATGTCTAAAGATGTCTAAACCCAGAGTGTCAGGTGGGTTGCAATGTTCACCAGGTCATGGCGGTGCAGATAAGCAGGTACATCCAAGCAGTCTCCTAGGGGGGGCGTGCTAAACAAGTTATTATGGGTAACATTCCACTATAAAGGATCTTCTACTAACAGCTTGTTGCCAGATACCACATCACACCTTCAGAGGTCTACTGGAGTCCATGCCTCAATGGGTCAGGGCTGTTTTGGCAGCAAAATGGGGGCTACTGAATATTAGGTGGTCAAAAAGTTTTGGAGGAAGGTCATAATGTTAAGTTATGACTAATCCCTTCCAAACCAGTGACAGTGTTATCAAACCAGTACAGCCAGCAACACTGTCACTGACCACCGCTACATCAGTAGAGTGTAACCAGACCAGGGCAGCCACCAGAAGTGTTCCAGATCACCACACCAGTCCCAGTATCACCAGACCTGTACAGGGTTCCTGATTGTCACCAACAAACCCGTGCAGCTGGCAACAATGTTCTGGATTGCTTCTACATGGGGCCAGTGTCACCAGTCCAGCATAAGCCAGTGCTTGTGTTCCTGACTGCTGCCACACAAGTACCAGTGTCACCAGAGACAATGTATCTTTACTGACCCTGGTCTGTTTATTTACCATGTCTCTGCTTTCCACTTATTCTGACCCATCTGCACATATTAAATTTCTGCACTACACCAGTCCCACCTCTTCCCATGACCACACAAGTCCCCGTGTCACAAGACTAATACAGAAAGCAACAGGGTTCCTGATCACCACAATATTAGTCCCCGTGTCACCAGACCAGTGTAAACCAGCAACATTGTTCCTGATCACTTGCACACCAGTGCCAATGTTTTGTGGGAGTTTATATTATCCTGTCACCCCATGACCCCCCTACATGTGATAGGTAGTCAGGGACTCACATGCGTAATTTATGCCCCTTGCAAGCCTGAAGGTGCTCTTTGGATTTTGGGACCCTCTATGCAGCTAGGCTGCAAAAAATTCTGGAATATGTGGCATCCCCATACTCAGGAGGAAAATCAGAGAATGTTTTGGGGTGTAATTCTATGCATGACTCTACTGAGTGTTAGAAAAATATTATTATTTGGCAGTACAGTGGAGGGTCTACAGTGTAAAATTTGGCATTTTGTGGTTGTTTCTCCTTTCCTGGCACTTCAGGGACTCAATACATGTGATAGTCAGGAAATTGGATGCAAAATGTACGCACTTTGAAATCCTAAAAGTGCTCCTTGGATTTTGGGCCCCTTTATGCATTTAGGCATCGAAAACATTTCACACACATGTGGTATCCCCACACTCAGGGGGAGTAGAAGAATGTATTTTGGGGTGTAATTGTAAGTATTAATATGCCGTGTGAGAAATAACTTGGTAAATTGACAACTTTGTTAAATAAAAGCACTTTTTTTTTTAACTTTTTTTTTTTTTTTTATTTATTTATAAAAAAATTGTGGCAAAAGATTACAACTTCAAATAAACTCATCATACTTCTTACTAAATAGCTTGGAGTTTCTACTTTCTAAAAATATGACATTTAGGTGGTGGGTGTAATGCAGGGTTGCCAACCTCCCGCAGCATTTTTTACTGACAACACATGGTACATTTACTGGCGGAGCACATTTTTTTACTGGCAACCTGAGAAATAACAGAACTCCTATTGAAAACTAACACAGTGAATATTTAAACAGTATAAACATGATATGGAAACACTGACAATACCTATAACAAAGTAATTTGCTTGATTTACGCTTAAAAAGTCAACACAGCATGAAATTATCAGCCCCTGATATTTACTGGCAGTTGTAAAAAATCCAAGATTTTTACAAACTGTCAGTAAATTTACTGATGGTTGGCATCCCTGACGGACGGACAGTCAGAACATCAGGGATGTTACATTTCATATATATACACTCAACTAAAGAACACAAACTGTTTCAGTCTTTTTCCACTTATATAGTAAAGAACATAAAATATACATTGGCAAACAGAAAAAAAGAAAGCTCTATATTTAAAAAAAAAATTATATAAAATTAACAGTGTTACATGACAGAGTAATTGTCAGTCAAAATCACAATGCTGAAAATTTTAAAATGGCTCGGAGAAGAAAAGGGACCACTTACTGTCTGGAGCAATATTTGTATAACACGCATGTTACAATCAGCATTTTTTACTAGTAAATTACTTAGAACCCCCAAACAATAAATATTTTCTGAAAGCAGAGGCATTGGAGAATAAAATGGTGGCTGTTGCAATTTTTTAAGTTACACAATATTTGTACTGGCATTTATCAAATGAAAATTTTCAGGACTAAAATGACTAAAAAAACCACAATATAATTCTCACATTTTTGGTAAAATATAAGAGATTAGGTTGCATTGAGTAAATACATACCAAACATGACTCAAAATTGCGTGCAATCTAGAAATGGTGACAAACTACGGGGACCTAAGAGGCTTTTCAGGTTATCAGTGTGGAGTTAATCATGAAGGATGGACCTGGAATTATTGCTGTCACTCTGATCTTCATGTGTGGTGCAATCACTGTTTACATAAGCGAGCAGACCTACATGTGTGTTTGTATTTACACGTGTGTGCGTGTGTGTGTGTGTGTGTGTGGGGGGGGTTAAACATTTTTTCAAGCTACTTTTATTTAATTTATTTTTTTAACTTTTTTTTCCGCTTAACTTTATTATCCCAAAAAAGTTAACAAGCCCCCCCAATGTGATAGGTTTTTGCAGGTGACAGGTTGTCTTTGTGTTTTCTGTTAGCTCCCCAATGTCTCCCCTGCCCTCTAAGGCAGCTAACCAAGAACTAGACATGTGCGATTAGTTTCGTACGAATCGAAAATTCGTACGAATTTCCGTAAATTCGTACATTCGGGAGGATCCAAAATACGAATTGATATGCTTCCGAATTTTGTACGAAATACCAAATTTTGTTTACAAATTTCGGATCCAAATTCCATTACAACGGAAATGTGACTGGTGTTTTGTTGACCAATCAGAGGTTTTCTTCTGCTGCTGAGTGGGGGTTGGGAAAATTACCTTTTTTTAATATGGGAGTGGGAGAGGTACTGGTAGTCGATGGGAGATACAGAATTGGATAAAATAAGAATGTTCGTTAGTTATGATTATTCGTTATGATGAAGTTAAAAACTCAGGAAGTCAGCACAGCACAGGGATGGTGGGAGCCCCTCATAATGATCACAGCACAGGGATGGTGGGAGCCCCTCATAATGAGCACAGGGATGGTGGGAGCCCCTCATAATGAGCACAGGGATGGTGGGAGTCTCTCATAATGAGCACAGGGATGGTGGGAGCCCCTCATAATGAGCACAGGGATGGTGGGAGCCCCTCATAATGAGCACAGCACAGGGATGGTGGGAACCCCTCATAATGAGCACAGGGATGGTGGGAGCCCCTCATAATGAGCACAGCACAGGGAGGGGGGGAGCCCCTCATAATGAGCACAGGGATGGTGGGAGCCCCTCATAATAAGCACAGCACAGGGATGGTGGGAGCCCCTCATAATGAGCACAGTATAGGGATGGTGGGAGCCCCTCATAATGAGCACAGCACAGGGATGGTGGGAGCCCCTCATAATGAGCACAGCACAGGGATGATGGGAGCCCCTCATAATGAGCACAGCACAGGGACGGTGGGAGCCCCTCATAATGAGCACAGCACAGGGATGGTGGGAGCCCCTCATAATGAGCACAGCACAGAGATGGTGGAAGCCCCTCATAATGATCACAGCACAGGGATGGTGGGAGCCCCTCATAATAAGCACAGCACAGGGATGGTGGGAGCCCCTCATAATGAGCACAGCACAGGGATGGTGGGAGCCCCTCATAATGATCACAGCAAAGGGATGGTGGGAGCCCCCTCATAATAAGCACAGCACAGGGATGGTGGGAGCCCCTCATAATAAGCACAGCACAGGGATGGTGAGAGCCCCTCATAATAAGCACAGCACAGGGATGGTGGGAGTGCCTCATAATGAGCACAGCACAGGGATGGGAGGAGCCCCTCATAATGAGCACAGCACAGGGATGGTGGGAGCCCCTCATAATGAGCACAGGGATGGTGGGAGCCCCTCATAATGAGCACAGCACAGGGATGGTGGGAGCCCCTCATAATGAGCACAGGGATGGTGGGAGCCCCTCATAATGAGCACAGCACAGGGAGGGGGGGGAGCCCCTCATAATGAGCACAGCACAGGGATGGTGGGAGCCCCTAATAATGAGCTCAGCACAGGGATGGTGGGAGCCCCTCATAATGAGCACAGCACAGGGATGGTGGGAGCCCCTCATAATGAGCACAGGGATGGTGGGAGCCCCTCATAATGAGCACAGCACAGGGATGGGGGGAGCCCCTCATAATAAGCACAGCACAGGGATGGTGGGAGCCCCTCATAATGAGCTCAGCACAGGGATGGTGGGAGCCCCTCATAATGAGCTCAGCACAGGGATGGTGGGAGCCCCTCATAATGAGCACAGGGATGGTGGGAGCCCCTCATAATGAGCACAGCACAGGGATGGTGGGAGCCCCTCATAATGAGCACAGCACAGGGATGGTGGGAGCCCCTCTTAATGAGCACAGCACAGGGATGGTGGGAGCCCCTCATAATGAGCACAGCACAGGGATGGTGGGAGCCCCTCATAATGATCACAGCACAGGGATGGTGGGAGCCCCTCATAATGATAAATTCATCATAACGAACATTCGTAATTGTTACAAAAAGTTAACAAACCTCCTGGGCTTTCCGTGATTTTACAGATCTCTCCATAGGAGGGCACTGAGAAAGTAACATAATACAGAATTGTTCTGTATTCTATTTATATTAGGACTGTAGTGATGTCACACGTGATGTCAGACCACTCCCATTCAGTACGGGGGCTGGGAGAGATCTGTTCTAGCTTTACCCCCCCTTCCCTGCAGTAATAGATCCCTTGTAATAGTAATCTAATGCTAGCTGATTCCAATCATCAATCGATCACTATTGGAAATGATCTGCTGCTGGGCAGATGCCTGGGGGGAAGGGTCTGAATCTTGTCTCCTCCAACCCTTTCCAGATCCACCAAGAAAAATGATATATATATATATTGCTGATTGAGATTCTAATTTGTGTGTACATCATAGCGACTTAATGAGGAATAAAGCTCTCCGAAAATAAAATGCCAACATTCACTCTGAGCTTTACCATTCTGCCAACATAAAAATGGCACTAATGAGATATTATTTTAATCAGCAGACCTTGTTGATTATATTTTCCTCTAAAAACATGGAGGTGAAGACGAGATTGCCCGAACAGGTTGGAAAGGATGTGGGGAGCTTGGTTGGGTCCTCCTAGTGTGGATCTGATACGGGACAGACTGTTATCTTAACACAGCCCTTTTGTTGCTCTGATATCTACCTATGTCCTCAAGTGGCATCGTCTATTTTCTTCGGTGCAGTGTGTGGTGTCCATCAGATGGTTTGAGGTTGCTTACATGGTTTTGTGCTTCCAGAACCTACAACCCGTGATTTTTTTACTAGTTGTCCATCAGGTCTGAGAGGTTCTCCCTCTACTGATATTTCTTTTCCGTTTTACTTCCCCCCCCTTTTTTTTTCTCTTTTTCCTCCCGTTTTACCTGAAGTAAGAACCATTCATGTCCTTTATGCTGCTGATTTAAAGCTCTACGATTGCAAATTGAGTGAAGATGATTTCTCAATCCTGTGCTCATTTATATTCCGTCCTACCATGATTGTGCACAACGTCTATTACTATGCAAATTTCTTACTTTTATAAAGTTTAACTGCTTCAGCCCCGGGAAGATTTTACCCCCTTCCTGGCCTGAGCACTTTTTGCAATTTGGCACTGCGTCGCTTTAACTGACAAACAAAATTTGTGTCCTTTTTTCCCCACAAATAGAGCTTTCTTTTGGTGGTATTTGATCACCTCTGCGTTTTTTATTTTTTGCGCTATAAACAAAAAAATAGCAACAGTTTTGAAAAAAAAAAACAATATTTTTTACTTTTTGCTATAATAAATATCCCCAAAAGTCTTTAAAAAAAAACAAATGTCTTCATTAGTTTAGGCCAATATACATTCTTCTACATATTTTTGGTTCTAAAAAATAAATAAATAAAAATCGCAATACGCGTATATTGATTGGTTTGTGCAAAAGTTATAGTGTGCAAACTATGGCAAAGATTTATGGCATTTTAATTTTTTAAATTTTATTATGTTTTACTAGTAATGGCGGTGATCTGCGATTTTTAGCGGTATTGCGACGGACAGATCGGAGACTTTTGACACTTTTTTGGGACCATTGGCATTTATACAGCGATCAGTGCTATAAAAATGACGGTGTAAATGTCACTGGCAAGGAAGGGGTTAACACTAGGGGGTGATCAAGGGGTTAAATGTGTGTTCCCTCAGCATGTTCTAACTGTGTGGGGAGTGACTAGGAGAGGAGCCATATCATTTTCCCTACTTAGTAGTGGTGGTGCAATGGATCGTCACCAATCCGTGATCCGAATGGGTCAACCTGTTCGGATCGGCACACCATGCTGCCTCGGCCAAAGGAAAGGCTTCGGCCTAGCTCCGGTGCGGCGCCCGTCTTGGTACACCCGGCGGCGGCCGCTGTCTCATCAGGAAGTGACGTTTCGTTGCCGCCATCTTGCTACACCCCACACTCCTGCACAGTAATGATAGAGTGAGAAGGGGGCAAGCGGACATCTTGTTACACCCACCGGAGTTTTAGATTTCACAGTTATTTTCAACACAAAACGGAGCTTATATGCTTGAATACAGTATTTGTAAATCTGACGGACTGTTTCAATGTTAAATTTTTAAAAGCAGCAGAAAACCTGCTGACCCTACATGGGTGCTAATGTGACAGAACACCTCTGATTTTCACATTTAACATTTAGTTAAATGTGAAAATGCAGTGCAGTGTTGCAGTGCAGAATAGGAGAAAATGCCCTGGTCATAAAAGGGGTAAAACCTTCCGGAGCTGAGGTGGGTAAAGCCCTATCAGTCCCGAAAATATGTTGATATATAATACGTTTGGGTAGACTATAAATGCTAAAGATAGCAAACTGTTGGCGCTATATAAATCCTGAATAATAACAATAATAATAATAATAATAATAATAAATATAATGTGCAGAACTGAGACATTGCCAAGAATGAAAAAAACGCTCTGGGACACAAGGGGTTTAGGGAGAGAAAGGCCCAGAGACTAAAATGGTTAATGACAGATTGAACTATTTATGTCATTATTGATTTTGCCCTTAGTTATACTTAACATCACACAATGTTTTTAGGGTCAAAAAGTGGTTCTTCACAAATAAAGTTTACCAAAAATAAAAATCGGTCCATTCAGTCAATAAAGAGAATCCCAATCAGAGAAATTTCAGTCCCCCAGTAGAAGTTTTAGGTACATGAACACATACTCAGCACATTGTAAGTTCAGATCTCTTGTAGCTGTACTGTATGATTGGTCTATGGAAATGACCAATATATGGACAGAAAAACTAGGTAATAAGGACATCCAATTTTCAACTGATGGAATCCCTTAGACTTTCAGTAGAACTGAATAAAACCCAAGTAGCCAGCTGGGATAAAGTGGTCATGTTAAATGCTGTAAAAAAAAGCAGAAACTCGGGTGTTGCAAGGCCTGTGCCAGTTTTAGAAGTTGCCTTCTCGTGGAGTGGAGAATTCTGCATGGCTGGTGCCCCTGTCTGCAAAGTTGTCATCCATGAGAGGAGGTGGAATATGGAGAGGAGGCATTGATCATGGGAAGGGGGTGGAAAATGCACAAGATGGGCTTAGCTGGAGCCCTCATGATTGACTGATATAGCAATTGTCAGCAGAACCTGGATTGGATTCTCCCACTGAGGCTTCAGAGGCTTGGCAAGATGCCCCTTGACTGTTACCAAGTCTCCCTGTACTGAGGCAGTGTTGGTCATGTATTAGCTCAGGATCAGGCAATGAAGAAAACACATCTCAGTTGATGAATTATGCAAATGCATTACATGTTTAGGCAAAGCTCCATAAAAAGGGTACAGATGAGAATCATGAGGAAACAGTCCATTGTTGCCTGCCCAAAAAACTATCAAAATATAGAATAGTCAAGGACTTTCCAGGTTGTGCCCAATAGACATAAATACTAAAGTGTCCATCTATTATATTCTTGTTTGTTCACTCATTTGTTTTTTTTTTTGTTTTTTTTTTCAAAATAGCAATATACTATTTTACTAGTGTGTAAGATGACAGGAGGTGTGAAACTGAGACACCCTGAAGTCTTTCATTGCAGCTTAGCTCCTACCCCTATAATATCCCCCTTCTTTCAGAGTTTCCTCACTGCAGCTGAAGCGTGTGAATCCTCGTGATAGATTAGCCCAGAGTTACCTGTAAAAGCTTTATCACATTCTGAACACTGATACAGCTTCCCTCCAGTGTGAATCCTCTGGTGTCTGATAAGGACTGACTTTTGTGTAAAAACTTTGTCACATTCAGAACACTCATATGGCCTCTTTTCAATGTGAATTTTCTGATGTCTGTTAAGCCCGCTCTTGTCTGTATAAGCTTTTTCACATTCAACACTCATAGGGCTTCTCTCCAGTGTGAATCATCTGGTGTCTGATAAGGTCTCTCTTCTTTAAGAAAGCCTTTTCACATTCAGAACACTCATACTGCTTCTTTCCCATTCTGAATCATCTGGTGACTGATGAGGTGTGACTTTGTTTTAACAGCTTTGTCACATTCAGAACACTGATATGGCTTCTCTCCAGTGTGGACTCTCTGGTGTGTGATCAGCTCTCTCTTTGTTGTAAAAGCTTTGTCACATTCTGAACACTGATATGGCTTCTCTCCAGTGTGGACTCTCTGGTGTGTGATCAGCTCTCTCTTTGTTGTAAAAGCTTTGTCACATTCTGAACACTGATATGGCTTCTCTCCAGTGTGAGTCATCTGGTGTATGATAAGGTGATCTTTGTGTATAAAAGCTTTGTTACATTCTGAACACTGATATGGCCTCTTTCCAGTGTGAATCATCTTGTGTTTGTTAAGATTACCCTTCTGTGTAAAAGTTTTGCCACAATCAGAACACTGAAAAGGTTTCTCCCCAGTGTGAACCCTCTGGTGTATGATAAGCGTGTTCTTGGTTGAGAAAGCTTTGACACATTCAGAACACTCATATGGCTTCTCTCCAGTGTGAATCTTCTGGTGTGTGATAAGATTTAACTTAGTTGTAAAAGCTTTGCCACATTCAGAACACTCATATGGCTTCTCTCCAGTGTGAATCTTCTGGTGTCTGTTAAGATATGACTTACATGTAAAAGCTTTGCCACATTCAGAACACTCATATGACTTTTCTCCAGTGTGAACCTTCTGGTGTGTGATACATTTTGCCTCCATTGTAAAACCTTTATCACATTCCAAACAAGAAATATCTTCTGAAATGACTCCACTTATGTATACATGAGTTGGACGTTATTGTAAAGCCATTGTCACTTCCAGAACATTGAATCAATTTCTCTCCTGTTGTCCTCTGAGGTTGGATCAATCTTGAAGAGGCTCCAAAACACCTACAACCTTTAGAACACTGATATGGCTTGAATCCTACGTGAATCCTCCAGTGAACTGCAAAAAAGACTTTCCGTCACTTAAGACACCCGTATGGCTCGTTTCTCATCTGACTTAGTCATAGTTTTTAAGACAAGCATGTCCAAAAACAAACTTGAGTCATCAATCCACCTAAACAGATAAAAATAAAAAGTCAGAGTTCTATATAAAGGGTTAAATAAAGTTACTTTTTATTTTTACATTCATTATTAAACATATGTTATATATAGAGGGAATATTATATATAGAGGGAATATGTACAATATTATACATGTTTAAATATTTGTACTCTATTTTAATTGACAATTTATTACAATTTCCTGCAGGAGAATCTCATTCTTTGTTCTCATTTAGAGCATTGTGCTGCATAGTGATTGGGGGGATGTGCTTGGTATTGACTTGTGGGCACGTTTCACAAAGCTGCAAACCCAAACATTGCAGATTTAAATGCAAACCGCATTGAAGTCTTTAGAAGGCGAATTCTGAAAACCCAAGTTACACTCACCAGTAACATCTTTTCCAAACGTCTTTCAAGACAACACCTTTGAGAGAGAAGACTCGTCCTCCCATTCCCAGGAAACACTGGGAATGGGAGAAACATCTCCCAATCTTTTAAAAGGTCTGTCTCCAGGTAGCCCCTCAGTTCATTCAGAATACTTCTGGCCCAGTGCTGGGACAAGGTAATTTAGTGACTGGGGCTAAAATGGAAACCTCTCCGCCGCCTATCATCCCCACCAATCCCTGATCCCTGGGTAAAGAAGGGGCAGGTTAATATATCTGCATGTGCCAAAATGTTTGTAGCATCCTATTGCATAGTACCAATATTTTTTACATCAGGCGACTGCAGACTTTGGCCCGCTGTTAGCTGAATACAGATCACAGGAGTGCAGAAATAAGTGTACTCTGGTGACCTACAGGGGTCCTTTCACATGGGTATTCCATTCAGGGCCTCCTCTCAGTTTGTCAGGAGGACCTGATCGGAAGGTCTATGCAGCCCTATCAGGAGGACCTGATTGGAAGGTCCATACAGCCCTATCAGGAGGACCTGATCAGAAGGTCCATGCAGCCCTATCAGGAGGACCTGATTGGAAGGTCCATCAAGCCCTATCAGAGGGACCTGATTGGAAGCTCCATGCAGCCCTATCAGGAGGACCTGATCGGAAGGTCCATGCAGCCCTATCAGGAGGACCTGATTGGAAGGTCCATCAAGCCCTATCAGAGGGACCTGATTGGAAGGTCCATGCAGCCCTATCAGGAGGACCTGACCGGAAGGTCCATGCAGCCCTATCAGGAGGACCTGATTGGAAGGTCCATGCAGCCCTATCAGGAGGACCTGATTGGAAGGTCCATGCAGCCCTATCAGAGGGACCTGATTGGAAGGTCCATGCAGCCCTATCAGGAGGACCTGATTGGAAGGTCCATGCAGCCCTATCAGGAGGACCTGATTGGAAGGTCCATGCAGCCCTATCAGGAGGACCTGATCGGAAGGTCCATGCAGCCCTATCAGGAGGACCTGATCGGAAGGTCCATGTAGCCCTATCAGGAGGACCTGATCGGAAGGTCCATGCAGCCCTAGGGACAGGCTGATATAAATGGACTGTTTACACCTGCCTAGCTCTGAATCCTTCTAGGTCTGGTGGGCAAATTTTTTAAATGGACTGTGTCCTCTTCCATTTATCTGGACCTAAATGTGACATATCGGAGAAAGCCTGATGTAAACAGACAGTAAATAGACACCGGAGTCTGTTTTCATCCAGCCTCCCATAGAGCTGTCACAGGTCCTCCTCTGTCTGCTGCCACAAAAAAAAACAGGCACAGACGTAAAAACAGACATCCATCCTGTTCAGCTCTGATTCAGGAAGGGATCTGCTCAGGAATCCTCTGCTGATTGAAGTGGTCTCTGTTCTGTTTCAGAGGATCCTTAGGGCTTGTTTACACATGTGTCTGGGGGCAGTAAAACCGGGTGGTTGAGCCATAGTTTTACTGACCCCCTGTCTGAACACTAAACGTACAGCTGCTACCAGCTGTACACATGCCGCAGCCACAATACTGTGCTTAAACAGAATGTTGCTGCCACCAAATGTGGTAATGCAGTTGAATGGCACTGCGCTGCAACCGCATGTGACTGCAGAGTGGTAGTACAGCAATGATCAGGTTAGGGGCCCATTCACACTAGGAAATGCATGGGAATCGCATGGGAATGCTGTGCTGTTCCTGGGCAATTCATATGCAGTTCTGTGCTCTGTGATTTCAGCTCTATTCATTTTGAATGGGCTTAAATCGCACTGCACCAAAAGTAGTGCATGCACTACCGTTTGAGATGCATGGCTACCACATTGCATGCTACTTTTGTACCATGTGATCTGGTGTGGGTAAACGCACTGCGTTTTTCGTCCTGCATTTGGAGTGTCGTTAAGGGCAGTGTGATTGGAATGCGGTGCGGGAAGTCACACGGGAACGTGGCTTTCCCGCACTGCATTCCAGTGTAAAACGGGCCCTGAATCAATGAGGAGGCAACATATCATCACCTCTCAAACAGTTCTGGAAAAAGATCCAAGCATGGATCACTTTTCAGAGGAGCAACAGTCACACACTATAGCTGGCCATAGACAGATCAAAATTTAGCTAAGCAGAATCCGGGCGAATTTCGATCCATCTATAGGCAGGCTGGTTGTACTAAAGTCAATTGATCAATCAACTTAATTTCAACAAGCCAGTCTGGTTTTTTTTGGACGTTCACTGCCGCAGAGTATATCCATCAACATTGATCATTGTATAAATAAATAAATATTCCTGCACTTATCCCTCCACCTCTCAATGGGAATAAACAAAGCAATTGATACAAATCACAAATGAAAGAAAGCTGCAACCAAATAGTCCGAACACAAGACTTAATAAACAGTAATTAAAAGTAGGTGCGCTATCTAGTGCCAAACTCTGAAAACGACTCAGATGATAATAAATGATATCAGAATAATAATCTTATACCTGTGTAATGCCTTTCCAGACCCTGGGAGGTTACCATTTCCTGGTGCTGGACAACGTGTTTCTGAGGCTTCGTTCGGCCAGAGGGAGAGCGGTGGAGAAGGTGGGCGGCTGAACGATACCTTTAAACAATTTTTTACTCTTCAGCACCCAGGGCTGAGAGGTTCAAGCACCCATCAGCAGCGTCTGCATTATATGATGCAGGAATATCTAGGGGCAAGAGCAGACTTGGAGACCTTTCCAACAGAGCATTCACTGGGTTACTGGGTCTTGAGGATGGACCACTGGCCAGAACTTGCTCAATATGCAATCGAGCGACTGGCCTGTCCTGCATCAAGCGTGCTTTCTGAATGCACATTCAGTGCTGCTGGAGGGTTTGTAAGGGATCAAAGAGTGCGCCTGTCCACAGACTCCGTTGATAGGCTCACATTTATAAAAATGAATCAGTCCTGGATCAGCAGCTGATGCTGATTTAACTGATTGAATTTGCTATGGATCTGGGATCCCTTGAAGACTGCCTATCCTATTCCTGAATCTTGATGATGCTAGCTTCCAACAATATTTTAGGTTTAGGACACCACCACCAACACCCAAGGCCTATTTTTTTTTTGCCCTGTTTAACAGGGGCATGTAATTACAATTTTTGAAATATTTTAATTTTTAACAGCAGGACCCGTTCCTGCATCCAACAAGAGTAACTGTGAGGGGTTACAGTGTTCTGGCACCACCAACACCCAAGGCCCAATTTTTCTGCAGTGTATATAGTGCAGTCAGTGTAGTATATATATATAATACAGTGCAGGGTATATAGTGCAGTGTACAATATATAATACAGTGTATTGAAGTGGTTAAGGGGAGCCCTATGACAGAATTAAGAAAAAAAAACAGCATGGGGTCCCCCCAAAATCCATACCAGGCCCTTTGGATCTGGTATAGATTTTAAAAGGTAACTCCACATCATTTTTTTCTAAAAAACAGCGCGGGGTCCCCCCAAAATCCATACCAGGCCCTTTGGGTCTAGTATGGGTTTTAAGGGGAACTCCGCGCTAAAATTTAAAAAAATATTGGCGTGGGGTCCCCCCAAAATCGATACCAGACCCTTATCCTTGCAAGCAGCCTGGCAGGCCAGAAAAGGGGGGTTATGAGCACCCCCCTCCTCCTGAACCATACCAGGCCGCTTGCCCTCAACATGGGGAGGGTGCTTTGGGGTCCCCCCCAAAGCACCTTGTCCCTATGTTGATGGGGACAAGGGCCTCATCCTCACAACCCTGGCCCGATGGTTGTAGGGGTCTGCGGGTAGGGGGCTTATTGGAATCTGGAAGCCCTCTTTAACAAGGGGGCCCCAAGATCCTGGCCCCCCATATGAATGGGTATGGGGTACATTGTGGGAGGTGCTCTGTGTTGTACACTCGCCTACTGTATGAAGAGCGCTCCTCCATATAGCACATGAGACAGGATTGCATCGCACTGTACACACACACACACAGTTTGATTACCGCCCCCTATCCACATTTTCTGCTGCCGGGAGGTGAGCAGCCCTTGGAGGAGATAGGGGGTGGTAATCAAACTGTGTGTACAGAGCAATGCAATCTGCAGTAAGAGCGATCCTGTCTCATGTGCTGTATGGATGAACATTCTGCTGACAGCGACGGTGAGAGCACAACACAGCACGCCTCCTCCTGGCTTTGTAGTGACTTCCTCCTGTAAGTTGGGGGAGGGGGACAGGCGGCTCTCTGTACTGGGAAATGTAATGGGGATTTGGGGAGCGGGGATATGTTCAAGAAGGAAGAAGGGGGGATATGTGCTAGGAGGAGGGTTGGGGGGGTTGAGCCAAGAGAAGGGATGTTTGTGCTAGGAGTGGGGTGGGAGATTAGTGCTGGGGGGGGAATTTGGGTAGGGAGGAAGAATTTGTGCTGGGAAGGGTAATTTAGAGGGGGTTGTGCTAGGAGGAGGGATTTGTGAGAATTTGTCCTAGGAGGTTGATTGAAGAAAGAGGGAGGGGAGATGGGAGGGGGGTTGTGCCAGGAGGGGGTGGGGGGAATTTGGGTTAATAGGAGGGGATTTTAGCTGGGAAGGGGGATTTGGAGGACAAGATTTGTGCTAGGATAGAAAGTTTGAGAAGGAATAGGATGTGTGCTAGGCGGGTGATTTTTTTGGGGTGAGGAAGATTTGTGCTAGGAGGGGGAATTGGGGTGGGATTTGAGCTGGGGGGGCAAAGATTTGAGCTGGGAGGGGGAATTGGGATGGGATTTGAGCTGGGGGGGCAAAGATTTGTGCTAGAAGGGGGAATTGGGGTGGGATTTGAGCTGGGGGGCAAAAATTTGAGCTGGGAGGGGGAATTGGGGTGGAATTTGAGCTGGGGGGGCAAAGATTTGTGCTGGGAGGGGGAATAGGGGTGGGATTTGAGCTTGGGGGGCAAAGATTTGTGCTGGGAGGGGGAATTGGGATGGAATTTGAGCTGGGGTGGAACAAGATTTGTGCTGGGAGGTGGAATTTGAACTGGGAGTTGGTGGAATATGTACTGTACATTATTGTTTGGGGAGAATTTTGGCTTGAAGATGGAATTTATGTTTTTTATGTATGATGGAATATTTGTGTCCATTGTTTTGATATTTTTGAGGGGGGGTCATCAGGTAGGCTGTACGGTGCCCCGCAATTTCTAACAGCGGCCCTGCTACCAGTGGCGGCCCGTCTATTAGAGACGCACGAGCGCCCCCTCTATCCATACATCCGGCCCCTTAATCTACATTCGGGGCACCGGATGCATGGATTTCAATAGGAGGGAGGGGGTTGAAGCACATGATTAGAGCCTGAGGGTCTAATATGCTTTAAAAAAGGGTGGACTTGGGGTGCAGAACACTGCGCTCTGAGCAGTGGCGTAGCGTGGGTTGTCAGCACCCGGGGCAAGGCAAGTCATTTGCGCCCCCCTAACCTGCGAACTTTTAGAACTCCTTCTGACCACTGCACCACACTGACCACTACACTGCACTACACTGCACTCACCACTACACTGACCACTACCCATTATACTACACACTACACTGACCACTACACCACACTGACCACTGCCCACTACACTGACCACTACCCACTACTCTACACTGACCACTACCCTACACTGACCACTACACTGACCACTACTCACTACACTACACTGACCACTACTCACTACACTACGCTGCACTGACCACTACACTGCACTGACCACTACACCACACTACCAACTACACTAGACTGACCACTACACTACCATGACCAATACCCACTTCTACCCTGCACTGACCACTACCCACTACACTGACCACTACAGCACACTACCTGACCACTAAACTAACCTACCCAATTCCTACACTGACCTACCTGTTTCCTATACTGACCACTAACACACCTGATTCCAACACTGACCACTACGCTTACCTACCTGTCCACTACACTACACTGCACTGACTACTATACCACACTGAACACTACCCACTACACTGCACTGACCACTACACCGCACTGTCCACTATACTACCCACTACACTGCACTACCCACTACACTGTCCACTACACCATGCTGACCACTACACTACACTGTCCACTATACTATCCACTACTAGGGTTGCCACCTTTTCTTCAAGCCAAACCCAAACATTTTAGTGGTGAGGAGGCAACATAATGCTTATTCACCACCTGTAAAATACCTTCAAAACATGATCCACTATGGATCACTCTTCAGAGTGCCCTGCGACTCCGTTTACACTTGTGGTTGGGGGGACAGTAAAAAAATAGAGGTTGAGCTGTGTTTTTACTGCTACCCAACCATTCCCCTCAAGCTGAAAAGGCAACAGAGGGGGATGTATACCTGCCACAGCCAGAAGGTTTTGCATCACAGTGCAACAAAACATGTCTGCACTGTTGGGTTCAGTGAGCAGTATTGACTGCCGAATGTGGCCCATTCAAGTGAATGGGGGCTCCCCGCATCCATGTGCAATGCATTAAATGGCGGGGCAATGCTGTGGGCAGAGTGACAGGAGGGGGCAGGATGACAGGAGGGGGGCAGTGTGACAGGAGGGGGGCAGGATGACAGGAGGGGGGCAGGCAGTGTGACAGGAGGTAGGCAGGATGACAGGAGGGGGGCAGGCAGTGTGACAGGAGGGGGGCAGGATGACAGGAGGGGGGCAGTGTGACAGGAGGGGGGCAGGATGACAGGAGGGGGGCAGGATGACAGGAGGGGGGCAGGATGACAGGAGGGGGGCAGGCAGTGTGACAGGAGGTAGGCAGGATGACTGGAGGGGGGCAGGCAGTGTGACAGGAGGGGGGCAGGATGACAGGAGGGGGGCAGTGTGACAGGAGGTGGGCAGTTTGACAGGAGGGAGGCAGTGTGACAGGAGGGGGGCAGGCAGTGTGACAGGAGGGGGGCAGGCAGTGTGACAGGAGGGGGCAGACAGTGTGACAGTGTGACAGGAGGTGGGCAGGATGACAGGAGGGGGGCAGTGTGACAGGAGGTGGGCAGTTTGACAGGAGGGAGGCAGTGTGACAGGAGGGGGGCAGGCAGTGTGACAGGAGGTGGGCAGTGTGACAGGAGGTGGGCAGTGTGACAGGAGGTGGGCAGTGTGACAGCAGGGGGGCAGTGTGACAGGAGGTGGGCAGTGTGATAGGAGGTGGGCAGTGTGACAGGAGGTGGGCAGTGTGACAGGAGGGGGCAGGCAGTGTGACAGGAGGTGGGCAATGTGACAGGAGGGGGCAGGCAGTGTGACAGGAGGTGGGCAGTGTGACAGGAGGTGGGCAGTGTGACAGAAGGGGGGCAGTGTGACAGGAGGGGGCAGGCAGTGTGACAGGAGGTGGGCAGTGTGACTGGAGGGGGGCAGTGTGACAGGAGGGGGCAGGCAGTGTGACAGGAGGGGGCAGGCAGTGTGACAGGAGGTGGGCAGTGTGACTGGAGGGGGGCAGTGTGACAGGAGGGGGCAGGCAGTGTGACAGGAGGGGGGCAGTGTGACAGGAGGTGGGCAGTGTGACAGGAGGTGGGCAGTGTGACAGGAGGGGGCAGGCAGTGTGACAGAAGGTGGGCAGTGTGACAGGAGGTGGGCAGTGTGACAGGAGGGGGGCAGGCAATGTGACAGGAGGTGGGCAGTGTGACAGGAGGTGGGCAGTGTGACAGGAGGTGGGCAGTGTGACAGGAGAGAGGCAGTGTGACAGGAGGGGGGCAGTGTGACAGGAGGGAGGCAGTGTGACAGGAGGGGGGCAGTGTGACAGGAGGGGGGCAGTGTGACAGGAGGGGGCAGTGTGAAAGGAGGGGGCAGGCAGTGTGACAGCAGGTGGGCAGTGTGACTGGAGGGGGGCAGTGTGACAGGAGGGGGCAGGCAGTGTGACAGGAGGGGGCAGGCAGTGTGACAGGAGGTGGGCAGTGTGACTGGAGGGGGGCAGTGTGACAGGAGGGGGGCAGTGTGACAGGAGGGGGGCAGTGTGACAGGAGGTGGGCAGTGTGACAGGAGGGGGGCAGTGTGACAGGAGGGGGGCAGTGTGACAGGAGGGGGGCAGGCAGTAAGACAGGAGGTGGGCAGTGTGACAGGAGGGGGGCAGTGTGACAGGAGGGGGGCAGGCAGTGTGACAGGAGGTGGGCAGTGTGACAGGAGGGGGGCAGTGTGACAGGAGGGGGGCAGTGTGACAGGAGGGGGGCAGGCAGTGTGACAGGAGGGGGCAGGCAGTGTGACAGGAGGGGGGCAGTGTGACAGGAGGGGGGCAGTGTGACAGGAGGGGGGCAGTGTGACAGGAGGGGGGCAGGCAGTGTGACAGGAGGTGGGCAGGATGACTGGAGGATCTGTGGAGTGGACACACTATTCTGTGCAGGACACTGTATTATGCTGGCACCGGGCCTGACTCCCGATCATCACATATAACACGGAGGTGATAGCAAAGAATCCTAAGACTTCCCCCCTCCTCCCCCATCCCTCCTCAGTTCAGTTTTTCTTCCCCAGCCAAGTATTGTGGATGTAGCTGATTCTGCGGCTGGTCTCCTGCATGGTCTGTTCCCGGTCAGCTGTCTGTGTGATAAATGACATGCTGATCGGCCGATCATGGAGCTCCCATCCCCGATCCAGCGCTCTCCTCCAATTCTCCACTGACACCTGAACACTGACAGGGCACTGCTGGCCAGACTCTTTCTTCTATAGAAGTCTCCTCCTCTGTAAAGTTTTTCAGGGTTCGAGGCCCTCAGTGTCTGCCGGGTACCTCTTCTCCTCCTGTAGGATCCTGTGCATTGCCTGAGAAAGTCGGCAGGATACTATAGAAGCCGCGTCGGGACTGATTAAATTGTCCGAACTGCTGTATTAGCATAAGAACCTCTGCCTGAAAACCTACTAATGTTCCTGCCCCGGCCCCCAGCCTTGAGCCACAAGGTATGGATCATTTGTCCGGGTTCCAGGCAGCAGGAGACCCGGACACATAATTCAAAATTACTCTAAACCCGTACTGTCCGGGTGAATCCCGGACAGGTGGCAGGCCTACCCACTACACTGTCAACTATACTACCCACTACACTGCACTACCCACTATACTACCCACTACACCATGCTGACCACTACACTGGCCACTCTACTACCCACTACACCATACTGTCCACTATACTACCCACTACACTGTCCACTACACCATGCTGACCACTACACTGGCCACTCTACCTATAGTTTTCCTATACTGACCACTACACAGCATGACTCTAACTGCTTGTCTACTCTCTCTCTGGCCAGCTGCTTCCTCCCCCCAGGCCAGCAACACGACTTGTCTCTGACGAGGGAGTCTCACCTGCGTTTGATCTCCCATCCATGATCGATCTGCGCTGCCACAACGGTAAACAATTGGAGATCCGCAGGAGAGGAGGAGGAGGAAAAGACAGAGGCGGCAGATCACAAGGCGGAGGCGGGACTCCAGGAGCAACCTGTGCGCGTGTGCCCCCCGACGGACAGGCCAGCCCTGCCACTGCACATGACCCCATTCGCCCAATCACAGGGCGCCAGCCGTTCTGCCTGGGATTAAACATGGCGGCTGGAGCACGGGGACACAGTATATCGGAATTAGGACAGTGACACACACTGAATTTGAATTGCGCCCCCCAAAATGTTGCGCCTGGTGCCACGGCCCCCCTCGCACCCCCCCACGCTACGCCGCTGGCTCTGAGCCCACCCAGTTGTGTGAGAATAGAGAATGAATATTCGCTATTCTCACACTGATTCTCCTCTCGGCCAATCAGGAAGTGGGTCGTGAGACCCGTCATCCGATTGCCTGAAAGGACAGGTGATCCTATTGGATGCTTAGGAGAAGGAGATGCCTGCCCACTGCCTGTCAACCGTCGCCTGGAACCTAGATGGGTAAGTGCTGGATGACCGACCGACCACGAGACCCAACCGGATGGGAGCGGTTGTCACTGCCTGCTACCCTGAACCCAGCAGCAGAGAGAGAGCCCTGAACATCAGTCAGATCCCTATATAAAGGTCTGTGGAGGCTTTACCACACGTAAAGCTCTACAAAACTGACACTATTGTAATGTACAACACAATATATAGAGTAGAGAGGTCAGCACTATTGTAATGTACAACACAATATATAGAGTAGAGAGGTCAGCACTATTGTAATGTACAACACAATATATAGAGTAGAGAGGTCAGCACTATTGTAATGTACAACACAATATATAGAGTAGAGCGGTCAGCACTATTGTAATATACAACACAATATATAGAGTAGAGAGGTCAGCACTATTGTAATGTACAACACAATATATAGAGTAGAGAGGTCAGCACTATTGTAATATACAACACAATATATAGAGTAGAGAGGTCAGCACTATTGTAATATACAACACAATATATAGAGTAGAGAGGTCAGCACTATTGTAATGTACAACACAATATATAGAGTAGAGAGGTCAGCACTATTGTAATGTACAACACAATATATAGAGTAGAGAGGTCAGCACTATTGTAATGTACAACACAATATATAGAGTAGAGAGGTCAGCACTATTGTAATGTACAACACAATATATAGAGTAGAGCGGTCAGCACTATTGTAATGTACAACACAATATATAGAGTAGAGAGGTCAGCACTATTGTAATGTACAACACAATATATAGAGAGGTCAGCACTATTGTAATGTACAACACAATATATAGAGTAGAGAGGTCAGCACTATTGTAATGTACAACACAATATATAGAGTAGAGGGGTCAGCACTATTGTAATGTACAACACAATATATAGAGTAGAGGGGTCAGCACTATTGTAATGTACAACACAATATATAGAGAGGTCAGCACTATTGTAATGTACAACTCAATATATAGAGTAGAGAGGTCAGCACTTTTGTAATGTACAACACAATATATAGAGAGGTCAGCACTATTGTAATGTACAACTCAATATATAGAGTAGAGAGGTCAGCACTATTGTAATGTACAACACAATATATAGAGAGGTCAGCACTATTGTAATGTACAACACAATATATAGAATAGAGAGGTCGGCACTATTGTAATGTATAACACAATATATAGAGTAGAGGGGTCAGCACTATTGTAATGTACAACACAATATATAGAGTAGAGAGGTCAGCACTATTGTAATGTACAACACAATATATAGAGTAGAGAGGTCAGCACTATTGTAATGTACAACACAATATATAGAGTAGAGAGGTCAGCACTATTGTAATGTACAACACAATATATAGAGTAGAGAGGTCAGCACTATTGTAATGTACAACACAATATATAGAGTGGAGAGGTCAGCACTATTGTAATGTACAACACAATATATAGAGTAGAGGGGTCAGCACTATTGTAATGTACAACACAATATATAGAGTAGAGAGGTCAGCACTATTGTAATGTACAACACAATATATAGAGTAGAGGGGTCAGCACTATTGTAATGTACAACACAATATATAGAGTAGAGGGGTCAGCACAATATTATAGTCATAGTGCCCCTTATACTGCTGGTCAGGGGGGACAAATGCTTTGGGTCTGTGGTCAGCAGGATGAAAACAATGTTCAGCCATAGTGGTCAGTGGGAGGAGAAATGTCCTCTATGTGTTGTTACAGACTATGATATCGGGGTACAGGGATGTGGGGGGTCAGACAACACACGGGGGATCACCTTCTGTTGTATATCCACAGAAATCACCCAGCACACTGGCAGATTGTCAGGAGAACCCCAAGTTCCCAGCCCAGACAGGGGTAACAGCTGTATAACAGCACACACACTCTATTATCCCACCACTGCCACACACATGACAAGGATGGAAGACCACAGGAACTAGAAAACCAGGAGAGGACCTTGTATGGTGGAGGAGGGAAGGGGAGGGAGATTATCATTAGTAGAGATGGGCTCGGGCGTGTTCGCAACCCCATGTTTTCGATCCCGCCAGGAAGCCGGCACTGCACATCACTAATCACAGGCAGTGAGACATTTCTTGGTCTGTGTCTCTGCGGATCGGGAAATGTCTCACTGCCTGTGATTAGTGCTTTGCAGTGCCGGCTTCCTGGCGGGATCGAAAACATGGGGTTGCGAACACGCCCGAGCCCATCTCTACCGTACTAGCCAGTAATACCAGCTGTGATAGACTTGGCACAGCCTGCAATACCTCTGACCACCACTAGAGGGAGACTCCACACATATCTAGCTGGCTGACCACACACAGGCAGATACAAATCTTACATACAATCTGGTGAATTGAAATGGTTAGGGAAGAAGGATGGATGGGGGAGTTAGTGGTACTCAGTGGGAGATGAATACCTGGCTGATGGTGTCCTGGTCTGGAGGTGATGTAGAGCTCCTCTGATGGGTCTTCTATGGTTGTATGTATGTATGTACTGTCTGTGTATGTATGTATGTACTACGTATGTATGTATGTATGTATGTATGTACTGTCTGTTATGTATGTATGTATGTATGTACTGTCTATGTATGTATGTACTATGTATGTATGCATGTATGTATGTATGTACTGTCTATGTATGTATGTATGTATGTATGTACTGTCTATGTATGTATGTACTGTCTATGTATGTATGTATGTATGCATGTATGCATGTACTGTCTATGTATGTATGTACTATGTATGTATGCATGTACTGTCTATGTATGTATGTACTATGTATGTATGCATGTATGTATGTACTGTCTGTGTATGTATGTATGTATGTACTATGTATGTATGTAGTATGTATGTATGTACTGTCTGTGTATGTATGTATGTATGTATGTATGTACTGTCTGTGTATGTATGTACTATGTATGTATGTATGTGTGTATGTACTATGTATGTATGTATGTATGTACTATGTATGTATGTATGTATGTACTATGTATGTATGTACTTTGTATGTATGTATGTATGTACTATGTAAGTATGTATGTATGTATGTATGTACTATGTATGTATGTACTTTGTATGTATGTATGTATGTACTTTGTATGTATGTATGTACTATGTATGTGTGTATGTACTATGTATGTGTGTATGTACTATGTATGTATGTATGTATGTACTATGTATGTATGTACTTTGTATGTATGTATGTATGTACTTTGTATGTATGTATGTACTATGTATGTGTGTATGTACTATGTATGTATGTATGTATGTACTATGTATGTATGTACTTTGTATGTATGTATGTATGTATTAGAGAGATTGCAATGAGACCGAAGGAAATCCACACCTCCATCTCACCTGCTAACAATGAATTCAGAATTGATGTCACTTCCTGTTTCAGATGCACCTTTTCCTGACCAGTACAGCCAGGGGACACATCTAACCAAGCCGATCTGTGATTGGTTAGATGTGTGAAGGGCAGAGGAGACATTGGGGCCTATTAGACCCCTAATATCTCCATAAAGAGTACCTATCACCTGCCCAATGCTATCACATGAATATTACAAAAATAAAAAATATATAAAATTATAATAAAATATATTAAAATAATGTTAAAAATTGCCAAAACCCCTCGTAGCCCCGCGCACCTGCGCAATTGCAAACATGAGCCCAGGGTGTTCACACGCATGTAAACCGCAGTCACACCACACATGTGACATATCGATGTGAATGTCACAGTGAGAACAATAATTCTAGCACAAGAGCTCCTAGTTAACTCTAAACTGATGAGCTGTGGAGCGCCACCTGTAGGAATTTTTAGGCACCATCGTTTTTGGCGATATGGCGGGCACACGCTATTTTAAGACATGGAATGTTTGGTATCTCTTTACTCGAAGCAACCTCGTCTTTTATATTTTAACCAAAAATGGGTATTATATGGTGTGGTTTTGCAGTAAAATGTATTTCATTATATTTTTTTCCTGAAAATTTGCGTTTAATAAACAGTTGCGCAAATATCCTGTGAAGCACAAATTTGCAATCGGTACCTTTTTATTCTACAGGGCCTCTGCTTTCAGAAAATATATAATGTTCTGGGGGTTTAATTAATTTTATTGGGAAAAAATAAGATTTTTACATGTGAAAAATAAAAAAAAATAGCTCTGAAGCCGAACTGGTAATCATTGCCATTCTCTGTACAGGAGGGGGAGGGGGAGGTGAGGGGGGAGGGGGAGGTCCTCTTTCTATTTTCTCCTTGTCCTCCCTAACCCATGCTAGAAGTCTTCCTCCCCCTTACCTTCTGAAAAGTCTCAATCATCACCCCACCCCCTCCAAATACTTGACAGTGAGACTGGCTGCAGACACCACCATTGCCCGGTTCTTTTTGTGGGTCAGCGCTCAGTGTGGATGACCACTCCATGGGGTGACCGCTCCATGGGGTCAACACTCCATGGGATGAAAGCACCATGGGATGACCACTCTATGGGGTGACCACTCCATGGGATGACCACTCCATGGGCTGACTGCTCCATGGGATGACTGCTCCATGGGATGACCGCTCCATGGGATGACCACTCCATGGGATGACCACTCCATGGGATGACCACTCCATGGGATGAAAGCTCCATGGGGTGATCTCTCCATGGGGTGATAGCTCCATGGGATGACCGCTCCATGGGATGACCGCTCCATGGGATGACAGCTCCATGGGATGACCGCTCCATGGGGTGACCACTCCATGGGATGACAGCTCCGTAGGGTGACAGCTCCATGGCATGACCACTCCATGGGATGAAAGCTCCATGGGATGACCACTCCATGGGATGACCGCTCCGTGGGGTGACCACTCCATGGGATTACCGCTCCATGGGCTGACAGCTCCATGGCATGACCACTCCATGAGATGACCGCTGCATGCGATGACCACTCCATGAGATGACCACTGCCTTCTCCTTGCAGCTTCTTCCTCCATCCTGACATCCAGTCTTTCCCCTTCACCACCAAGCTC
>JBBGZY010001499.1:740000-972500 GCA_037952925.1 Lithobates clamitans
TTACTAAAAGTGTATAAAAATATTTATAGCTTACTAAAAAATACACAAAGTACAAAATACAACCACTTTTCTAAAAAGCTACCTCAGAGCCAGGTACATAGAGGTTCAGATCGAACATCTATGTCATATAATCTAGTAATAGAAATTCATATAACATCCAATAAAAAACACTCTAAAATGTGTTCATTAATTAACAAAAAGGACAATAAAAATGATAGTTTCAATGAAAAAAGGAGAGGGTGAAGAAATTGCTAGTAATGGAAAGTAGTGGAGTTAAGGTTGCATAATAAAGTTCAATAATTGGAAATGAAGCAATTTAGATCAAATTCCACATTATGCCCTGATGGCGCCAATGTACGAAGCTCATGGATCCAACGCTGATCCAACGCTGAGGTGAGAGGCTGGGGGAACTACACCTTATGTACACCCTGAATTGATTTTTGGCACTGGGAATCTTTTGATGAACTATTTTCTCACTTGTTAATATTAAAATGATCACAATTGCTCAGCCCTGAGGTGAGAGGCTGGGGGAATACACTTTATCTACACCCTTAATGAATTGATGGCACTGGGAATCTTTTGATGAACTATTTCCTTCACATGTTTTTATTGAGATCGTCACAATTTGGATTGTATTGTATATGGGACTTCATCTGTATGGCACTCTAGTTTCACTATTTGAAACACGCCTTACTGGACCTTAATTACCTATTTGTTTATTTTTTTTACGTTTGACAATTGTGGCATGATGTGATTACGTGTTATATATATATTTACTTTTTTGCTTTAATGAACTTTTTACAATTGCTCAATCTGCACAATTATTGCACATTACTGTTTATACATCTGATTATTGTAAGGTGGTATTCATCGGCTTTTGATTTATTTATTCACATAATTATGTCATAAATCACGTTAGGCATTTTTATTTGATGCATTTATAGAAAATTTATCGCTAGATTCTCTTCCGGATACACTTACTCTCCGTCTGTGAGGCTCCATTATTAGTCGTTTTTGGGAGTTAGCTGTTTGGATCCATTTTTTGAAGTAACTTTGATGTACGTTTATCTTAGTCACTCAATGTAATGGAAGATTAATGATGTAGACATGAGTATTTATTGGATTTTCTGTCACTGAATTTCCATTTATATTTAGTTGTTTTACATATTTAATTGATTTGATTAAGCGCCACTTTTCATTGTTTGTTAGAGTTCCTTTATTGGTGTGGGAACACCTTTATGGTGGCAGCTATATCAGTTATTTGTTGCTTACTTATATTATTGGTCTGAGGTTTGTGGTTTACGCATTAGTACTTGACATTATCAGTGTATAGTATTATCACTGATCTCTGTATTAGTGTCACTGGTGATGTCAGTGTCAGCTAGTCAGTTCCCACCCAGCGTCCGCCGCACTATCACAGTCCCACTATAAGTCACCGATCACCACCATTACCGGTATAATAATAAAGAAAAATTCCAGTATATATCCCATAGTTTGTAGATGCTATAAAACTTTCACACAAACCAATTAATATACATCTTTTGGGATTTTTTTTATTACCAAAGACAAATAGCAGAATACATTTTGGCCAAAATTTATGAAAAAATTAGATTTCTTTAAAATTATTTAATATGTATTATAGCAGAAAGTAAAACAAAAAAATTCAACATTTTTTATTTATATAAAATGTAAATAATAAATATATTAAAAATTGTAATATATATATATATATATATATATATATATATATATATATATATATATATATATTTTTTTTTTTTTTATGTAATAAAAAAATGTTAAAAAGATTTGCATAAAAAAGCAATTTCCAGCGCTATTTAGCACAGCCCTAAATTAGAAAAAATGGCCTTTTCATGAGGGGGGGGGGCCTTCCAGAGCTGAAGTGGTTAACAAAGGGATTTCCTATGATGGTCAGCTCCCTCTAGTGGCCATAATGAACTTTTTTTTGTAAAAGACTTCACATTAGTAAAAATACAACAATACCGCACTATGGCCACTAGAGGGAGCCAATGGTCATAGGAAATCACAGTATGAGATAAAATATGGACAACATTCATCACAGCTGGGTGAATTCTTGTCATATTCATTCAACAATTTAAAAAAAATTAGAACACTAAGTGTTTGCAAAGCTTACATCACATATCAATGAAAGGCAATGACTCCATTTTTCTATTTTAATCGTTTTTATTGGAAGTTTTCTTATTGAACAATCAGTTACAAAATATAAAGTGTTACAAATGACAAGTGACATTGTCCATCCTTGTTTAGATAGACATAGCACATTGACATGGAGTGATAAAACACAATATAAGTGGGATATTTGTGAGACAAGTCCTCCCTGTGTACGGGCCAATAATAAAGGACATCCAGGGACTCACACCCCCCTTCACACACTCATCACAAATATATCCCCCTGCTTCTTATATGATGGAGATTAGCCATGGAGTATATCTGAGGGGTATATCAGGGTGTGCTTTTTCCCCACATGAGAGCTGTGATGTCCAGCAACATTCATATAGAAGACATTTCCCGCACTCAAGGCACTAATACACCTCAAGGGTTGTGTGAGATCTTAGATGTGTGGAAAGATAGGACTTCCTTGAAAAACATTTCCCGCACTCAGGACAGGAATATGGCTTCTCGCCTGTGTGAGATCTCTGATGTGTGGAAAGATCAGACTTCCTTGAAAAACATTTTCCACACTCGGGACAGGAATATGGCTTCTCCCCTGTGTGAGATCTCTCATGTGTGGAAAGATCGGACTTCCTAGATAAACATGTCCTGCACTCAGGACAGGAATACGGCTTCTCCCCTGTGTGAGATCTCTGATGTGTGGAAAGATTGGACTTGTCTGAAAAACATTTCCCGCACTCAGAACAGGAATACGGCTTCTCCCCCGTGTGAGATCTCTGATGTATGGAAAGATGGGACTTCCTTGAAAAACATTTCCCACACTCAGGACAGGAATATGGCTTCTCCCCCGTGTGAGATCTCTGATGTTTGTAAAGACTGGACATCTGTGAAAAAAAAATTCCGCACTCAGGACAGGAATATGGCTTCTCCCCCGTGTGAGTTCTCTGATGTTTGTAAAGACTGGACGTCTGTGAAAAACGTTTCCCACACTCAGAACAGGAATATGGCTTCTCCCCTGTGTGAGATCTCTGATGTGTGGAAAGAATGGACTTGTCTGAAAAACATTTCCCGCACTCAGAACAGGAATACGGCTTTTCCCCCGTGTGAGATCTCTGATGTATGGGAAGACTGGACTTGTCTGAAAAACATTTCCCGCACTCAGAACAGGAATACGGCTTTTCCCCTGTGTGAAATCTCTGATGTGCGGAAAGATTAGACTTCTGTGAAAAACATTTCCCGCACTCAGAACAGGAATATGGCTTCTCCCCCGTGTGAGATCTCTGATGTGTGGAAAGATAAGACTTGTCTGAAAAACATTTCCCGCACTCAGAACAGGAATATGGCTTCTCCCCCGTGTGAGATCTCTGATGTGTGGAAAGATAGGACTTCTGTGAAAAACATTTCCCACACTCAGGACAGGAATACGGCTTCTCCCCTGTGTGAGATCTCTGATGTGTGGAAAGATAAGACTTGTCTGAAAAACATTTCCCGCACTCAGAACAGGAATACGGCTTTTCCTCCGTGTGAGATCTCTGATGTTTGGAAAGATGGGACTTTTGTGAAAAACATTTCCCGCACTCAGAACAGGAATACGGCTTCTCCCCCGTGTGAGATCTCTGATGTAAGGAAAGATAAGACTTGTCTGAAAAACATTTCCCGCACTCAGGACAGGAATACGGCTTTTCCGCCATGTGAGATCTCTGATGTTTGGAAAGATTGGACTTCTGTGAAAAACATTTCCCGCACTCAGGACAAGAATATGGCTTCTCTCCTGTATGAGATCTTGTATGCTCATTAAGCTTGGATTTATAATGGAAACACTTCCCGCACTCAGTACAGGAAAATCTCTTCTCTGTTGGAAGGACGGCCCCGTCCCTCACAGTCTGAGGTTCCTCAGGATAAGAGGAAGACGATGGTCCGGCACCGTCCCGCACAGTCTGAGGTTCCTCAGGATAAGAGGAATACGATGGTGTGGCACCGTCCCGCACAGTCTGAGGTTCCTCAGGATAAGAGGAATACGATGGTCCGGCCCCGTCCCGCACAGTCTGAGGTTCCTCAGGATAAGAGGAATACGATGGTCCATCTACACTGTGTGGTGCCGGATGGACATTTGAGGTAGTCGGGTTTTCTCCTGGACTATACTGTGTGATGTCCTCATCTTCTACTTTACAGTCTGGAGACAAAGTGAGACAATCCTCTGAGGTTTTCCTCATCTCCCGTCCATCTACTTAAATAGAAATACAAAGATTATTACTAGACATGAGCTGATTGGTTCCCCTAAATCAGGACTCCACCCACATCAGGCAGCTTTGTCTCTGAGGATCTTACAATTCCCCCCTCAAGGTAACTAGTAAATGGGTCCTCTGATCTCCTACCAGATCATTTCTTTATTCATGGACCTTAGTCAGAGAGTGAGGACACAACGAGAACTGTCTTTTATAGGAGTGACAGTGATGAGGGGATTATAGGACGAGTGTCCCCACCCCCTCTATCACTCATTGTCATCTTCCCAACACAAGAAGTCCTGAACTCCCTGATTTAGTCCATGATTTAGTCATGAATAACAGCGGGGCTGAGCCCCACCAGAGGTCAGAGAGTGAGGATGGGGGGAAAACAACCAAGATGAAGACTGGATTGATCCTGAAGACCACCATCATTGGGTTATTGGCTCCTCCCTCATTATCACTTTCTGTTTAAGGTTCCAAAGTTTGAGGATGTTATCACATTATTATCAACATGTATAAGTCTGTCCTCCAATCACATCATCAGATATAAAATCAAACCACTATAATCTGATTCCACCCTGAAATGAAATAAGTAATCAGGAAGCTGCTCACATAATACCCAGATATGAGGTATGACAGAATTCCTCCAAAATATGCAGCGCTGGCCCTTTAAATCATATACAAAAACCACACCACAGATGAGGTCATCAGGGGCTTGATCACTGATCCAATCCCTGATGTGATGATGTCAGCACGTTGGGCGGAGCATAGCAATCTAACGTCATCACGCCCATCGCGGCAACAGAAGGAAGAGATCTTCAGGTCAAGGTGAAGCAATACACCGAGCATATTAGTATAAGGCTGCTTTCACAGTGATTTGCTGCGGTTTACTGCAGTGCAGTGTACCTGCAGCTTTCCTGCACTTATCCATAGATTGCTATTATATCCTGCAGGTTTGCTGCACTTATCTATCGATTTCTATTATATCCTGCGGGTTTGCTGCTCTTATACATAGACTTCTATTATATCCTGTTGGTTTGGTGCACTTTCTGAATGCAGGAGATTTGATACGCTTTCAGAAAGTGCCCCACACCTGCAGGATATAATAGAAGTCTATGACAAAGTGCAGCTAACCCAGGAAGGTTGCAGATGCACTGCGTTGCACCTATGGTTCAGGTTAACTGCAGCACATCAGTCTGAAAGCAGCCTTATAGGGGCTCAGAACAGTAAGGGTTCATGTACATTTGTAGTTTGAGGGGTGGTAAAACCCCATAGTAAAAATGTGTTTTTATCACCTCTGCCCCAACCACATCCCCTTTAGCTGCAGTGGCAAGAGGTGTACATATGTCGTAGCTGTAGCAGGAGTTATATGCATTGTCATGGTTGGTGGGTGTCATGGTTGGTGGGTGTCATGGTTGGTGGGTGATATGGTTGGTGGGCGACATGGTTGGTGGGTGACATGGCTGATTGGTGTCATGGCTGGTGGGTGACATGGTTGTCATGATTGGTGTATGTCATGGTTGGCATGGTTGGTGGGTGTCATGGTTGGTGGGTGACACAGTTGGTGGGTGTTATGGTTGATGGGTGCATTGGTTGGTGGGTGTCATGGTTGGCATGGTTGGTGGGTGTCATGGTTGGTGGGTGTCATGTTTGGCATGGTTGGTGGGTGTCATGGTTGGTGGGTGTCATGGTTGATGGGTGTCATGTTTGGTGGGTGTCGCACCTGCCAAGCAAAACCTATTCAAGTGAATGAGGCCACTCTGCAAGTGCCCTGCAACCTTGTGCAGTACCGAAAAGAAGGGGTTAAATCAGGCAGCATTGTTGCTTTCTCACCACCTGCTTTAACCCTTTGGACCTTACAGAAGCATGAAGTTGTGGAGCTTATGCGGAGTGCACTTATTTACATAAATGGGTTAAAATTGGCAGGCGATACACTGCTGCTCTTCTAAAAAGCGATCCAAATGTGTTTGAAAGGTGGTGAGGAGGTGATATGTTGCCTCACCACCTGATTTACATCCATGATTGCGGTGCAATGCACACTATTGTGACACAGTAGTATGGCAATTAGAGGTTAAATCAGGTTTGAGGAGGTGACACTGGGCAATACTGTGCCCGCTGATCTTTGACTTTTCCCATGTTGTTCAGGTAGATCTCCTCCTCGTTAAGGTTGCCTACCCCTGCTATATAGACATATCCCTCCACCCGGCACTGCCAGCAAACAACAGAACTAGTAACCCCGGGAGAATTCCTCTGTCAGAGATCTCGCTAGATCCGGGTATGGGACAGAATGTAAGACACATACCCCAGATGTCTAAGACAAGCAACACCTATAGAGAAAATCAATATTTTACTGCCAGCTGAACCCCCAGAATCTCCATAAATCCATCCTAGATACATATGTGTAAAAAAGAGTGCAGCACTGGATAAATAACCTAAGAAAACTTGTTTGTAAATATTACCAAAAATGCAAATGAATAATGCAATAAAAAATATATATAATAAACCTGTGATCTAAAATAAATAATAAAAAAAAAATTATATATATATATATATATATATATATATATATATATATATATATATATATATAGCAAAAAATTGCTTCCTTTCAGCAGGTAATCATCATCTGTCATGAAAAGGAACTTCCTCACAGATATCCGGGTAACACTCCAAACTGCTCACCTCTAGATTGATGGATAGGTATTGGCAGAGTGAACCATATGCATTCACTATCGATCCAATCAGGAGACCGCTACCAGCAGCGGTGAATGTACCATTGGAGCCTTTCTTCTTTGTTTTATTGGACATTCACCACTGCTGGTACCGGTCTCCTGACTGGATCGATAGTGAATGCATATGGTTCACTCTGCCAATACCTATCCATCAATCTAGAGGTGAGCAGTTTGGAGTGTTACCCGGATATCTGTGAGGAAGTTCCTTTTCATGACAGATGATGATTACCTGCTGAAAGGAAGCACCTAGGATTTCGATATTGGTGTCATCATGACTTTTTAAAAGGCTGTCTGGTAAGCCTTTAATCTTTTCAAGGTGACGGGCGTTTGTTGCGGTGGAAATGACTTTTTTATTGGTGCCCCCTATCAGGGTTATAGTGTTCAGCTGCAGGTTACCTTTTCACAGGTTGTTTCATTTATTTATCATTTAACACATGTTCACCTAGCGCATTTTTTTCTTTAGAATCATCCTAGATACATGAACTGTGTCTGCAGCACAGAGAAGGAAGATTATCCGAGAGAAATACAGGAATACAGGACGGGGAACACAGCTCAGGAAAGTGACCAGGGGATTACAGGCTGATATCACCCAGTCCCTACCCTACTCTGGACCAATCAGTGAGCAGTATGGGTGGAGGAAGTGTTAATGACCCACCTGTGCTGATCTCTGTAGGAGTGTCCTCCTCTATAAATGTCCCCATTATTCCATTCTCCTCCATAGACTGCTGATCATCCCTCATATACATCTCTTCTTCTTCTGCTTTAACCTCAAATTCTATATTGATTGGATCTCCACTCTAAATAAGGAAAATGAGAGAAAATATCATCTGTAAGATATAAGCTGTATTACTGTGACATCACATATATAAAATCCACACATCCCCATAGATGCTCCATCCCACCAACATTGTAATAATGATCGATGGTGTGATCTTCCTGTGTGGAATCCCGTGAATACCGAGGATGGGAACATCTCTCTGGGGGGTTCATGTAGCTGGATGACTTCTCCATGACGTCCTGGTACACATATTTGTGTTCTTTTAGGAACTCTGACTCCTCCATAACCCCATCCTCATCATCCTCCTCTTTTATCTCTTCTTTAACATCAGCTTCAGAATCACTGAGGTTTCCACTCTGAATATATAATAAAAATGACATCAATTGTAATGTAGTAAGGTCCTTTGGTCTAATGAGAACAACCAGAGTTAGGCAGAGCTGACATCCTTCTATGCAGAGTGCATTACGAGGCATGGTGGGTGCAAGATAAGGTAGATTAATGGGCGCCAGAGACTTCTTGAATGCAAAGAGATTTATTGTCTCTTGAACAGAACTGTGGGAGAGAGGGTTAGGCCAGGACACCCTTAGTAGTTGCAATGTTAATTGGCAGATTCAGAGACTTCTATAGGTAGACAGCCATGCAGGGAAAGGCATCCAGCAAGACGCCACATCTGCACAAGTAGGGCCGCCATCTTCTATGGCAACAGTTTCTAACACGCGTTGTAATAAACTTCTTCACTTCCTCTACAATTTTTCACTACACTGACCTCCTAGTCTCTCTCACTAGACTTGCTGATCCACTGCCACTGGATCCCCTGAGCTCTTTCAATCTTCTCACACAGTATCTTCCTCAAGCGTCACCCCCGCCTCCCTGCTGGGTCCCTAGCTTAGCACTCACAGATACTCCTCAAGTGTCACAAGGCTTCTCTGCAAGCATCACCTCCGCTGGCTGGGTCCCTGGCTTGGCACCTGCTGAAGTTTCCCAATTCTTCACCATCCCTGGTTGGTGAGAATGCTGCTCCAGTACTTGCTTCAGCAACTCACAGTGGTCCCTGGTAATAAGGTGGATGGTCCATTAGTGGCGACAGCTTCCCCTCTACTTCCATCCACGACTGGTTCTCCGGCCGGCAGAACCATCACTTCTGGTTGGACTCCAAGCCGCAGTCACAGCCCTTCACTGCTCTCTTGCTTCTGGATAGGCCCTCAGACAGCCTAGCAGCCAAATGTCCTTGGAATAGACCTCAGGCATTGGCCTAGCAGCCTGGGGCAGCACAACACACATCCACCCAGACAGCCGTCCAGGTGGCACAGAACACCATTCACCTGACCTCACCCAAATAAATAGGCTCTCCCAGCAGGCCAAGGGATTCAAGAAAATCCCTGCCCATTGGCTGAGACACCCCATCTATTCCTAATTTTTCATTGCAATGCCCTTGTCTTATCTAATGTTACCAGATACCCGGCCACCTAGTGCCAGAAGTGAGAAGTGCAGCAATTTCAGATTTAGGGTGAAATCAATTGACCCCTAAAAATTGGCAAATACATTTAGGAGCAACCCTGCCTAAACATCAGGGTGCTACATCCTCCCCCTGCCTAGGAAACTACATCTCGTAGTTTGCATAAAAAAATAATAATTTGAGCCCTCAAGCCTGAGAGCGAATGTCCTGGCAAAAACTGGGATGGGTGGGGAAACAAGGAAAGGAATAATAATAATAACAGTAATACAAGGGGCTTACCATATGAAATAAACATATGTAACATATACATATGTGAATGGTAGGTCACACAAGGCAGATACATTTCAGACATTATGTACAATTTATGTGTGGTATACCACCCAAACAATTGAAGGAATTTTGCAAACAGGCAAAAGTCTATGGGACCCGAAAATGAAAAATAAAAAGTGCTAATTTTAAAGGCTTATATGTAAGTTATTGTCATAAAAAGTGTTTGGGGACCCGGGTCCTGCCCCAGGGGACATGTAACAATGCAAAAAAAAGTTTTTTTTTTTCAGGAGCAGTGATTTTAATAATGCTTAAAGTGAAACAATTAAAATGAAATATTTCATTAAATATTGTGCCTGGGGGGTGTCCTTAGTCTGCCTGTAAAGTAGCGCATCTTTCCCGTGTTTATAACAGTACTACAGCAAAATGACATTTCTAAAGGAAAAATGTAATCTAAAATTGCTCTTGGTTTGTAATGTATTGTTGGTACCCAGCAATATACATAAAAATCACCCCCCCCCCCAGTCCATTACCAGGCCCTTTGGGTCTGGTATGAATATTAAGGAACCCTGCACCAAAATGTTAAAAAAATGCGTGGGGGACCCCCCAAAATCCAAACCAGGCCCTTCAGGTCTGGTATGGATTTTAAGGAGAACCCTGCGCCAAAATTAAAAAAAAAGAAAAGTGGGGATGCCTCCAAAATCCATACCAGACCCTTATCTGAGCACGCAACCTGAGAGGCCACAGGAAAAAGGGGGTGAGAGAGCCCCCCTCCTGAACTGTACCAGGCCACATGCCCTAAACAAGGGAGGGTGCTTTGGGGTCATCCCCAAAAGCACCTGGTTGTGGGGGTCTGCCCAGTGGTTATGGGGGTCTGCGGGCGGGGGGCTTATCAGAATCTGAAAGCACCCTTTAACAAGGGGACCCCCAGATCCCGTGCCCTCTATGTGAATGGGTATCGGGTACATTGTACCCCTACACATTCACCAAAAAAGTGTCAAAAAAGGAAAAATTACAGTTTTGGACAATTTCTTTATTAAACAAAAAAAATGTCCCGCGATGTAGATCCATCTTCGATTACAGCGCCGATGACCCGAGAAAAAAAAAACAGAAAAACTCTGCCTCAATGGGAGGCTCCCACTGACTGCAGCCTTTTTGCACTGACAGCTGTTATATAGCTGAGGGCTTGCTACCCGATGACATAAGCTGGTGACCACGCCCCCTTCTGATGTGATGTGACATCACATAACGTCAGAGGCAGGCGGGGTCCCCCGTTCATGTCACCAGGTGTCCCCGCCCTCAGCTATATAACAGCTGTCATCGCAAAAAGGCTGCAGTCGCGGGGACGCCTCCCATGGAGTTGGAGTTTTTTTGTTTTTTTGGTTTTTATTCTCAGGTTGTCGGCGCTGTGATTGAATGTTACCCTATGGTATGTGGAGATTGCCCACACTACCCTGGGCTGGAAGGTATGTTAACCTGGCCACTAGGCCTTCTCACATCTAAGAGCTCACACCTCTGCTGTACATTGGTTGCGTGTGGAATAATGTGTTCATTAGTTTTAATTTTGCCAATGAAAGCAGCCACACTCATGAGGGTTTTTACCGGTTGAATTGGATATACCTTAGATATCAACTCATTCCCTTCACTATCAAACCCCAAAAGTGTTTGATTTCCTTCAGGAAAGGAGAGGGTCTGGATCCTACTCGTGATGGGGAACTTGTCTTGCTCCTCATTTGTGGATAGCTGGTCCCTATTGTCTGGTGGGTCTGTGACCATGGTGCATTCTCGATCCTCCTGTGGCTCTGCGATTTCTCCCATCGCCACAGGAAAAGTAGAATTAGGACCCATATCTTCACCTCCCCAGTACTCTTCACATTCCTCTGTGTCCCCAATTTCATAGACACAAGTAGGGGCCATAGGATTAGCATGTTCACATCTACGAGATCTGTGTGATCTATAAATTTTCCTTTCCTAGTTTCCTGTAACTGATTTTGGATCACTTTGTATGCACTGGTTATGTGGTCCAATTCAGTCTCAACTTTGGTTAGCATGTTTTCATATTGTACCACTTCTTTTTGAGCCAATTTGTAATTTTTAACATTTTCTTCCTGTGAGGCCTTAACCATTTGATTAAGGGTAGTTAAGGTTTGTACTTGGTTATGTAAAGCTGTATTCTCTTTTTCCCTCTCAGAAATTTTAATATTTTTATTATAGACTATATCTTCAAATTGTTGTATTTTAGCATTCATAGCCATGCAAGCCACATACATGCCCTCTGCAGATAAACCTTTGAGCTTTTTATCCTTTTTGGTTGTTTTAAATTGTTCTTCAAATAACTCCTGGACATAGGCCTAAGGCGATCCTTGTAATCTAGCCAGTGGCGGCCCATCCATAGGGCCAGCAAAAAAAAAAAAAAAAATATTACTGGCCCTTTAAAAAAAAAAAAAAAAGGAAAAAAAAGGTCCTTAAGTGCACTGTGTCCGGCGCACAGTGCACTTATGGGAAGCGCTGCACAATCACGAGATTGCAGACGTGGCGCTGCATTTGTGGGCATTTAGCCTGCCTTGTGGTGTTTTCTAAAGCGCCGCGTAGCTTCCGCCCGGCCATAGTAATAAATACTACAGGCGCCGGGCGGAAGCTACTCGGCGCCTCAGATTTGATTGACATCTGCCCTGAGTTAGATGTCACTTCCTGCTTCTCTCTCTCATTGCGCCCGAGAGAGGAAACAGGAAGAATGCTGCTGCCAGTGTGAAGGAGACACCGCAGGAGACCCAAGGTAAGTACAGCTGTGTGGAGAATGGGGGGGTTTGAAGTGACAGGGACTACATTTGGGGGGGACAGAGGCTACATTTGGGGGGGACAGAAGCTGCATGTGGGGGGGGCAGAGGTTGTATTGGGGGGGACAGGCAGCATTTTGGGGGGTAGAGGCTGTATTTGGTGGGGATAGAGGCTTCATTTGGGGGGGGACAGAGGCTGCATTTTGGGGGGGACAGAGGCTGCATTTTGGGGGGTACAGAGGCTGCATTTTGGGAGGGACAGAGGCTGCATTTGGGGGGGACAGAGGCTGTATTTGGGGGGAGAGGCTGCATTTTGGGGGGTAGAGGCTGCATTTTGGGGGGGCAGAGGCTGCATTGGGGGGACAGAGGCTGCATTTTGGGGGGATAGAGGCTGTATTTGTGAGGGGACAGAGGCTGCATTTGGGGGGGCAGAGGCTGCATTTGGGGGGACAGAGGCTGCATTTGGGGGGGACAGAGGCTGTATTGGGGGGACGGGCAGCATTTTGGGGGGGATAGAAGCTGTATTTGGGGGGGCAGAGGCTGCATTTGGGAGGGGACAGAGGCTGCCTTTGGGGGGGACAGAGGCTGCATTTTGGGGGGGATAGAGGCTACATTTGGGGGGACAGAGGCTGCATTTTGGGGGGGGGCAGAGGCTGCATTTTGGGGGGGCAAAGGCTGCATTGGGGGCAGAGGCTGCATTTTGGGGGGGGGAGAGGCTGCATTTTTGGGGGGACAGAGGCTGCATTTGGGGGGGGACAGAGGCTGCATTTGAGGGGGGACAGAGGCTGCATTTGGGGGGGGATAGAGGCTGCATTTGGGGAGACAGAGGCTGCATTTGAGGGGACAGAGGCTGCATTTTATGTGACAGAGGCTGCATTTGATGTGACACAGGCTGCATGTAAGGAGGGAATCCGCTGGGGGCACCTGATGTAAGGACAGACTGCTGGGGACGCCTGATGGCATCTAGTTGTAGGCGACCTGGCTAGTGACACACTCGGGGCTCCCACTGATTCTGCATTATGGTGAGTTGAAAGATTTAATTTTATATTACAATGTAATAATAGAAATAATGCGCTTTAATTATCCTGGCACCATAACAACCATGGTGCCGGGGTGATTGAAGTGCTAACACCAGGTGTTTGGAGTATCTTTATCTGCTGATTGTTAAACTTTCTAGAATACACATATTTCTATTGTTGTGTAGGATCTGGGCCTGCTGTCCCTCTCTCCCTCTCCCTCCATCCCTCGTTCATCTCAGATGCTAACCACACCACCTTAGAGCCATGCCCACTATTTTGCTGAAACCACGCCCATTTTCACCAAGTGGGAGGGGTCAAAAAGGAAGGGCCGGGTCTGGCGCCCCCCCATCCTAAAACTTCACCAGCCGCCACTGAATCTAGCATCACAGGCAAATTCATTGCTCTTATGTTTAAAAGTATAAATTGCTACAAACTTTTCTAGACAGGACATGGCTGCCATTATCAACAAATAATATGCACAATTTGTAAGCTAGATTAAGTTAAATGTTCCCCTGTACTATACAGTCACTTTGAGATTAGTGTATAGAAGGAGGTAAAAAAAAACAATAAAAACAGAAACTCAAATAGAATAACATTCAGAAAATACAGTAAAGTAGAGAAAAAAACAGATATATATATATTTATGGTCGGACCCCTATGTCCGGTATGGACATAGATAACACTTATAATAAAGATAAGACTTACCATCGGAAATAGACCTGGAAGTGTGGACTTACCATATGAAATGGACCTGAAAGTGTGCCTTGGTCTAATGGCCGGTATGCCAAAATAAGGGGGCATACCCTGGTTTTAAGAAATGATTATTCTGTAGAGAGAAATGAGATGAAATGAATGAAATGAAATGAATGCCTTGAAATGGGGATGGGAGGGTGGGTATCGCGCACAGGAAACCGACAAGCACCACAGGTGAGCGGGCTGCTTAAGTACCCACCGGGCTCCTCCCATAAATTCAGGCCACCATACTGGCCTTCCTACTTATGGTCGGACCCCTATGTCCGGTATGGACATAGATAACACTTATAATAAAGATAAGACTTACCATCGGAAATAGACCTGGAAGTGTGGACTTACCATATGAAATGGACCTGAAAGTGTGCCTTGGTCTAATGGCCGGTATGCCAAAATAAGGGGGCAAAAACATTCAGGTAGGGGTATAATATATATTGGTTTTCAAGTATCCATTGAGCCAATTTGGAGAATGCCTGTGCCATCTCCACTCGAGGACTGGGTATATACCGGGCGACGCAGGCCGACTTCCATCCGCCTAGCCCCCCAATGACGCGGTCCGGAACCCCCCGGCGGGTTGCCGCGGAGGCTGCTCCGATGCGGAAGGAGTGTCCGGAGTACTGACTGGGTTTAAGGTGAAGATTTGCGGAGAAGTATCCTTATGTGTTTTGCAAAGTGACATGCGTTTAAGGGTTTAACTGGGAATGGTAGAAGAGGACTGGTGTCCGATTGTTCAGGCAGGAGTGAGAGGAGACGGTTAAATATGGTGACTGGACACCAGCTGTTATTAGTTCTGTAGAGGTGAATGTCCACTCCAGAGCCTGTTTCCTGGGTCTAAGAAACCTCGAGGTGAAGGATGAAATGGTCTTGGTGGCGAAGCAAGTGCCGTCTGCGTAATACTTGGTCTGAGGGGTGGTTATAGGTGAACCCGTAGTAAGCCAACTATATGGCTGCTTGTAGGACCGTGCTGGGCAGCAGACCGAATGGCGAAGTAGCCAGAATAGTCGACATATCCCTGAAGATGGGCCCCGTAATGGGTAAGCGCTTAGTACTGATCACTGGTTGTTGTTTCTGGATGCCCCTTAGGATGGCTCGTATAGCGTGTGATGAGAACAGTGAAGATTTTGTGGGGTCTTTCAGGGTCACGAAATGTTATATGCCGGCTAGGTGTAGCCGAATGGTATTGTAAGATAAAGCCAGCTGAGTGTGGCAGTATGAAATGAAGGTCAGTACCTGTTTGACATCTATTGGTCCTTTACGGCAGGATGTGAGAAATTTATTGAACGCCTTTCAAGCTGTCTGGTAGGCTTTGAGTGTGTTATGAGAGAGTGAGCGATTGATGAGCTGCGTTGCTCCTTGTAAATGTTAAACTAGTCCAAGGTCAGTTGTGACCAGGCAGGGATAGGGGCCGACACTGGATCGGCTCCGGGAACCTGTTTGAAAAGGAGGTGTAGTTAGAACGTGGCAGTGCGTTAGCAGCTAACTTGTCTGCCTGGAATAATGCACAGTGTATGTTAAACTGATGCTGTAAGAACAATTGTACCAAACTGCGCAGGAAGGACATGACTGCTGGGGAATTGGACCTGTCTTTGTTGATGTCTGCCATGGCCTGATTGTCGGTGGTGAAGACTACGGTTTGCCCTGTCCAATGGTGATCCCAGAGTTGTGCAGCTGCCACCATGGGATAGAGTTCGAGGAGGGAAGATGTTTTGAATAAAGCCGGGTATCAACAGTATCTGTTGAGGCCAGGGTCCTGAAAACCAATGATGGCCAAAAATTGCAGCGAAACCTGTGGTGGCTGCAGCGTCTGTCACCACCTGGGGTGACAGGGCTGAAACCATGGGTATAATTAGGGAAATGCCATTCCGGGAGGACGGAATTCGTCCCACATAGATAGGTCCGCTATTGCTGCGGAGTCTAGATTTAAGATCTGATCGGGGTCTTGTGTTTCTGGCAGGAATCTCCGCAGGCGTGACCCGAAGGTGCGGCCTTGTGGAATAATTCGTATGGCGAAATTCAGCATTGCCAGGAGAGATTGCAACTGCTTCTTGGTACACCCCTTGATGTGGGTGAATTTGTGAAGGACCGCCTTAATGCGGGTTAGTTTGTCGAGGGGGAGACTGGCTTGCATAGCGCAGGTGTCTAAGTTGGCCCCGAGAAGGTGATGTTATGTGCTGGGCCTTCTACTTTGTGCTCGGTGATGGGAGGATTGGGTTTTCCGAATATCGCTCTGAGTTTGTCGAGGTCTCCTGGGGGCTTGCTGGGAGGTTCTATTAGTGGAAGTCGTCCAGGTAATGGATGACTTTTGTCACTGAGCCTTGTGTAACAGTATCCAAGCAAGAGACTGAGCGAATGTGTCGAAAAGCCAAGGGCTGCTCTTCGAACCGAACGTCAGTTCTGTGGCCAAACAATATGCCTCCTTCCACTTGACGCCATGCCAGCACCAAAGGGATGGACGGATAGGCAGGAGCCTAAAGGCATCCGAGATGTCGGCTCTGGAAAGCCAGGCACCTGTACCTGCTTTGATGACTGCTTGTATCGGCATGTCTACGGAGGACTATTTTAGGGAGAATTCTTCGGAGGGAATCAGGGAATTGAGACTGGGGATGTGGGAAGAATGAGGCGCAGACAGGTGGTACCCCAAACGTAATTTATCTGTGAATTTGCTCTTGACAAGCCCCCAAATAGGGCTGACTCTCAAAGTGCTGAAAGGGGGCTGAGTGAAAGGCCTATAACGTACTCTTGGTCTAGTTCTGTTTGTAAGAGCCGATCTATGGTTTGTTTGTCGATGGCTGCTGAATGAATATTCCCACTTCGTACGTACTGTGAGGTAGTGAAATGAGGCCTGTGTGAAAGCCGACGGAGGGGCCGTGAAGTCTTCGCTGCCGGCCTGTGACATGATTTGATCTGATGAGAATATCCTGTTTTTGAGCTCGTATATTTTTTTTTTTTTTTTTTTGTGAGAACGAAATGATTCGAAAATGTTTGCCTTGATGTTTGAAATGACTGAACTGCATGACAAAAAGGTCCGGCCTGGTCGTGTCGTGACTGACGCGACCGTAAACCGGGCTCTGGAGCATGTACTGAAATGAGGCAACAGAAGAAACATTGGTGCACACCGGGACGAATCGGTGCTTGTTCGATGCATCTGGATTCGAATCGGAGCGCAGCATGAAATGAAATGAGAGAATTGTTTACCTTGACCGAGGCTTGAATTGGTTGTGCCGTGTTTTGCGACTGGCAACCGACCGAGCTTTGGTATAGGTATGGATTTTTTTTTTTTTTTTTTTTGAGGAAAAATGAAAAGGTGACAATTCGTGAAGGGATTGCTAAGTAACTTGAAGCAATGATTTGTATGATGCTTGCAATCTTGTGACAATGAAATGATTCGAAATGTTTGCTTTGATTGTGAAATGAATGAACTGCATGACAGAGGTGCGGCCTGGTCGTGTCACGATTTGTTCGACCGTGAACCGAGCTCTGGAGCATGTATTGAAATGGGGCAACTGAAAATATTGGTGCTCCTGGGACGAATCGGTGCTTGTTTGATACATCTGGATTCGAATAGGAGTACAGTATTGAATAAAATGAGAGAAATGATTGTTTTGACCGCGGCTCGAATTGGTTGTGCCGTGTTAGCGACTGGCAACTAACCGAGCTCTGGTAAAGGTATGAAATGCGATCGGAACCAGTGAAGCATGCCGTGACAAATCGGTGCACCTCAGATGCGACTGGTTTCGAAATGGTGATGCGTTGTGGGAGTGAAATGGTAGAAATTGCATGACAGAGATACGGGTCAATCCCTGGTGTCTGCGATTCAGCTATGATCCGGATTTCTGGAGCATGTATCAGAAATGTGGCCAATCCTGGGCACGCCGAGACGAATCGGTGCATTTTCCTTGCGACTAAATTCATGTCGGAACGTGATACATGAAAATGAAATGATAACCATGACAGAGATACAATTGACTGATAAACGTAACTCTGGAGCATGTATAGAAATGAGGCCAGTCCTGGGGCACGCCGAGACGAATCGGTGCATTGCCATGCAACTGGATTCATGTCGGAACGTGATAGGTGGAAATGAAATGATAACCATGACAGAGGTATGAATGACTGAAAACGTAACTCTGGAGCATGTATAGAAATGAGGCCAGTCCTGGGGCACGCCGAGACGAATCGGTGCATTGCCATGCGACTGGATTCATGTCGGAACGTGATAGGTGGAAATGAAATGATAACCATGACAGAGGTATGAATGACTGAAACGTAACTCTGGAGCATGTATAGAAATGAGGCCAGTCCTGGGGCACGCCGAGACGAATCGGTGCATTGCCATGCAACTGGATTCATGCCGGAACGTGATAGGTGGAAATGAAATGATAACCATGACAGAGGTATGAATGACTGACAAACGAACCTCTGGAGCATGTATAGAAATGAGGCCAGTCCTGGGGCACGCTGAGACGAATCGGTGCATTTAGCATGCGACTGGATTCATGTCGGAACGTGATAGGTGAAAATGAAATGATAAGCATGACAGAGGTACTAATGACAGACAATAACGTAACTCTGGAGCATGTATAGAAATGAGGCCAAATAACTGGGGCACACCGGAACGAATCGGTGCATCTTTTTGATGCGACAGGATTCGAATCGGAGCGCAGTAGGTGACTGAAATGAAATGTTTGAAATGATTTGAAATGTCAGAAATGAGTTCTAGAATGTTTCAGAAATGAGAAATGATTGGTATTGAACTGACTTGGCCCGATAACTTGCAAATTGCGACTTGCTATGGCTGTTTACTGATGCATATATATTTTTTTTTTTTTTATAACACCGACATGCTAGAAATGAAGCGACGTCTGCGTCGCGCTGCTGTCGAAATGGTAACATATCGAAAGTACAGCGATATACATTGCAATAGTGAAGTGCGAGTAACGAATTTGAAAGTACGGTTTAGTGACATGACATGAAACGAAAAATGCGATATACATTGCAGTTAATGAGAAAGCGAGTGAAACGAAAATTGAAATTACGATTTAGTGACCCGATATGAAAACGAAAAGTCCGACGGGACCTTACCTGCGACAGCCAAGCCAGCCGCGTGGTACAAACTACGAACGAAAAACGCGGACTTCGAAAGTTTTGAGAACGATATCGAATACGGAGTTTTTGCGAGGCAAGGACTTGCGGACGCTGGTGTATCGAATAGTCGGCCTAGTGACGTGTATCGCGCACAGGAAACCGACAAGCACCACAGGTGAGCGGGCTGCTTAAGTACCCACCGGGCTCCTCCCATAAATTCAGGCCACCATACTGGCCTTCCTACATATATATATATATATATATATATATATATATATATATATATATATATATATAGATATATATATATATATATATATATATATATATATATATATATATATATATAGATATATATATATATATATATATATTTAACTCTCAAAAAGAACAACATTTTAGATTACTGGAGACCCACCAAATCTACTCACAATAGCCTGTAGTTTACCTTGTCTGAGCCTACACCCGCAAAACAATAGACCCGGGGGACAATAGGAACAATAGTAAGGCCACCAGGATCAAATAGGGTGGGTAACCCTCTAGGTTTACAATAGAAAGTGTAAACACAGCCGTGTTTACACCAATGTTAAACCAAATTCAGTTTAAAAAAAAAATGAATCTACCACAAACTCCGATTATCAAATTTTTGGTAGGGTTTATCCTTAAAAAAAAATGTCAAGGTATAATCCAGTATGCTGAATGCACCTTATACCCTATAATAATAATCTTTCTCAGATATTAGCTTCAGCATTCAGCAACAAGACTTCCACAGTTTTGTACTTTAACTGACAACAATGAGAATATTACTGCTTGTAAATTCCCACAGCTAAAACAAACTACTCTCTTGTAGCTATTTTCACTGTCCTACACACAAATATTATGCCTTTAGTGGACACACCATTTAAAACAGAAATCTGTTGAACCTTTTCAACAAAACCAAGACCACGCTCAATCGGTGTCTTTCCCATGAAACCCATGTACTCACCATACAGCACACTCAAACACTGGTTAGAGAGAGCAATGAAGCTGGGTGAGTAGAGATAAGCTTTGTGTTCGAGTCGAACATCATGTGTTCGGTCATTCGCCGAATTATGAACGATATGGGCCGCTCGCGCCAAATTCGAGTGGCACGTCACGGCCCATAATTCACTGCAGCATCGCAATGCATTGCTGGCTGATGATTTGCCAAGCATGCACTATGACCCGCATGCTTGGCCAATCACAGCACCGTCTGAACAGAGAGCCGTAATTGGCCAAAGCCAGGGAGGCTTTGGCCAATTACGGCTCAGGGGGTTTAGTACACGCCCCACACTATATAAGGCCGCCTGCACGGCGGCCCTGTGTAGTGTGTTCCGGCGTTCAGATAGAGATTGAGAGAGAGAGAGACAGACAGACAGACAGTGTCATTTGATTTAAGTTAGATAGAGTAGGTCGAGTCAGTTAGCTGCATTTACAGGGTATTTTATATATATATGCATCCTAGGTGTTGTGTATATATATATATATAAGTATTTCCAGCTACTGTACTGTGTACCCTGCACAGTCTCACCTACAGTATAGCTACCTGCAGCCAGCTGCCTGTGTAGGCTCATTGAAGTATTTTCAGCTACTGTACTCCTCTCAATGATCATGTTGATAGCTTGTAAGAACATTTTTGGTTCTGGGCACCGCCACCAGTGGCTAAGGCCCAATTTTTCAGCCCCTGTTCAACAGGGGCGTGTCATTACAATTTTTGATGCAATTCTTTGCAGCAGGGCTCGTTCCTGGGCTCCAACTAGAGTATCTGTGAGGGGTTGAAGTGTTGTGGCACCAGCACCAGTGCCTAAGGCCCAATTTTTCTGCCCCTGTTAAACAGGGGCATGTAATTAGAATTCTTGATCTAATATTTCACAGCAGGGCCCTGTGAGGGCTTACAGTGTTGTGGCCACAACAGCACCTAAGGCCCAAATTTCTGCTGAGTATATAGGGAAGGCCCCTACTTTCAAACATCTAACTTACAAACGACTCCTACTTGCAAACGGATGAGACAACAGGAAGTGAGATTAATGCCGCGTACACACGGTCAGACTTTCCGGCATACTTGGTCCGGCGGACCAGAGTGTGCCGGACAATCCGCCCGTGTGTGGGCGGCGGCGGACTTTTCTGGCGGACTTCTTCCCAAAAGCCCGCCGGACCTAGATTTGAAGAAAGTTTCAAATCTTTCCGTCGGACTCAGTTTCGGGCGGAAAGTCCGCTCGTGTGTGTGCTGGTCCGACGGAAAGCCCGCTCGTGTGTAGGCTGGTCCGACAGACCAAATACGACACGAGGGCAGGGTATTGCATCTCGCGCTCGCTGCAATAGGAAAAACAAATCTTCCTATTGCGGCAAGCGCGGGGCATACCAGGCCCTTAGGTCTGGTATGGATTATAAAGGGGAACCCCTACGCCGAAAAAACGGCGTGGGGCCCCCCTAAAATCCATACCAGACCCCGATCCGAGCACGCAGCCTGGCCGGTCAGGAAAGGGGGTGGGGACGAGCGGGCGCCCCCCCTCCTGAACCGTACCAGGCCGCATGCCCTCAACATGGGGGGGTGGGTGCTTTGGGGGAGGGGGGCGCCCTGCGGGCCCCCCCACCTCAAAGCACCTTGTCCCCATGTTGATGAGGACAAGGGCCTCTTCCCGACAACCCTGGCCGTTGGTTGTCGGGGTCTGCGGGCGGGGGCTTATCGGAATCTGGGAGCCCCCCTTTAATAAGGGGGCCCCCAGATCCCGGCCCCCCACCCTATGTAAATGAGTATGGGGTACATGGTACCCCTACCCTTTGACCTAGGAAAAAAGTGTAAGTAATAAAACACACTACACAGGTTTTTAAAATATTTTATTAAACAGCTCGGGGGGGGGGGATCTTCCTCCGGCTTCGGGGGTCTTCTTCCGGCTTCGGGGGTCCCTCCGCTTCATCTTCTCCCGGCGTCCGGTTGGTTCTTCTCCGCTCTCTTCTCCCGGTGTCCCAGGTCTTCGGCCGGCCCCTCCGCTGTCTTCATGTAGCTCTATTGCCAGCGGAGGTCCGGACTTCTGGGCTTCTGGGCTTCTGGGCTTCTTGGCTTCTTGTCTTCTCTTCTCTTCTCCTCCCCCAGATGTTGACACAACGCTCTCTCCGGCTGGACTGGTCTCTGAGGGCTGCGTTGTGACTTATATAGGTGGAGACCCCGCCCCCATATGATGTCACAGTCCCTGGGCATGCTGGGACTGTGACGTTTTAGGAGGCGTGGTCGACCACGCACCGGTGCGATCCTACAGAGGCAGCGTGATGCTCTCCTCAGTCTGTATGCCGGACCACTACTTGTGAAAAAAATATTTCTGCTGGCGATCGCTCCTCCTTGCAGCTATCAGGAAAAAAAGCATTTTTTCATCATTTTTTCACTTGCTTTTGATGCCATTTGCCGATATACTTTTATGTTTCAGGGCCGCTTCGCAAACTTTATATTCCCCTGTGGTCATAATATGGCATTGATATCCCTTATATATGAGAACTTTCCGGTTTGAAAATAGCAGCAGTATTGTCGATCTATTGAAAGATTTATGTCAGATTAATGTGCTACAGCCTGAGTCCGTCACAATCATTGCCTTTAAACTCCTGAAGAAGCTCACATTTAGAGCGAAACATGTCGAGAACGGCAGATTGTTTTGGCATCTTTGAATAGTTGCTTCATGTTGCACGGTCTAATTGTGATTCAACCGAAAAATTATTTTGGGTGACATTGTTTATGCTATAGTGTTCTTATCAACATGTCTTACTCTTCAAGTATGACATGAATATTTTAATGTGATTCAATATTAATAAATATTAATTTTATTCAATATGATTGTACAGAATTTTTTGAATATACTGTTTATTAAATAGCACCTTAAAAGTCCCTGGGGAAGATCCCTCCCCTCCCCATTTCTCTCTAGGCCCAACAGCCTTTAGTTTTTGTTCAAGTGTAAGCAATGGTTTGTATGGTGGAATTAGCATAACAGAGATGTGATCTGAATACCCAAGGTGGGGGCGGGGGTCAGCCTTGTATGCATTTTTCTCTGTTGTAGAAACAAAGTCCAGTATGTTGGTTCCCCTTGTTGCAAGATTAACATGCTGGTAGAACTTTGGCAAAACTGTCTATAATGAAAAAAGTCACCAGGGGTGTTTGTTTGATGTTCGCTGATAGAGCTGTACAGTTGACGAAGCGCTTCCTTAGCGTTTGCACATGGGGGGGGGGGATGTAACAATTACAATGGCTGTGAACTCCCTCTGCAGATAAGACACTTCACAAACAAACTCTACCAGAGATTCAGGAATTCAGGTCCATTGCAGGAATACATTGTCACCTGACCTGGCTGTAACACTCATTAAAAAATGTCTCATCGATAATCACATAATCCACTTGCCAAATGCAATACCTATATACACCTTGCAGTTTTGAAGTGGTTTATGGGGGTTATGGATGAAGCCGGCAATTCTATTTCTCATAAAAGAGATCCGAGCAGCTGATTGGCCGCTGGATTGGTGTTTCTTGGGTTTACTGTGTTTACCGGAAGGGCCTGGAATATGATCTGACAGTTCGTGTGGCTGGTCACGGAGGTGAGGAGAAACCAGATCATCTCTGATCACCTCTATGATCTAGGAGGACCGGAGAGATGTCGTGACATCATTTCCAGTCTAGGATGGAGGTAACCATTTTTTTTTAAAGCAAAAGATCGCATTATTTTATATCTTTTGCTTTCAAAGGTAGACCCCAGTTCTCTCCATAAAGAGGACCTGTCACCCTTTTATTTCTATTAAAAGGGATGATTACTTTCCTTATAATAGGAATAAAAGTAATAAAAAAATAAAATAAAAGAACAGTGTAAAAAAAGTAAATAAATTAAAATCAATAAATAAATAAAAAAAGTTTGTATGCAGAAGTGAACACATTCTTAAGTCGCACACGCAGATGTAAATGCTGTTTGCACCACACATGTGCGGCATTCCTGAATCTTTTTAGATTCAGTTGAGGAGGAGACGGAGTCGGGTCTGGTGACTGAGGGAGTGGACTGGAGGAAGTACAGGACTTATTAGAAAAGCGAGCCTAGGATTATTATTCTTTATTTCCTATGAAAGTACGAATCAGAGAAAAAGGCGATCTCACAAAAGTAACAATTACTAAATTACGAGTCGTGTACCGAATAAACGAAAATTATTATCTAACAAGATTACGAATTTTGAACCAAAGAAAATTAGAAATATTGAATTATGAATCGTTCCGTATCAACGAAAATATAACTGTTACGAAAACACAAACGAGTCCAAATATGAAACCTCGCGTCTTTCGAAATTAGGAATCGTTACGAATCAACGGAAACATAAACAAACATAACAATTATTTTTGTTGTGCACATGTCTATTATGCAGCGTACATACGAGCGGACTTTTCGACCGGACTGGTCCGGCGGACAATCCGATCGTGTGTGGGCTTCATCGGACCTTCAGCGGACTTTTCCAGTCAAAAATCTCACAGACTTTAGATTTGAAACATGCTTCGAATCTTTCCGACAGACTCGAGTCCGGTCAAAAAATCCGCTCGTCCGTATGCTAGTCTGACGGATGAAAACCCACGCTAGGGCAGCTATTGGCTACTGGCTATCAACTTCCTTATTTTAGTCCGGTGTACATCATCATGTACGAATCCGTCGGATTTTGGTATGATCGTGCGTAGGCAAGTCCGTTTGTTCAAAAGTCCGTCGGAAGTCCGTCAAAAGTCCGTCGGAAAGTCCTTCGAACCAATCCAGTCGAAAAGACCGCCCGTGTGTACGCGGCATTAGAGTGAGAGCAATAATTCTAGTGCTAGACCTCAAATGTAACTCTAAACAGGTAACCTACTGTAAAAAAACTTTTAAAGCGTCACCTATGGAGATTTGTAAGTACCGTAGTTTGTTGCCATTCCACGAGCGTACACAATTTTAAAGTGTGACATGTTAGGAATCTATTTACTCGGCATAACATCATCTTTTATATTTTACCAAAAAAAATGTGGTTATATATTTTTTTGCATTAAAATAAAATTAAAGTGTACTTTTTCTCAAACAATTATGGTTAAAAAACCGCTGTGCACATACCATGCGACAAAAAAAATGCAACAACCATCATTTAGGGTCTCTGCTAAAAATATATATGTAATGCTTGGGGGTTCTAAGTAATTTTCTATTAAAAAATACAGATTTTTACAGAAAAGGCCTCATCAGCAAGTGGTTATGCTGATTAGTAGATGTCCGACTTCAGTGGTGGGGGGGGGGGGGGCACCTGGATGTGGAATCTGCACTGGATCATACCAGGCCACGTTTTCTCCCCATGAGAAGGGTACCCGGACAGAGGCACCCTAGCAAAGCACCATGTCCCCATGTTGATAGGGACAAGGCTTCTTCCCCTAACTCTGGCCCAGTGGTTGTGAGGTTTTGCAGGAGAGGGTTTGTCCAAATTTGGAAGCCCCCTTTAACCACTTGCCGACCAGCCGCTGCAGTTGTACTGCGTCAGAATGGCACGGCTGGGTGAAACAACGTTATGTAACGTCGCTTCGCCCTGTGGCCACTAGGGGCGATCGCCCACAGAGCCGATGCGAGTGCCCGGCAGTCGCAATCACCGCCAGGCTCCCGCTATCGCTCAGGGCACATGGAGTACCGGGATCTGTGTGTGTAAACACAGTTTATAGTTCTCTGAGGGGAGAAGTGACAGATCGTCTGTTCATACAGAGTATGAACAGCGATCTATCTCATCCCCTACACAGTCCCCTCCCCCCTTCAGTTAGAACACACACTAGGGAACACATTAACCCCTTGATCACCCCATAGTGTTAACCCCTTCTTTGCCAGTGACATTTTTACAGTAATCAATGCTTTTTTATAGCATTGATCGCTGTAAAAATGCAAATGGTCCCGAAAATGTGTCAAAATTGTCCGACGTATCTGCCATAATGTTGCAGTCCTGATAAAAATTGCAGATTGCCGCCATTACTAGTAAAAAAAAATAATAATCATATAAAATGCCATAAACCAATGTGCCCTCTTTTGTAGACGCAATAACTTTTGCGTAAACCAATCAATATACGTTTATTGCTATTTTTTGTAGAAGAATACATATTGGCCTAAACTGGGGAAAAAAAATGTTTTTTTATATATTTTTTGGGGATATTTATTATAGCAAAAAGTTAAAAATATTGCCTTTTTATTTTCAAAATTGACGCTTTTTTTTGTTTATAGCACAAAAAATAAAAACCGCAGAGGTGATAAAATACCACCAAAAGAAATCTCTATTTGTGGGGAAAAAAAGGACGTCAATTTTGTTTGGGTGCAACATCGCACGACCGCGCACTTAAAGCGACGCAGTGCAGAATCGCAAAAAAAGTGCTCTAGTCAGGAAGGAGGTAAAATCTTCCGGGGCTGAAGCGGTTAAAAAAGGGGCCTCCAGATATCCCGCCCCCCCTACTTGTATGAGTAAGAAGTACATAGTATGCCTGGTTACTTATTTACAACAAAAACACAGAACATCACAATGACAAAGTCCAAACAACAGCAAAAGAAAAACCTAAAAAATCCATAATTAATCATGACATCCAGCAATGTAGATTCCTCCAATGTGCCAAAGAAAAACACACTGACCGGCGGGATTATCTGCTCCCCACAGAATCTCACTGCAAAGGACATTTCCCATACAGACAGCTGAAAGTAGAGTAATGGGCTCCCAGGTGACGTTATGGATTAAATGAAATACATTTTAACTTCTTCATCGCTAAATCACATATTCCTGACGACCTGTGTCCTAGAACCCAGTGATGTTTCATATTCCCATCGCACACGTTCCTGGTATAAGCTCTTAAAGGTCGGGTGCTGCAGCAACAACCAGCTGGATACTGGTTCAAGTCACAATGTAGATATTTGCCAGCACACCAAGGATCAGCACACGGTGGCGTCCAAACGGTTTAATTTATTGCATGATCACAACACAAGAGGTGCAACGTTTCGGAGTCACGCAGGATCCCTTCGTCAGGCAGTATCAACCCAGTGACACTGTGCTGTGCGGTATTATTGGTTGCTCAGATGCAGGCATTTGTGCCACCTACATCTCAGAACCAATTACATCATTGGTTGCTAGGATGCAGGTTGGCAGTTCACACAGCATGATTGGTTGCTAGGACAGTGGTGGCTCCAGCATCCATAGCCACCAAACTGGAAGCTGTCATTTATCCGCAGAGATAGAGATATCACCACTAAATGAATGAGTTCTGACTGCAGCAGAGGTTTCATGGGTGGGAGATCAGAATGGACAAACTGGTCAATACATCAACCTTCTAAAACTTAGAGAATGTAAAAGGAAGAGCGGACCTCCCAGATCTGAGACACAGAAACCTGATGATGAAAAGTCCAAGAAGTGATCACTACTCTAGTGGTGTGGGCTGTAATGGGAGGAGGAGGAACTTTATCACACAACTCATAGACCTGCAAAACAATCTACTGAATCCACTAAGAACCAATCAAATCCACTTAGTAATAGCGGATCTGGAATATGGAGAACCTTTTTTTAACCTCTGGAATATTAAGCAGAGAATCCATCTACTTACAAAAAAAAACATTTTCCTGAGAGGTGAACCCCGACCGTTCCCACCACATCCAGACAATGGAGAGAGATCTACTCGGGGTGAACTAGTGCCAGACACAGGGAGGGGGAGGGTAATGTAATCCGTCCATTAAGGTGAAAAGCAGAGACCAGTTTGAGTAAAAAAAGGAGATACTTGGTCTGAAAACATCCTTGTGATCTCTTTTAATCAAAGTGATGGCCACAAGTAAGGTCACCTTTTGGGATAACAATGTAACAAAAATGTCCTAAATAGGTTCAATATGCAGGTCTTTGTAACAACAACAATACTATCTTTACCTACCACAATTGGAGTGGGCTGAAGAGGACAAGGAACATGTGAGGTACATTGAATGAAAGTTCAAATTAGTGAATTAGTAGCTGGAGGATGTTGAAGGAGGACAGACAGGGCAGACACGTGACCCCTGATAGTGCTAAGGGTTAAATATTTCTCTACCCCCAACAAACGAAAATAAATAATACGACCAACTGAAAAGGCTTATGGGAAAACTCCCAAAGTCTCAAACCAACAAAATGAAACCTACTGCATGCAGTGATAAATCTTGCAGGAAATAGATTTAGGAGCTTTAAGGAGGAGCTCCAGACTCCCCCCCCAAAAAAATAAAGGCAGCAGCTACAAATCCTGTAGCTGCTGACTTTTAATATAAGGACACTTACAGTACCTGTTCAGAGATCCAGCGATGTCCTCACCCAAACCAATTTGTCCATTGGCTTCGGATGCAGGCTCTGCCATCTCAAGTAAGGGACACAGGAAGTGACGCCTTTCGGCTTCACAGCCAGTTTCCAACAGCACACGCGGGAGCCGCTCTGCACGTTGTGAATGATCTCGCAGTCTTCTCGGACCTGTGATGTGTCCCAGAAGACAAAAGAGAGGAGGATGAACTTCCAGCTAAGATCACCATGGCAATCTGAGCCGGAAGTGGAGAGCGGGTACCTGCCAAAACCAGGTACCCACTCCCCCCCTCTCCAAAAAAAGTGCCAAATATGTCAGTGGAGGGGGGAGGATGCAAACAAGTGGAACTTCTCTTTTGGGTGGAGGTTCCGCTTTAAGCATGGTTGGGATAACCAATTTTTCAATGCCTCTGTCTCTCAGAAATTGGGTTTCAACAGCCAATCCATCAAAGCCAGTGACAGAGAAGCAGGGTGAAAATTTGGACCTTTAGATAACAGATCTGGGCCATCTGGTGGAGGTCACAGAGCACCGGCTGACAGATAAATGAGGTCAGTGTACCCCACTCTGCAAGGTCAGTCCTAATCTATGACAATGACTGGAATGCTTTCTATCCATTAAAGCTGAGCTCCAGCTTTTCATACACTTTACATAGTTTGGGCCAAGCTGGTCCAATCGCACTATGTCCCTCACCAACATGTGACGCCGCTGGATGTGCGGTATAAGCTGTATATGGATGAGGCTACATACAGTATACAGCACTGTGTTCCGGGTTTAAGCAGAGACTTCCTGTCTCATACCCAGAACACAGTAGAGTCTATCTGATTGGTACTCAGCCATTCAGAGAAAGCGATGTGACAAAAGCACCACACTCCACTCCAAAAAAAAATTCTAGAGCTTCTTTGGGACGATTGTTGCGCATAGGGCAGTACATTCCAATGAATGGTCTACCCAATGTATGATGAATGAAAACACTCAAAAACGTAAAAAAAACTCCTCATGCAGGAATGAGAGTTCCCGCTACGCAGAGATGTGAATGTGGCTTGACAGCTGAGTGACTCCATCCACTCCCTCCCACTCCCACTTATATAAAGCTGTCCATACACTATGCAGTCTGATTGTAGAATTTCCATTAGATGTACCATCATCAGATTGTATAGTGTATGGGGATCATTACAGAACCCAGGACATACTTCTCCTGATTTCAATATTACAGCTCTATCGACATCGGGTGTTATCTGATCGCTCAGCTCCTGCACACTCTGCCAAATGAACGATCTATAACTGTGTATTTAGTGAGAACGGTAATCAGTGATTGCATAGGAAAAACGTGCAACTGATGAGGTGGGTGGAAGGGGGGAGGGTAGGTGATGCAGGGTGTGTCACATCCCAAGGTGTGTCCCTGTGCTGAGTTTCACATCCCTGTGCTGAGTTCCCGGGTCTGTACACCCGCTGTGTCCATTATGAGGGGTTCCCACCATCCCTGTGCTGTGCTGACTTCCTGGGGTTTTAACTTTTAGGTTCCTTATCTTTTCGTAACAATTACAAATGTTCTTTATGAATTTGGATCCGAAATTCGTAAACAAAATTTCGTATTTCGTACAGAATTCATATGCATAAAAATTTGTATTTCGGATTCGTACAAAACTAATCACACATGTCTAGTGGGGGGTCAGACAACACACAGGGGATCACCTTCTGTTGTATATCCACAGAAATCACCCAGCACGCTGGCAGATTGTCAGGAGAACCCTCAAGTTCCCATCCCAGACAGGGGTAACAGCTGTATAACAGCACACACACTCTATTATCCCATCACTGCCACACAAATGACAAGGATGGAAGACCACGGGAACTAGAAAACCAGGAAAGGACCTTGTATGGTGGAGGAGGGAAGGAGAGGGAGATTATTGTGATAGACTTGGCACAGCCTGCAATACCTCTGACCACCACTAGAGGGAGACTCCACACATATCTAACTGGCTGACCACACACAGGCAGATACAAATCTTACATACAATCTGGTGCACTATGAGGGTTGGGGATCAGTCTAGTAATCAGCACACACTTCTGGGGTTCCTCAGGCTCCCCTACAAGCTAGAATCTTCTTGTTACTCCCTCTTCCCACTATCCATGTACACCCCACACCACACACACAACATCAGGGCAGTTAGGGGACAGGGGGGCAGTTGGAGGGGACAGGGACGTAGATGGGGAAGTCGGGGAAAAAGTGCCCATTATCTGTGGTCACTATGGGGGAGGGGAATGCCTGCTGTTGCTGAGTGGTTGGACGGGGCATAAGTGAGGGGCCAGAAGTGTAAAAAGGGGGCAATAATGGGGCAGTGAGGTGGGAAGGGGGGGCAATGCGGGGGGCAGGGGGTGCACAGGAGAAAGTGAGGGACAAATGGACAATGGAGAGGACGCACAGTAAACTAGGAGGCAGTGAGGAAACAAGGAGCTGGATAGGAAGGCAGTAGGGGGATGGGAAGGTAGTGGTGCTCAGAGCGAGATGAATACCTGTCTGATGGTGTCCTGGTCTGGACTCTGGAGGTGATATGGAGCTCCTCTGATGAGTCTTCTATGGTTGGGGTCCTCTTGGATGGTCCCTCTTGGCTCCTCTGATGAATCTTCTATGGTTGGTGTCCTCTCAGATGATCCCTCTTGGCTCCTCTGATGAGTCTTCTATGGTTGGGGTCCTCTCGGATGGCCCCTCTTGGCTCCTCTGATGAGTCTTCTATGGTTGGGGTCCTCACGGATGGTCCCTCTTGGCTCCTCTGATGAGTCTTCTATGGTTGGGGTTCTCTCGGATGGTCCCTCTTGGCTCCTCTGATGAGTCTTCTATGGTTGGGGTCCTCTCGGATGGTCCCTCTTGGCTCCTCTGATGAGTCTTCTCTGGTTGGATGATGCCTGACTCTTCCCAGCACAGTGACTGGACATGAAGTGGGAAAATCTCTCCCAACTCTCTGCTTCTCTTCCTCCTGCTCACAAGTGTCCACAATTAGGGGAAAGTTCTCCTCCGTGTCCCCGATGGAAGATGGAGGCTTCTTGTCCTGGCTGAGAGGTGTGAGGGACGTTCTGTGTCTGCACCACGGATCTAGAAAGACTCCTACAATCACATTGTGGGCCAGCTTCCTCACAGGGGGCCCCTCCCCCACAGACCCCCCCGGGGCCACGCTGACTACAAACACAGTGCAGGGAGGGGAATTCACAATAAAGGACCCCTCCCTCCATTTTCTGGGATGACACAAGAGAATCTCATTCCAGATTGGTCATATGAAGGTTTGTTGGATGTTCTGGTTAGTGGAGGGAAATCAACGTTGATTATTGAGCGCAGTGAGGAGAAGATGGGGAGGAGCAGGATGGGGAATTTTTCTCCAAGGAATTTCTAGCAGTGCATGTGGTTTTCATTCAGTAAATTCCATTCATTCCAAAATGAGATGATAAAAAGAAATGAAATGTTGAACTCCTTCTGATCGCCATTCATCAATCCATGGAATGTAGTGAGAAGATTTCTCCAAATTTTCCTTCAATAATCTCCTAGTGTATGAGGAGCTTTCCCTTTCTTGTGTCCTCTTCCTTCCTCCCCTGATCACACTGGTGTCTTCAGAGAGATCCGGAGCTGAGCTCTCACATCTCTCAGGACTCTCATATTGCACACACCGGGGGACCACCTCATACACTTCATCTTCTACATGTGCTGGACCCCATGACATTCATTTCTTGGGGAAAACATTCTCCGGAGATCTTGGAGGAGATGAAAGGAATGTTGTACGACGCATGTGTGAGACGAGGCACATGACATCACATGCTCCATCTTCTGCATGCGCGGTATAACATACATTTTCATAATGGCGGTGTGGGGGAGGGGACACAGGTGGGACAATATGGAGTCAATATGGGGGAGGGGAAGTACAGGGAAGTAGGTGATAAGCGACATATTGGGGGGATTCTGGAATAGAACACACAAGCCTAACGCTGACCACACACTATACAATCTGCTTTAGAATTTCCAAAACAAAGTAATAGGAGGACACACCCAAACCTTCCATTCAGTGTGTATGGGATCGGGCAGATCCTTGTACTATGTAGATGATGGAAGATGGAAAGGAGATTGTACAATCAGATTGTATAGTGTATGGTCACCTTTAGGGCTCATTCACACCAACAGTTACTCTGGACATACACGAGGAGATTTATAAATGAACGTCTGTATGAACATTGACACCAAAGTCTCCTCAGTACCTCCAATGATGAATGTTGTTCTCATTACTTGGAAAGAATCGTGTGTTTGGAATGAATGGACTTTCCTGAATGAAATCTCATTCACTGCTAGAAATTTCTTCATTCCAGAAACATTTTCCATCCGACTCCTTCCAATTTCCTCATCACCGCCATCACACACTTCCATTTCCCTCCACTAACCATAAGAGAATGGAGGGAAGGATCTTCCAATGAAAAGATTGGAAGGAGATTGTACGAGTGTATGGGCAGCTGAACAAGGCGATGTTCCCGATGTTCTATGGCTTCCGTCACCATCAAAGAAAACAATGTGAGGTTGTATTGTTTGTGCCAATCGTTCCCACACCTTGTATAATATTACAAAGAGCCCATAGAATTCTATAGAAGAGAGCCTAACACCTCATTACACCGCACAACAGCGCCCCCACACTGCACACCAGAGAACACGTATTATACACACAATACCATGGGCTGTGTGCTGTGACTGAGCCCCAATATTACCACCCCCTCCCCCTCCAGCTCTACCGGAATTGTCCAATCCTGTCCTCTAATATTAGAGAGAGTGTCTCATTACATGTTACCGCCCCTCCCCCATACACATTCCTCCCCAACTTCTCACCCCTCCCCCATACACAGCCCTCCCCAGAACAAAAAGTTCTCACAACTTGTATAATTTCCCTGTGCACAAAGATTGCAACAGATATACTTATAGACCAGATACTTCCTAAATATAGAACCATTTATCCAACTGTCCATCCAGAGCCTCTGGTTTATAGACCGGATACATCCTAAATATAGAACCATTTATCCAACTGTCCATCCAGAGCCTCTGGTTTATCTCTGACACATCCGGTGTACACAGTTGGTTGCTCTCTGTGTGCAGTGGTTGGGGGTTAGCAGAAATATGGCTCATCCACGTGTTTTTACTGTTCCCTTAGTTGCAAATGTAAATGAGCTATTTTGCAACCTTCTACAGCTTGTGTCCCCTCCCCCACACCGCCATTTTGAAAATATATGTTATACCGCGCGTGCAGAAGATGGAGCGTGTGATGTCATGTGCCTCGTCTCACACATGCGTCGTACAACATTCCTTTCATCTCCTCCAAGATCTCCGGGAGAACGTTTTCCTCAAGAAATGAGTGTCATGGCGTCCAGCACATGTAGAAGATGAAGTGTATGAGGTGATCCCCCGGTGTGTGCAATATGAGAGTCCTGAGAGATGTGAGAGCTCAGCTCCGGATCTCTCTGAAGACACCATGGGAGGAAGGAAGAGGACACAAGAAAGGGAAAGCTCCTCATACACTAGGAGATTATTGAAGGAGAATTTGGAGAAATCTTCTCACTACATTCCATGGATTGATGAATGGCGATCAGAAGGAGTTCAACATTTCATTTCCTTTTATCATCTCATTTTGAAATGAATGGAATTTTCTGAGTGAAAATCACATTCACTGCTAGAAATTCGTTCCTTGGAGAAAAATCCCCCATCCTGCTCCTCCCCATGAGATTCTATTGTGTCATCTCAGAGTATGGAGGGAGGGGTCCTCTTTGTCATTCCCCCCTCCCTTGCACTGTTTGTAGTCAGTGTGGCCCTAAGGCGTCTGTGAGGGAGGGGCGTCTGTGAGGAAGCTGGCTCACAATGTGATTGGAGTCTTCCCACATCTGTACTGCAGACACAGAACGTCCCTCACGTCTCTCAGCAAGGACAAGAAGCCTCCATCTTCCATTGGGGACACAGAGGAGAACTTTCCCCTGATTGTGGATACTTGTGAGCAAGAGGAAGCCGAGAGGGACCATCCAAGAGGACCCCAACCATAGAAGACTCATCAGAGGAGCCAAGAGGGACCATCCGAGAGGACCCCAACCATAGAAGACTCATCAGAGAAGCCAAGAGGGACCACCTGAGAGGACCACAACCATAGAAGACTCATCAGAGGAGCCAAGAGGGACCATCCGAGAGGACCCCAACCATAGAAGACTCATCAGAGGAGCTCCACTTCAACTTTCAGAACAGGACACCATCAAACAGGTATTGATCTCCCACTGAGCACCACTAACTCCTCATCCCCCTGGTTCCTCCCTGTCCAGCTCCTTGTTTCCCCACTGCTTCCCAGTTTCCCCCATATCCACCCCCTGTCCCTCACTTTATACTGTTCACCCATCTTTCCCTCGTATTGCCCCCTTCCCATCTTACTGCCCCCCTGTCCCCTTATTGCCCTCTTTCCACACTTCTGGTTCCCCAATTACCTTCCTGTCCCCCCAGTACCCCTCGTCCAACCGCTGAGCACCAGTGCCTTTTGTCTCTCTATGGAGCACCTCTGCCCCCCATCCCCCTGTTCTTGCCCCATTTTTTCCTACTAAGCACTAATGCCCAACACCCCCCCGCCCCCAGTGAACTCCAATTTTTTATTTTCAACTGATAACTGGTAATAGCGGACATCCCTCTCTCCCCACTGACCACAAATAATGGGCATTTATCCCCCCACTTCCCCATCTCCTCCCTTGTTCCCTCACTGCCCCCATGTTGTGTGTCTGGTGTGGGGTGTACATGGATAGTGGGAAGAAGGAGTAACACAAGGATTCTAGCTTGTAGGGGAGTCTGAGGAACCCCAGAAGTGTGTGCTGATAACTAAACTGACCCCCAACCATTAAGCTGCCCACACATTATACAATTTTCTTGTTCAATTTCTTTTAGATAACCTTTTACCTATGTAGTGCAAGGGCCGGCCTGACTGCATACAAACTGAAAGTTTTGAGTATCACCTCATATTATATGGTTTTGGTAAATCTGGAGGAAAGTTGTACAAGGATATAATGTATGTCCAGTCTTAAGCCGGATATAAACAGGTCGAATGTCGGGGGACATTGGCTGGTTAAAAAATAAAAATGAGGTGCATCCCCCTGTCAGAAGACATCATCTCATTGGGGGAGATCACTATACTAACCTCATACAGTGGCTCTGACCGGAGCTGAATTTTTTTTTCTTAACCCGCTGGGTAAAAGGAAAAAAACTAATAGTAAGTAGCAGGCTTTGGAGTTCACCAGATTGTATGTAAGATTTGTATCTGCCTGTGTGTGTTCAGCCAGCTAGATATGGGTGGAGTCTCCCTTTAGTGGTGATCAGAGGTATTGCAGGCTGTCCCAAGTCTATCACAATAATCTCCCTCTCCTTCCCTCCTCCAGCATACAAGGTCCTCTCCTGGTTTTCTAGTTCCCGTGGTCTTCCATCCTTGTCATGTGTGTGGCAGTGGTGGGATAATAGAGTGTGTGTGCTGTTATACAGCTGTTACCCCTGTCTGGGCTGGGAACTTGGGGTTCTCCTGACAATCTGCCAGCTTGCTGGGTGATTTCTGTGGATATACAACAAATGGAGGTACCTTGTGTGTTGTCCGACCCCCCACATTCCTGTACCCCGATACTAAATGCCCCTCTACTCTATATATTGTGTTGTACATTACAATAGTGCCGACCGTTCTACTCTATATATTGTGTTGTGCAATACAATAGTGCCGACCGCTCTAATCTATATATTGTGTTGTACATTACAATAGTATATCTCTCTCCATTGTGTGGATGTGGTGGGAATGGTCGGGGGTCACCTCTCGGCCAATGTTTTTTTACACAGATGTATTTCCTGTTTGTTATTCCAGAGGCTAAAAAAAGGTTCTCCATATTTCAGATCCACTATTACTAAGTGATTTGATTGGTTCTTAGTGGATTCAGTAGATTGTTTTGCAGGTCTATGAGTTGTGTGATAAAGTTCCTCCTCCTCCCATTACAGCCCACACCACTAGAGTAGTGATCACTTCTTGGACTTTTCATCATCAGGTTTCTGTGTCTCAGATCTGGGAGGTCCGCTCTTCCTTTTACATTCTTTAAGTTTTAGAAGGTTGATGTATTGACCAGTTTGCCAATTCTGATCTCCCACCCATGAAACCTCTGCTGCAGTCAGAACTCATTCACTTAGTGGTGATATCTCTACTGTGGATAAATGACAACTTCCAGTTTGGTGGTTATGGATGCGGAGCCACCACTGTCCTAGCAACCAATCATGCTGTGCGAACTGCCAACCTGCATCCTAGCAACCGGTGATGTCATTGGTTCTGAGATGTAGGTGGCAGAAAAGCAAATGTCTGCAACCAATAATACTGCACAGCACAGTGTCACTGGGTTCTAGGACACAGGTGGTCAGGAATATGTGATTTAGGGGTGAAGTAGTGATATTTAGTCAGTTTAGTGAATAACATCACCTGGGAGCCCCTTACTCTACTTTCAGCTGCCAGCTTGGGAAATGTCATTTGTAGTGAGATTCTGTGGGGAACAGATAGTCTGGTTGGTCTGCGTGTTTTCTGTGGCATGTCAAAGGGATCTACATTGCTGGATACCATTATTATTATGGATTTTTATTTTTTGTTACATTTTTTTTTTGGGGGGGGAGAGGTTGCTGTTTGGACTTTGTCGTTGTGTTTTTGTTGTAAATGAGTAACCAGGCATACAGTACTATGGGTCCCATTGCTCGTTCATGTAGGGGGAGCAGGATATCTGGGGGTCCCTTTTTAAAAAAAAAATATTTATTTGTTGTAAGTTTTCTAGAGACATTTAACAATAATTCAAATTGTATAATAAAGTAACCATTATCCAAAAAAAAGGAGAGAAGTAGGAAGATAGAGGAGAAAGGGGTGGGGTGGGAATTGATATTGGAAAAGGAGGGGGAGGGGTGTTGGTACGGTATAGGATATTACCAGGTAAAGAAGACATGAGATAATTATGTGTATTATTTGTCCACAGGTGGTTTTGGCAAACAAAAGGCCAACATAGTATACAGCAGATAAAGTAATATAACAATATCAAATAGTAGGTAGGTCAGGAAATAAAAATGTAGTCAGATGGAGAAGGCGTGGATCTCGTGGGTTGGTTGGATATTAAAGAGGATATTGTGAGGTAATGATCTATATGGTAAAGTTGTAGGGCACAAAGCGGGTGATGCAGCCAAGAATGCCAATGATATGAGAACTTATCTTGTGATAAATGTGGTTTGGCAAAGGAGTATTCATGTTGAGCATCTTCATTTAGGGTGTGAATCACATTTCTGATGGCTGGTGAGGTTGGTGGTTTCCAATAGGAATGAGCCTGATGTTCGAGTCAAACTTAAGTTTGACCCGAACATCGGGTGTTCGCAAAATAACAAAAAATTTGGGGTGTTCACAAATTTGAAAGCCGCGGAACACCCTTTAAAAGTCTATGGGAGGGGGCATGGCTTGGAGCTTGAGGGGAATGGAAGCTGTTTAGCTGAGCTCTGCACCTCCGTGACTCAGAAACCCCTTCCAGCACTGATAAAATTGGTGATGGGCAGAAGAGACAGCTTGCTCACAAGCCACAGACAACACAGATCGCAATCCACCCCGAGACCCGGCGGCATTCCAGGGAGAAATTTGAGCCACAATCTCAGAGGACAAGGGGATGTCCTGCTGCCAAGATGGCGCCACTGGAGCACGAGGTAACAAACAGTGAGGACTCTATGTCGGCCTCAGAAGATATGGGAAGGGACTCAGAGCACCCTGATCTCCCGCTGCACTTCTCAGAAATGACAAAATTCGCAGCAGACATAAAAAATTAATTTGCCTCAGCTATTACTGACTTAAGAGCAGATCCACCTCCCCGTCTACTTCCCTCTCCCACCACCCCCATCTACTTCCCTCTCCTCCCACTTCCCCATCTACTTCTCTCTCCCCCCACCTCCCGTCTACTTCCCTCTCCCCCCACTTCCCCATCTACTTCCCTCTCCCCCCACTTCCCCATCTACTTCCCTCTCCCTGCACTTCCTTGTCTACTTCCCTCTCCCCCCACCTCCCCGTCTACTTCCCTCTCCCCCCACTTCCCTGTCTACTTCCCTCTCCGCCCACCTCCCTGTCTACTTCCCTCTCCCCCCACTTCCCCGTCTACTCCCCTCTCCCCTCACTTACCCGTCTACTTCCCTCTCCGCTCACCTCCCTGTCTACTTCCCTCTCCCCCCACTTCCCTGTCTACTTCCCTCTCCCCCACCTCTCCATCTACTTCCCACTCCCCACCTCCCCGTCTACTTCCCTCTCCCCCCACCCCCCGTCTACTTCCCTCTCCCCCCACTTTCCCGTCTACTTCCCTCTCCCCCCACCTCCCCGTCTACTTCCCTCTCCCCCAACTTCCCTGTCTACTTCCCTCTCCCCCACCTCCCCGTCTACTTCCCTCTCCCCCCACTTTACCATCCACTTCCCTCTCCCCCACCTTCCCATCTACATCCCTCTCCCCCTACTTCCCCATCTACTTCCCTCTCCCCCACCTCCCCATCTACTTGCCTCTCCCCCACCTCCCTGTCTACTTCCCTCTCCCGCCACTTCCCCATCTACCTCCCTCTCCCCCCACTTCCCTGTCTACTTCCCTCTCCCCCACCTCCCCATCCACTTCCCTCTCCCCCACCTCCCTGTCTGCTTCCCTCTCCCCCCACTTCCCCGTCTACTTTCCTCTCCCCCCACTTCCCCGTCTACTTCCCTCTCCCCGCACTTCCCCGTATACGTCCCTATCCCTGCACTTCCCCGTCTACTTCCCTCTCCCCGCACTTCCTCATCTACTTCCCTCTCCCCCAACTTTACCATCCACTTCCCTCTCCCCCACCTACCCATCTACATCCCTCTCCCCCCTACTTCCCCGTCTACTTGCCTCTCCCCCCACCTCCCCGTCTACTTCCCTCTCCCCCGACCTCCCTGTCTACTTCCCTCTCCCCCACCTCCCCATCTACTTCCCTCTCCCCCCACTTTACCATCCACTTCCCTCTCCCCCACCTCCCCATCTACATCCCTCTCCCCCACTTCCCCATCTACCTCCTTCTCCCCCCTACTTCCCCATCTACTTCCCTCTCCCCCACCTCCCCATCTATTTGCCTCTCCCCCACCTCCCCATCTACTTCCCTCTCCCCCCACCTCCCCATCTACTTACCTCTCCCCCACCTCCATGTCTACTTCCCTCTCCCCCCACTTCCCCATCTACCTCCCTCTCCCCCCCACTTCCCCGTCTACTTCCCTCTCCCCCCACTTCCCCATCTTCTTCCCTCTCCCCCAACTTCCTCGTCTACTTCCCTCTCCCCCCACCTCCCCATCTACTTCCCCCTCCCCCCACCTCCCCATCTACTTACCTCTCCCCCACCTCCCCGTCTACTTTCCTCTCCCCCCACTTCCCTGTCTACTTCCCTCTCCCCGCACTTCCACGTCTACTTCCCTATCCCCACACTTCCACGTCTACTTCCCTATTCCCGCACTTCCCCGTCTACTTCCCTCTCCCCGCACTTCCTCGTCTACTTCCCTCTCCCCCCACTTTACCTTCCACTTCCCTCTCCCCCACCTCCCCATCTACATCCCTCTCCCCCCTACTTCCCCATCTACTTCCCTCTCCCCCACCTCCCCGTCTACTTGCCTCTCCCCCCACCTCCCTGTCTACTTCCCTCTCCCCCCACTTCCCCATATACCTCCCTCTCCCCCCACTTCCCCGTCTACTTCCCTCTTCCCCCACTTCCCCATCTACTTCCCTCTCCCCCCAACTTCCTCCTCTACTTCCCTCTCCCCCACCTCCCCATCTACTTCCCTCTCCCCCCACCTCCCCGTCTACTTCCCTCTCCCCCATTTCCCCATCTACTTCCCTCTCCGCCCACCTCCCTGTCTACTTCCCTCTCCCCCACTTCCCCGTCTACTTCCCTCTCCCCCAACTTCCCCGTCTACTTCCCTCTCCCCCCACTTCCCCATCTACTTCCCTCTCCGCTCACCTCCCTGTCTACTTCCCTCTCCCCCCACTTCCCTGTCTACTTCCCTCTCCCCCCACTTCCCCATCTACTTCCCTCTCCCCGCACTTCCTCATCTACTTCCCTCTCCCCCTCCTCCCCATCTACTTCCCACTCTACACCTCCCCGTCTACTTCCCTCTCCCCCCCACCTCCCTGTCTACTTCCCACTCTACACCTCCCCGTCTACTTCCCTCTCCCCCCCACCTCCCTGTCTACTTCCCTCTCCCCCCACTTCCCCGTCTACTTGCCTCTCCCCCCACCTCCCCGTCTACTTCCCTCTCCCCCGACCTCCCTGTCTACTTACCTCTCCCCCACCTCCCCATCTACTTCCCTCTCCCCCCACTTTACCATCCACTTCCCTCTCCCCCACCTCCCCATCTACATCCCTCTCCCCCCACTTCCCTATCTACCTCCCTCTCCCCCCACTTCCCCATCTTCTTCCATCTCCCCCCACTTCCTTGTCTACTTCCCTCTCCCCCACCTCCCCATCTACTTCCCTCTCCCCCCACCTCCCCATCTACTTACCTCTCCCCCCACTTCCCCGTCTACTTTCCTCTCCCCCCACTTCCCCGTCTACTTCCCTCTCCCCGCACTTCCCCGTCTACTTCCCTATCCCCACACTTCCCTGTCTACTTCCCTATCCCCGCACTTCCCCGTCTACTTCCCTTTCCGCGCACTTCCTCGTCTACTTCACTCTCCCCCCACTTCACCATCTACTTCCCTCTCCCCCCACTTCCCCATCTACTTCCCTCTCCCCGCACTTCCTCATCTACTTCCCTCTCCCCCACCTACCCCTCTACTTCCCTCTCCCCCCACCTCCCCATCTACTTCCCTCTCCCCCCATTTCCTCATCTACTTCCCTCTCCCCCCATTTCCCCATCTACTTCCCTCTCCCCCCACTTCCCTGTCTACTTCCCTCTCCCCCCACCTCCCTGTCTACTTCCCTCTCCCCCCACTTCCCCGTCTACTTCCCTCCCCCCCCACTTCCCCATCTACTTCCCTCTCCCCCACCTCCCCATCTACTTCCCTCTCCCCCCACTTCCCTGTCTACTTCCCTCTCCCCCCATTTCCCCATCTATTTCCCTCTCCCCCCACTTCCCCATCTACTTCCCTCTCCCCCCCTCCCCGTCTACTTCCCTCTCCCCCCAGCTGCCTCCCTGTTCACCCCACTTCCCTCCGGCCCCCATGTTGTGTGTCTGGTGTGGGGTGTACATGGATAGTGGGAAGAGGGAGTAACACAAGGATTCTAGCTTGTAGGGGAGTCTGAGGAACCCCAGAAGTGTGTGCTGATTACTAGACTGATCCCCAACCATTAAGCTGGCCACACATTATGCAATTTTCTTGTTCAATTTCTTTAGATAACCTTTACCTATGTAGTGCAAGGGCCGGCCTGACTGCATACAAACTGAAAGTGTTTGAGTATCACCTCATATTATATGGTTTTGGTAAATCTGGAGGAAAGTTGTACAAGAAAATTGTATAATGTATCAGTAACATGCAAAATCCACAATATTGTTGCACTCCTTGGTATCTTTATTGAAGCAATAAAATCACATCCCAGGTATGACAGGAACATGAAAGGTGGTGCGTTTCATGCTAAGTCAGCGTTTACTCAAACCTCATAATAAATAATTGTATAATGTATGTCCAGCCTTGGGCTCCGTGCACACTGGATGGTAAAATAACATTATAAAAACGTCAGTAGCTTTGCAGTGAGTCTTTCATTGTTTTTTAACATTTTTGCAATAGCGTTTACTAGCTTTTTTTAGCAGTTTTCCGCGTTAGCTTTTTTTAGTGTTTTTTTAAAGAAATTTTTATTTAATTATATTTTTTTCAATGAATCAAAAACTTTAAATGCTGGTGAGACAAGTTTTTGAGCGTTTCTCGAAGTTTATCAACGTTTATGGGCGTTTAACATTTTTAAGCGTTTTTTGTGGTCAGAAAAATAGCTTCTGAATGCGATTTTAGGGCGTTCAGACAACAGCCCATGAACTCCATTGCTGATAAATGTCCAAAAACGTCCATGTGTGCATGGACACATAGGATAACATAGAGGGGAGTTTATGGGCTGTTAAAAAAAATGCCCAAACTCCCCAAAACGTCCGTTTATGAGCTTCAGTGTGCATGGAGCCTTTAGCTGGGTACACACAGGCTGACGGGAGTAGGGATGAGCCCGATGTTCTCCTGTTTGCCGAATGTATATAATTTTGGGGTTTCCGCGGGAAATTTGAGCACCCGCAGAATGGCCCATAATGAACGGGGAGATCATCAATGCACTGTGAGATTGCAGTGCATTGGCATCTGCTGAATGACCTGCATGCTTTGGTCAATCACAGCATGCTCTCCTTTGAGAGCCATGATTGGCAGGGTGCCATTGGCCAATCATGGCTCAGGGGGCTGAGTCCACGCCCCACACTATGGAAGGCTGCTTACATAGTGGCTGTACATATTTTTATGAATGAGAGCAGCAAAAAAACATTTGTAAAGGAAAAAATGTCATTTAAAACTGCTCACGGCTGTAATGTATTTTCGGATCCCGGTAATATACATAAAAATCATTGAAAAAAACGGCATGGGTCCCTCAGTCCATTACCAGGTTCTTTGGGTCTGGTATGGATATTAAGGAGAATCCTGTGCCAAAATTTAAAAAAAAATGGCGTGGGGGTCCCCCCTAAAATCCATACCAGACCCTTATCCAAGCACGCAACCTGGCAGGCTGCAGGAAAAGAGGGGGGAACAAGAGAGCCCCCCCTCCTGAACCGTACCAGCCCACATGTCCTAAACATGGGGAGGGTGATGGGGACAAGGGCCTCATCCCCACAACCCTTGCCTGCTGATTGTGGGGGTCTGCAGGCGGGGAGCTTATCAAAATCTGAAAGCACCTTTAACAAGGAGACCCCCAGATTCCGTGAATGTGAATGGGTATCGGGTACATTGTACCCCTACCCATTCACCAAAAAAGTGTCAAGAAAGTAAAAATGACAGGAGACAGTTCGGGACAATTCCTTTATTAAAAATTAAAAAGTGTCCTGCGATGTCCATTCATCTTCATGTTGCCTTATGAGTTTATGTGAAATCTCCATTAATAGCTGTAAAATATTGTAATTAAGAATCTATTACATTTAGCTTGTATCTATGCAGGCCAGAATGTATTAATCTTCACATATAGCTTCAGACAAGTCGGGCCTTGGCTTTTGTGTACAAACAATGGGTTTCCTACCTCATTGTTACACAAACTCACTTCAAAGCATCTCATGCTGGGATATGCAAAAGGGGCCCCACCCTGGAATCAATTCTTAACTTCCCAGCAACATCCTCCTGCTCAGAATAATCACTAGGATTTGCATTTAAGGGGGTTGGCTTAGCCAAGATATAGGGAAGCTAACCAATCATAAGTGACGCTATGCCAAACTAGGGATGAGCCGAACACCCCCCCCCCCGGTTCAGTTCGCACCAGAACTTGTGAACGGACCAAAACTTTGCACGAACGTTAGAACCCCATTGAAGTCTATAGTACTCAAACGTTTGAAATCAAAAGTGCTATTTTTAAAGGCTAATTTGCATGGTATTGTCCTAAAAAGTGTTTGGGGACCCGGGTCCTGCCCCAGGGGACATGTATCAATGCAAAAAAAAGTTTTAAAAACTGACGTTTTTTCGGGAGCAGTGATTTTAATAATGCTTAAAGTGAAACAATAAAAGTGTAATATTCCTTTAAATTTGGTACCTTGGGGGTGTCTATAGTTTGAATGTAAAGAGGCGCATGTTTCCCGTGTTTAGAACAGTCTGACAGCAAAATGATATTTCAAAGGAAAAAAAGTCATTTAAAACTACTCGCGGCTATAATAAATTGCAATACACATAAAAGTTTGTTGATAAAAACGGCATGGGATTTCCCCACAGGGGAACTTAGAACCAAAATTTTAAAAAAAGCTGGCGTGGGGGTCCCCCTAAATTCCATACCAGGCCCTTCAGGTCTGGTATGGATTTTAAGGGGAACCCCACACCAAAATTTAAAAAAATAAAGGTGTGGGGTCCCCCAAAAAATCCATACCAGACCCTTATCCGAGCACGTAACCTGCAGAGGGGGGGAACGAGAGAGCGCCCCCACGCTGAACCATACCAGGCCACATGCCCTCAACATTGGGAGGGTGCTTTGGGGTCCCCCCCAAAGCACCTTGTCCCCATGTTGATGGGGAAAAGGTCCTCATCCCCACAACCCTTACCCAGTGGTTGTGGGGGTCTGCAGGTGGGGGGCTTATCTGAATCTGGAAGCTCCCTTTAACAAGGGGACCCCCAGATCCCGCCCCCCTGTGTGAAATGGTAAGGCCTACCATTTCACAAAAAAGTGTCAAAAATGTTAAAAATGACAGTTTTTGACAATTCCTTTATTTAAAGTCTTCTTCTTTCCATCTTCTTTCTTCTATCTTCTTTCTTCTATATTCCTTCGGTTTTTCCTCCATCTTCTGCTCCCTCTGGTTCTTCCTCCGATCCTCTGCTTCTTGCTCCGGTGTTCTCATCCGGCATATTCCTCCACAGCATCTTCTTCCCTTCTTCGTTCTTGGGCCGCTCCGCATCCATGATGGGAGGCTCCCACTGTGTGACGCTTCTCGTCTTCTGACACTTCTTAAATAATGGAGGACGGGGCCACCCGGTGACTCTGCCCCCTCTGACGCATGGGTACTTGACGGGGACATCCCTGTGGCATTCCCTGTGATGTCAGAGGGGGTGGAGTCACCCATTACGTAATTTTATCTAGGGAAAAAAAATAGGTAAATGTTTGTTTTATTAGTGGGTATTAGATGAACTCTAAAAAGGAGGAGGATACACCACATATTTTGATTTGCTTAATATCCCGTAATTTTAGTTGGAAAAATTGTTTGGAAGTGCCATTATAACTGGTCAATGTAATGGGGAGGAAGTAACATGGTGGTAAAATTTACTTTTGTTTTTCATGTTTCTTTTGTGCTCACCCAGCTTCATTGCTCTCTCTAACCAGTGTTTGAGTGTGCTGTATGGTGAGTACATGGGTTTCATTGGAAAGACACCGATTGAGCGTGGTCTTGGTTTTGTTGAAAAGGTTCAACAGATTTCTGTTTTAATTTAAATGGTGTGTCCACTAAAGGCATAATATTTGTGTGTAGGACAGTGAAAATAGCTACAAGAGAGTAGTTTGTTTGTTTTAGCTGTGGGAATTTACAAGCAGTAATATTCTCATTGTTGTCAGTTAAAGTACAAAACTGTGGAAGTCTTGTTTCTGAATTCTGAAGCTAAGATCTGAGAAAGATTATTATTATAGGGTATAAGGTGCATTCAGCATACTGGATTATACCTTGACATTTCTTTTTAAGGATAAACCCTACCAAAAATGTAATAATCTGAGTTTGTGGTAGATTCATTCTTTTTAAAACTGAATTTGGTTTAACATTGGTGTAATCACGCTGTGTTTACCTTTCTATTGTAAACCTAGAGGGCTACCCACCCTATTTGATCCTGGTAGCCTTACTATTGTTCCTATTGTCCCCCGAGTCTATTGTTTTGCGGGTGTAGGCTCAGACAAGGTAAACTACAGGATATTGTGAGTAGATTTGGTGTGTCTCCAGTAATCTAAAAGATTGTTTTTTTTGAGAGTTAAAAAAAAAAATATATATATATATATATATTTCTTTTTTTCTCCACTTTACTGTATTTTCTGAATTTTATTCTATTTGAGTTTCTGTTGTTTTTTTCCCTCCTTCTATACGCTAATCTCAAAGTGACTGTATAGTACAGGGGAACATTTAACTTAATTTAGCTTACAAATTGTGCATATTATTTGTTGATAATGGCAGCCATGTCCTGTCTAGAAAAGTTTGTAGCAACTTAAACTCTTAAACATAAGAGCAATGAATTTGCATGTATATAATAAAAAATTCCGCGCTAGAAACACATAGAAAAATAAGAAGCAGTAAACAGTGCGACAACACCAATCAGAATAAAGAAAAATTATAAACTGCGCTAAACAAAATAGTTTTAAATAAGGTGGAAGTGTGGCCTACCACCAGCAAATATAAGTAAAATTTAAAACAATAATCAAAAAAAAAGGAGTCCAAATCTTCAAAATAGGTATGATTTTCAACTTAATTGTAGGTAACATTCCAAAATGAGCTATGATTGCCCTTACCAGAACTTCAGTGATAATGAGCGGATGGCATTAAACCCTGTTGTTTTTTTCTATTTGCTAATCTCAAAGTGACTGTATAGTACAGGGGAACATTTAACTTAATTTAACTTACAAATTGTGCATATTATTTGTTGATAATGGCAGCCATGTCCTGTCTAGAAAAGTTTGTAGCAACTTAAACTCTTAAACATAAGAGCAATGAATTTGCATGTGATGCTAGATTACAAGGATCGCATTGGGCCTATGTCCAGAAGTTATTTGAAGAACAATTTAAAACAACCAAAAAGGATAAAAAGCTCAAAGGTTTATCTGCAGCGGGATGTATTCGGCTTGCATAGCTATGAATGCTAAAATACAGCAATTTGAAGACATATTCTGTAATAAAAATATTACAATTTCTGAGAGGGAAAAAGAGAATACAGTTTTACATAACCAGGTACAAACCTTAACCACCCTTAATCAAATGGTTAAGGCCTCACAGGAGGAAAATGTTAAAAATAACAAATTGGCTAGAAAAAAGAGGTACAATATGAAAACATGCTAACCAAAGTTGAGACTGAACTGGACCACATAACCAGTGCATACAAAGTGATCCAAAATCAGTTACAGGAAACTAAGAAAGGAACATTTATAGATCACACACATTGCACGCAGAGTCACAAACAATTTCAATTCTTAAAGGACAGGCGGCTGTGGCTAGCAGATGTGAACATGCTAATGCTACGGCACCTACTTGTGCTCAAGAAATTGGGGACACAGAGGAATGTGAAGAGTACTGGGAAGGTGAAGATATGGGTCCTAATTCTACTTTTCCTGTGGCGATGGGAGAAATCGCAGAGCCACAGAAGGATCGAGAATGCACCGTGGTCACAGACCCACCAGACAATAGGGACCAGCTATCCACAAATGAGGAGCAAGACAAGTTCCCCATCATGGGTAGGATCCAGACCTTCTCCACTCCTGAAGGAAATCAAACACTTTTGGGGTTTGATATTGAAGAGAATGAGTTGATATCTAAGGTATATCCAATTCAATTAAAAAACTCTCATGAGTGTGGCTGCTTTCATTGGCAAAATTAAAACTAATGAACACATTATTCCACACGCCACCAATGTACAACAGAGGTGTGAGCTCTTAGGTGTGAGAAGGCCTAATGGCCAGGTTAAGGCACCTTCCAGCCCAGGGCAGTGTGGGAAATCTCCACATACCATAGGGTAACATTCAATCACAGCGCTGACAACCCAAGAAAAAAAAACATAAAACAAAAAACTCCACCTCCATCGGAGGTGTCCCCGCGTCTGCAGCCTTTTTGCGATGACAGCTGTTATATAGCTGAGGGTGGGGACACCCGGTGACGTGAACAGGTGACCCCACCTGCCTCTGACGTTACGTGACATCACATCACGTCAGAAATGGACGTGGTCACCCGCTTATGTCACCGGGTGGCCCCGTCCTCAGCTATATAACAGCTGTCAGTGCAAAAAGGCTGCAGTCGTCGGGAGCCTCCCATCGAGGCAAAGATTTTCCGTTTTGTTTCTCGGGTCGTCGACGCTGTGATCGAAGATGGATCTACATCACGGGACATTTTTTTTTTGTTTAATAAAGGAATTGTCCAAAACTGTTTACTGTAATTTTTCCTTTTTTGACACTTTTTGGTGAATGTTTAGGAGTACAATGTACCTGATACCCATTCACGTAGGGGGCGCAGAATCCGGGTGTCCCCTTGTTAAAGGGTGCTTTCAGATTCCGATAAGCCCCCTACCCACAGACCCCCACAACCACTGGGCAGACCCTCACAACTAGGTGCTTTGGGGGAGGACCCCAAAGCACCCTCCCATGTTAAGGGCATGTGGCCTTGTACGGTTCAAGAGGGGGGTGCTCTCTCACCCCCTTTTTCCTGTGGCCTCTCAGGTTGCGTGCTCGGATAAGGGCCTGGTATGGCGCAGGTTTCTCCTTAAAATCCATACCAGACCTGAAGGGCCTGGTATGGGTTTAGGGGGGCCCCCCCACACAATTTTTTTGTTTAATTTCTGGTGCAGGGTTCCCTTAATATTCATACCAGACCCAAAGGGCCTGGTAATGGACTGGGGGAAGATTTTTATGTATATTGCTGGGACTCGACAATACATTACAGTCGCAAGCAATTTTAGATGAAATTTTTTCCTTTAGAAATGTCATTTTGCTCTGGTACTGTTATAAACACAGGAAAGATGCGCTACTTTAAAGGCAGACTAAGGACACCACCCAGGAACAATATTTAAAGGAATATTTCATTTTAATTGTATCACTTTAAGCATTATTAAAATTACTGCTCCTGAAAATAAGACCTTTTTTTGCATTGTTACATGTCCCCTGGGGCAGAACCCGGGTCCCCAAACACTTTTTATGACAATAACTTACATATAAGCCTTTAACTCCCCTGGCGGTATTCCCGAGTCTGGCTCGGGGTGGATTTTCAATACCAAAAGCGGTATCCCCGAGCCAGACTCGGGATTGCATCGCAGGATCCAGGAAGAGTTTACTTACCTTGTCCCCTGGATCCTGCGATGTCTCCCCGCTGTGATCGGCGAGCCGCCGTGTCCCGCTCGATTCACAGTGCCGAGCTCCGTTCCCTGCAAGCGTTGCGACGCACGGGGACGGAGTTCGGCGGCAAACTCAAAAAGTAAAACACACAGTATAGATACAGCATACTGTAATCTTACAGATTACAGTACTGTATCAAATAATTACACATCCCCTTTGTCCCTAGTGCTCTGTCCAGTGTCCTGCATGCAGTTTTATATTATAAAAACTGTTCTTTCTGCCAGGAAACTGGAGATTGTCCATAGCAACCAAAACTGTCTCTTTACATTAAAAGTGCCTTTAGACCAGCTAGAAAACAGCGATAATAAATTAGAATCACTCGCAGAATTGAGCGATAGTGATTTGTGGGGAAATCCGTCACCAAACACTAAAAGTAACGAAAGCGACAATTCTGCAACTGAGCAAATTTTAGAGTTTTTGATTTGATTACATTATTGAATAATTTTTATTATTATTATATTATTATTTGTTATAATTATTTATAGTTATTTATTATATTATAATTTTTTATTTCGTTTTTCAAACTTTATCATACCCGGGATGTCTACTAGACTCTGGTTTGGACAGATTTAAGTGAACTATTCCTAAGAAATACAGGCCTACAATATAAAACGTCAAATTTCTGTGCAAAATAATGGCACCGCTTTCAGCACCTAAAATCTGAAATAATCATACCGCCAGGGAGGTTAAAATGAGCACTTTCGATTTTTCATTTTCGGGTCCCATAGACTTTTGCCTGTTCGCAAAATTCCCTCAGTTGTTTGGGTGGTATACCACACATAAATTGTACATAATGTCTGATATTTATCTGCCTTTTGAGAACTACCAATAGCTTATGTATGTGTTACATATGTTTATTTCATGTGGTACACCCCTTGTATTACTGTTATTATTATTCCTTTACTTGTTTCCCCACAAATCCCAGTTTTTGCCAGGACATTCGTTCTCAGGCTTGAGGGCTCAAATTATTAATTTTTTCTGCAAACTCCGAGATGTAGTTTTCTAGGCAGGGGGAGGATGTAGCACCCTGATGTTTAGGCAGGGTTGCTCCTAAATTTATTTGCCGAGTGATAGTTGCCTTTGCCAATTGTTAGGGGTCAATTGATCTCACCCTAATTCTAGAATTGCTGCACTTTTCTCTCCTGTCACTAGGTGGCCGGGTATCCGGTGGCATTATTTAAGACAAGGGCATTGCAAGGACAAATTAGGAATAGATGGGGTGTCTCAGCCAATGGGCAGGGATTTTCTTGAATTCCTTGGCCTGCTTGGAGAGCCTATTTATTTGGGTGAGGTCAAGTGATGTGTGCTCTGTGCCACCTGAATGGCTGTCTGGGTGGATGTGTGTTGTGCTGCCCCGGGCTGCTAGGCCAATGCCTGAGGCCTATCTCAGGGACGTCTGGCTGCTAGGCTGTCTGAGGGCCTATCCAGAAGCAAGAGAGCAGTGAACGGTTGGGACTGCGGCTTGCAGTCCAACCAGAAGTGAGGGTTCTGCCGGCCAGAGAACCAGCTGTGGACAGAGGTAGAGGGGAATCTGTCACCACTAATGGACTATCCACCTTATTACCAGGGACCACTGTGAGTAGCTGAAGCAAGTACTGGAGCAGCATTCTCACCAACCGGGGATGGTGAAGAATTGGGAAACTTCAGCAGGTGCCAAGCCAGGGACCCAGCCAGCGGTGGTGATGCTTGCAGAGAAGCCTTGTGTGTAAAGCCAGGGACTGAGCCGGCCAGCGGGGTGACACTTGAGGAGTATCTGTGAGTGCCAAGCTAGGGACCCAGCAGGGAGGTGGGGGTGATGCTTGAGGAAGATACTGTGTGAGAAGATTGGAGGAGCTCAAGGGATCCAGTGGCAGTGGATCAGTGAGTGTAGTGAGAGAGACTGGGAGCTCAGTGGAGTGAAGAATTATAAGGGGAAATTGTAGAGGAAGTGAAGAAGTTCATTACAACGTGTGTTAGAAACTGTTATAAGACTGTTGCCATAGAAGATGGTGGCCCTACTTGTGCAGATGTGGTGTCTTGCTGGATGCCTTTCTCTGCATGGCTCTCTACCTATAGAAGTTTCTGAATCTGCCAATTAACATTGCAACTAATAAGGGTGTCCTGGTCTAACCCTCTCTCCCACAGTTCTGTTCAAAAGACAATAAATCTCTTTGCATTCAAGAAGTCCCATTAATCTACCTTATCTTGCACCCACCATGCCTCTTAACGTACTCTGCATAGAAGGATGTCAGCTCTGCCCAACTCTGGTGGTTCTTATTAGACCAAAGGGGGCCCGGGACCTTACTACATTATAATTGATGTCATTTTTATTATATATTCAGAGTGGAAACCTCAGTGATTCTGAAGCTGATGTTAAGGAAGAGATAAAAGAGGAGGATGATGAGGATGGGGTTATGGAGGAGTCAAAGTTCCTAAAAGAACACAAAGATGTGTACCAGGACACCATGGTGGAATCATCCAGCTACATGAACCCCCCAGAGAGATGTTCCCATCCTCTGTATTCACAGGATTCCACACAGGAAGATCACACCATCGATCATTATTACAATGTTGGTGGGATGGAGCATCTAGAACATGGATGGGGATGTGTGGATTTTATATATGTGATGTCACAGTAATACAGCTTATATGTTACAGATGATATTTTCTCCCATTTTCTTCATTTAGAGTGGAGATCCAATCGATATGAAATTTGAGGTTAAAGCAGAAGAAGAAGAGATGTATGTGAGGGATGATCAGCAGTCTAAGGAGGAGGATGGAAAAACGGGGACATTTATAGAGGAGGACACTCCTACAGAGATCAGAACAGGTCGGTCATTAACACAAAATAAATTTCTCCACCCATACTGCTCACTTATTGGTCCAGAGTAGGGTGGGGACTGGGTTATATCAGCCTGTAATACCCTGGTCACTTTCCTGAGCTGTGTTCTCCGTCCTGTATTCATGTATTTCTATTGGATAATCTTCCTTCTCTGTGCTGCAGACACAGTTCATGTATCTAGGATGGATTTATGGAGATTCTGGGGGTTCAGCTGGCAGTAAAATATCGATTTTTTCTATAAGTGTTGCTTGTCTTAGACATCTGAGGTATGTGTCTTACATTCTGTCCCATACCCGGATCTAGCGAGATCTCTGACAGAGGAATTCTCTTGTTTGCTGTCAGTGCCGGGTGGAGGGATATGTCTGTATAGCAGGGGTAGGCAACCTTAATGAGGAGGAGATCTACCTAAACAACATGGGAGAAGTCAAAGATCACCAGGCACAGTATTGCCCAGTGTCACCTCCTCAAACCTGATTTAACCTATAATTGCCATACTACTGTGTCACAATAGTGTGCATTGCACCACAATCATGGATGTAAATCAGGTGGTGAGGAGGCAACATATCATCTCCTCACCACCTGTCAAATACACTTGGATCGCTTTTCAGAAGAGCAGCAGTGTACCACCTGCCAATTTGAACCCATTTAAGTAAATAAGGGCACTCTGCATGCGCCCCACAATTTCATGCTTCTGTAAGGTCCAAAGGGTTAAAGCAGGTGGTGAGAAAGCAACAATGCTGCCTGCTTTAAACCCTTCCTTTCTGTACTGCACAAGGTTGCAGGGCACTTGCAGAGTGGCCTCATTCACCTGAATGGGTTATGCTTGGTAGGTGCGACACCCATCAACCATGACACCCATCAACCATGACACCCACCAACCATGCCAACCATGACACCCACCATCCATGACACCCACCAACCATGCCAACCATGACACCCACCAACCAATGCACCCATCAACCATGGCAGCCACCAACCATGTCACCCACCAACCATGACACCCACCAACCATGACACCCATCAACCATGACATCCACCAACCATGACAACCATGTCACCCACCAACCATGACACCAATCAACCATGTCACCCACCAACCATATCACCCACCAACCATGACATCCACTAACCATGACACCTACCATCCATGACATACCCCATCCATGACATCCACCAACCATGACACCCACCAACCATGACACCCACCAACCATGAAACCCACCAACCATGACACCCACCAACCATGACACCCACCAACCATGACACCCACCAACCATGCCAACCATGACACCCACCAACCTATGCACCCATCAACCATGGCAGCCACCAACCATGTCACCCACCAACCATGACACCCACCAACCATGACACCCACCAACCATGACACCCATCAACCATGACACCCACCAACCATGACACCAATCAACCATGTCACCCACCAACCATATCACCCACCAACCATGACATCCACTAACCATGACACCTACCATCCATGACATCCACAATCCATGACATCCACCAACCATGACACCCACCAACCATGACACCCACCAACCATGAAACCCACCAACCATGACATCCATCAACCATGACATCCACCAACCATGACAATGCATATAACTCCTGCTGCGGCTACGACATATGTACACCCCTGGCCTCTGCAGCTAAAGGGGATGTGGTTGGGGCAGGGGTTTTACCACCCCTCAAACTACAAATGTAAATGAACCCTTACTGTTCTGAACACCCAATAAGGCTGCTTTCACACTGATGTGCTGCAGTTTACCTGCACCACAGGTGCAACGCAGTGCATCTGAAACTGTCCTGGGTTAGCTGCACTTTGTCATAGACTTCTGTTATATCCTGCAGGTTTGGGGCACTTTCTGAAAGCATCTCAAATATCCTGCATTCAGAAAGTGCAGCAAACCTGCAGGATATAATAGAAGTCTATAGATAAGTGAAGCAAACCCGCAGGATATAATAGAAGTCTATGGAGGAGTGCAGCAAACCTGCAGGATATAATAGAAGTCTATAGATAAGTGAAGCAAACCCGCAGGATATAATAGAAGTCTATAGATAAGTGCAGCAAACCCCAGGAAAGCTGCAGGTACACTGCACTGCACGCGCGGTGTGGGTAAACCGCAGCACATCACTGTGAAAGCAGCCTTATACTAATATGCTCGGTGTATTGCTTCACCTTGACCTGAAGATCTCTTCCTTCTGCTGCTGGCACCACTCTGGAGACCACTAGCTGGGATTAGAGGTGGAGTGCAGTTGGTATCACTCCGCATGGCACTGGAGGTGGCACTACAGAGGAGACATCGGCAGATCAGCAAGCCCAGACCGAGATCTACCAGTCACGTAGTCGTGATCTACAGGTTGCTGACCCCGCTGTATAGTCTCAGACCCGAGACAAGAAGAACTCTCCACATAGTATAGATCTATAACATCTCTCACTTTATTACATAGAAATATCTGTCACACACATTGGTAGACATGCACAGTGTATCTCCTCGGTGCTCGGACCAGCTGCAATGGGCGTGATGACGTTAGATTGCTATGCTCCGCCCAATGTACTGACATCATCACATCAGGGATTGGATCGGTAATCAAGCCCCTGATGACCTCATCCGTGGTGCGTTTTTTGTATATGCTTTAAAGGGCCAGCGCTGCATATTTTGGAGGAATTCTGTCATACCTCATATCTGGGTATTATGTGAGCAGCTTCCTGATTACTTATTTCATTTCAGGGTGGAATCAGATTATAGTGTTTTGATTTTATATCTGATGATGTGATTGGAGCACAGACTTTTATATGGTGATAATAATGTGATAACATCCTCAAACTTTGGAACCTTAAACAGAAAGTGATAATGAGGGAGGAGCCAATAACCCAATGATGGTGGTCTTCAGGATCAGTCCAGTCTTCATCTTGGTTGTTCTCCCCCCATCCTCACTCTCTGACCTCTGGTGGGGCTCAGCCCCGCTGTTATTCATGACTAAATCATGGACTAAATCAGGGAGTTCAGTACTTCTTGTGTTGGGAAGATGGCAATGAGTGATAGAGGGGGTGGGGACACTCGTCCTATAATCCCCTCATCACTGTCACTCCTATAAAAGACAGTTCTCGTTGTGTCCTCACTCTCTGACTAAGGTCCATGAATAAATAAATGAACTGGTAGGAGATCAGAGGACCCATTTACTAGTTACCTTGAGGGGGGAATTGTAAGATCCTCAGAGACAAAGCTGCCTGATGTGGGCGGAGTCCTGGTTTAGGGGAACCAATCAGCTCATGTCTAGTAATAATCTTTGTATTTCTATTTTAGTAGATGGACGGGAGATGAGGAAAACCTCAGAGGATTGTCTCACTTTGTCTCCAGACTGTAAAGTAGAAGATGAGGACATCACACAGTATAGTCCAGGAGAAAACCCGACTACCTCAAATGTCCATCCGGCACCACACAGTGTAGATGGACCATCGTATTCCTCTTATCCTGAGGAACCTCAGACTGTGCGGGACGGTGCCGGACCATCGTATTCCTCTTATCCTGAGGAACCTCAGACTGTGAGGGACGGGGCCGTCCTTCCAACAGAGAAGAGGTTTTCCTGTCCTGAGTGTGGGAAGTGTTTCCGTTATAAATGCTATCTTAATGTGCATAAAAGATCTCACATAGGAGAGAGGCCGTATTCCTGTCCTGAGTGCGGGAAATGTTTTTCAGACAAGTCTTATCTTTCCACACATCAGAGATCTCACACAGGGGAGAAGCCGTATTCCTGTCCTGAGTGCGGGAAATGTTTTTCAGACAAGTTTTATCTTTCCACACATCAGAGATCTCACACGGGGGAGAAGCCGTATTCCTGTTCTGAGTGTGGGAAATGTTTTTCACAGAAGTCTTATCTTTCCTTACATCAGAGATCTCACACGGCTGAAAAGCCGTATTCCTGTTCTGAGTGCGGGAAATGTTTTTCAAGGAAGTCCCATCTTTGCAGACATCAGAGATCTCACACAGGGGAAAAGCCGTATTCCTGTTCTGAATGCGAGAAATGTTTTTCAGACAAGTCCAATCTTTCCATACATCAGAGATCTCACACAGGGGAGAAGCCGTATTCCTGTTCTGAATGCGGGAAATGTTTTCCAAGGAAGTCCCATCTTTCCACACATCAGAGATCTCACACGGGGGAGAAGCCGTATTCATGTTCTGAGTGCGGGAAATGTTTTTCAGAGATGTCCAATCTTTCCACACATCAGAGATCTCACACGGGGGAAAAGCCATATTCCTGTCCTGAGTGCGGGAAATGTTTTTCAGACAAGTCCACTTTTTACACACATCAGAGATCTCACACAGGGGAGAAGCCGTATTCCTGTGTTGAGTGCGGGAAATGTTTTGCAGACAAGTCCAATTTTTACAGACATCAGAGATCTCACACAGGGGAGAAGCCGTATTCCTGTCCTGAGTGCGGGAAATGTTTTTTACTGAAGTCCGATCTTTCTAGACATCAGCGATGTCACACGGGGGAGAAGCCATATTCCTGTCCTGAGTGTGGGAAATGTTTTTCAAGGAAGTCCAGTCTTTCCATACATCAGAGATCTCACATGAGGGAAAAGCCATATTCCTGTCCTGAGTGAGGGAATTGTTCCTCACTGAAGTCCTGTCTTCCTGTACATCAGGGATCCCACACAACCCTCGAGGTGTATTAGTGACTTGAGTGCGGGAAATGTCTTCTATATCAATGTTGCTGGACATCACAGCTCCCATGTGGGGAAGAAGAACACCCTGATATACACCTCAGATATACTCCATGGCTGATCTCCATCATGTAAGAAGCAGGGGGATATATTTGTGGTGAGTGTGTGAAGGGGGGTGTGAGTCCCTGGATGTCCTTTATTATTGGCCCGTACACAGGGAGGACTTGTCTCACAAATATCCCACTTATATTGTGTTTTATCACTCCATGTCAATGTGCTATGTCTATCTAAACAAGGATGGACAATGTCACTTGTCATTTGTAACACTTTGTATTTTGTAACTGATTGTTCAATAAGAAAACTTCCAATAAAAATGATTAAAATATAAAAATGGAGTCATTGCCTTTCATTGATATGTGATGTAAGCTTTGCAAACACTTAGTGTTCTCATTTTTTTTAAATTGTTGAATGAATATGACAAAAATTCACCCAGCTGTGATGAATGTTGTCCATATTTTATTCCATACATTGATTTCCTATGATCATTGGCTCCCTCTAGTGACCATAGTGCGGTATTGTTGTATTTTTACTGATGGGGGCCTTTTACGAAAAATACTTCATTATGACCACTAGAGGGAGCTGACCATCATAGGAAATCACTTTGTTAACCACTTCAGCTCTGGAAGGTTCCCCCCATCATGACCAGGATATTTTTTCAAATTTAGGGCTGTACTAAATAGCGCTGAAAATTGCGTGGTTATGCAAAACTTTTTAACATTTTTCTTATTACATAAAATATATATATGTGTGTGTGTGTGTGTGTATATATCTATCTATCTATCTATCTATCTATCTATCTATCTATCTATCTATCTATCTATCTATCTATCTATCTATCTATCTATCTATCTATCTATCTATCTATCTATCTATCTATATATATGATAGATAAAAAATTTTGAATATATTTATAAATATTTTATATAAATAAAAAATGTTGAATTTTTTTTTTTTTCTTTCTGTTATAATACATATCAAGTACATTTAAAAAAAATCAAATTACTTCATAAATTTTGTCCAAAATGTATTCTGCTATTTGTCTTTGGTAATAAAAAAAAATCCCAATAAATGTCTATTAATTGTTTTGTGTGAAAGTTTTATAGCATCTACAAAGTATGGGATATATACTGGAATTTTTTTTATTATTATACCGGTAATGGTGGTGATCGGTGATTTATAGTGGGACTGTGATAGTGCGGCAGACGCTGGGTGGGAACTGACTAGCTGACACTGACATCACCAGTGACACTAATACAGAGATCAGTGATAATACTACACACTGTCACTGTACTAATGACACTGGCTGGGAAGGGGATAACATCTAGGGGCAATGAAAGGGATACCTATGTGCCTAACAATGTGTAATGTGTGTACTGTGTGCTGATTTTACTAGGAGACCCCTAAATGTCAGGAGATGTTTTTTTTTTTTTAACCACTTCAATCCCGGACACTTATACACCTTCCTGCCCAGACCAATTTTCAGCTTTCAGCGCTCTCACATTTTCAATGACAATTGCGCGGTCGTGTGATGCTGTACCCAAACAACATTTTTTTCCCCACAAATAGAGCTTTCTATTGGTGGTATTTCATCACTTCTGCAGTTTTTATTTTTTGCACTACAAATAAAAAAAGAGCGATTGATTTTGAAATAAAAAAAAGTTTTTCTTCGTTTCTGTTACAAAAGTTTGTAAATAAATAAGTTTTCTCCTTCACTGATGGGTACTGATGAGGTGACACTGACAGGCAGCACTGATAGGCAGAACTGATGGGCACTCAGGTAGCACTGGAGGGTACGTATTGGCGGCACTGATATACAGCACTGATATACAGCACTGATAGGTGGCACTGATAGGTGGCACTGGAGGGCACGTAGAGGCGGCACTGATGGGTGGCACGGATAGGCAGCACTGATCAGAGGCGCTGGCAGGCATCACTGATGGGCACAGAGTGCCATCCCTAATGAGCAGTGATTGCCTTCCCTGGTGGGCTCTAGTAGGTTTACTTGGTGGCGATGGGTGGGCATCGCTGGTGGTCCTGGGTGGGCATCTTCGGGGGGGCTGCACTGATAATCAATCAGTGCAGACCCCCCTGTTAGGAGAGCAGCCGATTGGCTCTCCTCTACTCACACCTGTCAGTGTGATACACGGCTTTTCCTGTTTACACTGTGATTAGATGTGATTGGACACGGCTGATCACGTGGTAAAGAGTCTCCATCAGAGGCTCTTCACCTCGATCGGAGATGTGTCAGAATTCGGTGTGTCGCGGCTTATCCTGCTGGATGTCACGCTCAGTCAGGATAATGAAACCAATTCCTGGCTGTCATTTTGCTATATGGTGGGTGGGAAGTGGTTAAAGACGGGAAGTATGGAGCAGCTCAATGAATAGACCTCCTAGCAATGCTATTACCAGGCTGCAGCTAGGGGGAGCTCTAATGTTTAGAGTGTGACCATAGAAGATGGGATTGGCAAAAAAAATCCCCCATTAGTACACCCCCCCCCCTACACACACAAATCACTAAACAGTTATTACATTTGTGAAATTCTTTACCATTGAAGAGAAAAGTCAAATTGAATTTTCAGCTCTGTAGTTCAAAAAATGTTTCCTGTATTCTGTTAGAACAGTGATGACATCATATCCTCTCCCCTCTCTTTACACTGTCATTAAACTACATTTCCCATCATGCTTTGCAAATTGCAGTGAATGTGGGAGGTACACTAGGCCTTGTACATGTAAATGTGAACACGCCCACTTCACCATAAATCACGCCCCTCATTCTGTAGACACTGCTGAGCACAACACAGACAGTGAGGGGAAATTCTTATAACTGTAAAGCATGTCTGTGATCTCCTCTCCAGACACAGCAACATATTTCCCTTACATGATTTATGTAATCATTACTGAACTGTACACACATCCCATAATGATATATTATACACTCTGTACTCTGCTGTAATTCTGTATTAGAAATATTCCTCCTCCTCATGCAGCTTTGAGATCTTTCTATCAGTAATCAGTGCTTGTATGATGTATAGGAGCACATCCCTATCCGCACCACAGAGAGAGCCGGGACATGCTGCTTTACATCAGTGTGTGATACAAGTAAATGTCACCATGAGAAAAAAAAAAGTGCAGCGCTAACTTACTAATCAATAATGGTGGAACCCTCTAATGTATGAAAATCTCAATAAACTTCAATATCACCACAATATGGTGTCCACTGCTTATCAGTGCAGCCTCATCAGTGCCGCCTTATCAGTGCAGCTTATCAGTGCTCATCAGTGAAGCTTATCAGTGTGGTCTCACCAATGCAGCTTATCAGTGCCCATCAGTGCAGCTTATCAGTGCCCATCACTGCATCCTTATTAGTGCAGCTTATCAGTGCTCATCAGTGCAGCTTATCAGTTCTCACCAGTGAAGCTTATCAGTGCCCATCAGTGCAGCCGTATCAGTGCAGCTTATCAGTGCAGCTTATCAGTGCAGCTTATTGGTGCTCATCAGTGCAGAGCAGGGATAGTTAGAGATCATTGGTGTTGTGAATTCATGAAGAAATACATTTTATATTTACTGGCGGAAATATGAGAGTTGCTCAGGCCTCAAAAAGTAGATGAACTGTGATTTTGCAATAATTGAACTGTTCCCCTCTTGGAACCATTTAAGGTAAAATAGGTGAACTCATACGCTTTACAAAGCTTAATGCATCAACCATCTCTTAAAGTTTTACAAGCCTACCTTGAGACAGAAACTCGATGGAACAATGGTAGTTCTCCGTCACAAAACAAGGAGATATTTACATGGTTTTAGTGGATAAACAAAAACTACCCTTACAGCCATAGGAAACAAGGTGATACAGACTGTTATCACATAGAATACACTTGTGTCCATCCAAAACCTATTGTGTTCGAGTGAGGAACTGTTTAAATAGCCAACACCTTGGCCAACAAAATCTATTGTGTGAATTTTTAGGAACTATTTGGACAAACTGAGCTAAACTATCTAAACATCCCTTGAACTAAGTTCAATTTAACACATGGTGGGAAAGATTTGAAGTTTGTTTTTCCCTGTACAGTAGATATGTATAAGTAGTGATATAATGTATTATATCAGACAGGGAGTGTGCTGCCTTTGCAAGCTAATTACGTTATAATTACTTGTATAGAATGTGTAGTTTACCACTGCCATCTAGTGGCCAAAGTCTGTAGCAGCTTTATCTTCAGTCATGTAAATTTCTCATAAAAGATGTGACCTTTGGTTCAGGAAGTTCTTCAGCCATTTTAGATTGTCATTCTACATGGATGCAGCATGTCTGTTTCTCTCCCAAGGGGCTTGAGACATCATCACCTGTAAGTGTCTTTCTGTTGTGTCATCTGTCATTTATGCTAGATTAGTTATTCTATGTGTACTGATATCTTGTTATTGTATTGTATTGCAGTTTCACAAAAACTAAAAATAATCAAGAAATGAAGTCGGATTACTTCGGTAGACAAATCAAGCATTGGGCTTCCGTTTACTGGAGTCTCTGACAAGTGTTTAGCTGTCCGTTTAGAACCACACATAGTCAGTGTTTTAAGAGCGGAACACTTAGTATAAGTTTGATTAGTTAACATAAACTAAAACATGAGTCCACAATATCATGTCTCTTGGCTATGGTACTTCAAGCTGGAAGCCCACATGAAGAAATAGTTTTGTCCTTAAACCCATCTTCAGATTGGAGAAGCCGCACTAGGCCAAACTATCTCCAATGCCAATTGTAATCCACAGGATGAATTTTAACTCTTGGCGAAAGTCACATCTGAAAGCTGTCAGTGACAAGCTCTATATTATGTATTGTGTCAACAACATAACAGAAATACCTGTTCAAAGGAGAACAATGACATGCGAAACTGGTCTGGCGTACACTTTAAAAGTCCCTTGTTTTGTCACTTTGACTTCAACCTTTCTGACATTACCATCTTTACTTGGCAACGTATTAGTGACAATTCCCATAGGCCAGTTGTTTCTGCTTTCTTGACCATCTTTCAATAACACAACATCTTCAACTTTAACATTGGGACTGGTCTTATCCCATTTCCTGCGACTTTGTAAGGTAAACAAGTAATCTCTCCTACATCTCTTCCAAAACGTATCAGCCAGACACTGGACTTGTTTCCATTGCTTTACATGAAGTTCTGTTGTACTAAAATCTCCACAAGGGGCCGACACAGAGTCTAGCTTTTGGGTCAAGAGCATAGCAGGAGTGAGAACTGTTGGATTATCTGGATCTGTAGATATGGGTACCAAAGGTCTTGCATTAATGATGGCCATAACTTCTGCCATGAAAGTACTCAAAGTCATGAGTCAAAGAGTAGGTTTAGCTTGGAGTAACATTGCATCCAAAATGCGCCTAGCTACACCTATTAACCTTTCCCAAGCACCTCCCATGTGAGATGAGCGTGGAGTGTTAAAGATCCATGTGCATCCTTTTCTCTGCAAGATAGTCTAGAAGTTCTACATCATTTGAACATATATGCAGTTCCTTGCATGCTCCTACAAAATTAGTACCTCTGTCCGAGCGAATTAACTTAGCCGGACCACGAACAGAAAATAGTCTTCTTAGGGCGTTGATGAAACTGGATGCTGACATGGACTCAATCAATTCTATATGCACTGCTCTTGTGGAAAGACATGTGAAAAGAACAGCCCAACGTTTGTTGTCAGCGCTACCTCCTCTAGTTCGGCGTGTTACAACTGCCCAGGGACCAAAGACATCAACACCCACACTAGTGAATGGAGGCTCAGGATTGACTCTATCTTTTGGTAACTCTGCCATCTTTTGGCTTTCCAATCTCCCTCTGAGCTTACGACACATGACACATTTGTGAATGATTGCAGACACTAGACGTTTTCCACCAAGAATCCAGAAACCTGCAGCTCGGATTGCACCTTCTGTTATGTGGCGCCCTTGGTGAACTATTTGATTGTGATAATGTCTTACAATCAAAGTAGCAATATGGTGATCATGAGGAATGATGACAGGCTGCTTCTCCTCATCTGACAGCGTGGCAAAGGATAAACGGCCACCTACTCCCAATAGTCCATCTTGATCTATAAAGGGACTGAGTTTTGTAAGATGGCTATGTTTTGGAAGCGTCTTTTGTAGTTCAATGCAGTCATATTCTTGCCTGAAATATGTATGTTGTACAGAAGAAATTATGACTGTCTTGGCTTGTGAAAGTTCTTCTAAACTGACTCTTTCATGGAAAACTCCCCAGCTTCCGGGTCGATCATCATTGGTTTTCTTCTGGAAGCTTTTCGTAACATGGATTAGTCTTGCTATGACCCTGTTTAGTCTCCTCCAGTTGGAAAATCTTTCGAAGCAATGTAACTGCAGTCTAGTGTCAACAGCTTTAGTGCTGAAGCTTACTACTTCTGACCTAATTTCAGGATCAGCTTCGGGTTCCACTAAAGAGTGAACATTGGTGTTATCAGGATTATCTACAACTGTCTGATACAGAAAATGTCGGCCTGAGAACCATATAGAGTCCTGAAGGCAAGCTATCTGTGTAGGCCTGGTAGCATAATCTGCAGGATTTTGTTCTGAGGGCACATAGAACCATTGCTCTGGACAGGTTGCTTGTCTGATCCTATTCACCGGATTGGAAACATATAAGAAGAATCTCTTGGTAGTGTTACAGATATAGCCTAAGACTGTTTTACTGTCTGTAAAGAATTTCACAGCATCTAGGCTTAGGTCCATCTCATCTCTCACTAGCTCATACAGTTCAACTGCTAGTACGGCTGCACATAACTCTAGGCGTGGAATTGTATGTGCTGGCCTAGGACTCAGTTTGGATTTTCCCATAACAAATCCAACATGACAGACATTTCCTCCATTGTTTACCTTCAAGTAAGCAACTACACCTATTGCTGTAACAGATGCATCTGAAAAAATGTACAGTTCCCTTTTGCAGGCTTGTGACAATGAAACAGGAACATAACATCTGGGTATTTGTAAACATTGTAAGGCTTGTAAAGACTCTGTCCACCCACTCATGGAGTCTCTCTTGTGGAAGTAAGGCATCCCACTCACTTTCTCCACTTGACAGTTCACGAACTAAGGCCTTACCTTTTATAGTGACAGGTGCTACAAACCCGAGAGGATCGTAGAGACTGTTCACAGTGGATAGAATTCCTCTTTTCGTGAATGGCTTTTCTACTGAAGAAACCTGAAAAACAAAACAGTCCTTCTCTATATCCCAGCTTAGGCCTAAACACTTCTGTAAAGGAAGGGTGTCTGTTCCCAGGCAAAGGTCTTTGAGATTCTTAGCTCGGTCTTTTGCGGTGAAAGCTTCCATGACTTGTTTGCTGTTAGAAGCTATCTTATGTAGTCGCAGATTAGACTCTACCAGCATTTGTTTTGCTTTGTTAAGAATGTTGATTGCCCCTTCAGGTGTGCTAGCTGAAGCAAGTCCATCGTCTACATAGAAATGTCTCATCACAAGGCGTTTGCCATCTTGACCATAATGTTCTGCACCTTTCTGGGCAGCTTTGCGCATGCAGTATATGGCAACAGCAGGAGAAGGGCTATTACCAAAAACATGCACCCTCATTCTATACTCTGTCACCTCTTTATCTGTGTCGTTATCCTTGTACCACAGGAAACGCAGGTAATCACGATGGTCCTCTCTCACTAAAAAACAATAAAACATCTGTTGCACATCCCCTGTGAAGGCAATAGGCTCTTTCCTGAAGTGTAAGAGGACACCCAGAAGTGTATTGTTTAGATCTGGGCCACTCAGCAGAATATCATTTAATGAAACACCTTCATGTTGAGCACTGGAGTCGAACACAACTCTTATTTGTTCTGTCTTGTGTGGATGGTAAACGCCAAACATTGGCAGATACCAGTGTTCTTTACCTTCGTCCAGTGATGGTGCTACTTCAGCATGATTGTTGTCAAGCATCCTTTTGATGAATTCTGTAAAGTCTTTTTTCACTTCAGGTTTTCTTTGCAAAGTTTTATGTAGTGCGTTCAGGAGCTTCATGGCTTGCTCTCTGTTACTAGGTAAATAACACCTGGGTGTGTAAAAGGGTAAAGGAGCTACCCAATTATTGTTTTCATCTTGGAAAGTCTCTTTATCCATGATATTGAGAAAGGCTTGATCATCTATGGACATTGCTTGTTTGTCATCATCTTTTGTTCACTGGAACACTGAGTTCCCTAAAGTGTCAGTCTTCATGCCACTACTATTGTCTCTATTGTAATTAGAAGGAGAGTCACAGTATGGTTTTAGGGTTTCTTTGATAACAAAGCTGTTCTGACATGGACTAAGAAGGGATGAGTGCCTATTCACTAGCACAGATGTCTTTGAAGTGTTGACGCTGTCAGGCCGATGTGTTGCTCCTAGACAAACTTCTCCTACTATAACCCACCCTAGGTCAAGTCTTTGAGCATAGGGGGCATTAAAGGGCCCATTCATTTCTTGGCGTACCTTATGTACCTGTAGAATGTCTCTTCCAAGAAGTATAGAATAGAGGCATCTTTCTGGATAGCTGGAATAAGGTGTGATATCGAATTGAGATGAGGATGATGAAGGGCCACTTCTGGTGAAGGTATCTCTGCTTTATCATCTGGTAACATATCACACTCTATCAAGGTTGGAAGTGAGAAATGGACTCTCTTGTCAAGAGACTCGATAGTAAAGTCGGTAGCTCTTCTTCCTGAAGTTTCCATCACTCCTGCACATGTCTTTAGGGTGTATGGAACTGCACTCGATGTAATGTTGAAAGCATCAAAGAAGTCTGACCTTGCCAGTGACCTGTTGCTCTGTTCATCCAGAACCACATACATCTTAACTGCTTTTTGCTTTTCCCCTATGGGGTACACTGTTGCTAGCAAAAAATGGGGGGTAAAAGGTCCTCGAATCCACACTCACCAAAGTGTGTCTTTTTCTGGGGTAAGAGGAGGTCAGCTCCCCTCTTATGTCCTGCGATGCTCATTGCTCGCTTGAGGGTATGGTGGGGGTATCCCCTTTCCCTGAATCTCTGGTAGAGTTGTTTAGATTCGGAAAAGTAGTCCTCCTCAGTAGAGCAATTTCTGCGGATTTTCATGAACTGTCCAACTGGGATCCCACGTATCAGAGACTTGGGGTGGTGGCTATCCGCCTGTAGTAATGTATTTGCGGCTGTTTCCTTTCGGAAAGTACTAGTAATCAACCTACCACCCTCAAGTCGAAGAGATAGGTCTAGGAAGGAGAGTTGATGGGGATCTGCAGTATAAGTTAGATGTATATTTCTAGTGTTATTTTCTAGCTCTGCCATAAACACCTCCAGTTCATCTGAAGTCCCTGCCCATACCATCAGGACATCATCGATGTACCTCAGCCAGCAGCATGCATGGCCGAGGTACATCGATGAGGCATAAACTTTCTCCTCCTCCCACCAGCCCAGGTGCAGACACGCATAGGCCGGGGCCCATGGGGCTCCCATAGAGGTGCCACGCAGCTGCTGATAGTTAGACCCAGAGAACTGGAAAAAGTTGTGCTTGAGTGCAAGCTCTAGGAGATCAATGATGAATTAATTTTGGGCTCCCTTTTCTGGGAAGTGTTTTGAAAAAACCCCACCTAATTCAGCTATGTAAGGTCTTGTCTATGTGGATATATGTAGTTTCTTTTCAGTACTGCTCAATCTGATGCACAGTTAATACTAGACCACATAAGACTTGATTTCCCATCAGTAGCTTACTCCAAGTAATGTTTGGTGCTATACTTTTTTCTTTGGATTCAAATGGACACTGCATGCGTTTTTGGCCTGCAGGCACACTCTGCAGTTTTATTCATCAATGTTGCAGCATGGTTTTTAATTTTGGTTTAGTGTAGTGAGACGGACTGTGTTATTTAGATACATTGTTTATCTTACATATATTTGGAATTTTTTGTATATGTAAATACCCTCACCCCCCCCCACCCTTAATAAAGCCTTTTTGCATTTTTGTACCATAAGCCGTAGTTGACCATTCCCCTTTTTTGCTTTCTGGGGACTCCCTTGTCTCCTCTTTCTGTTGTTGATACACTGTTGCTAGGCAGATCTTGGAACATGAACGTGGAGTTATAGGGCGTACACACGGTCGGACTTTGTTCGGACATTCTGGCAACAAAATCCTAGGATTTTTTCCGACGAATGTTGGCTCAAACTTGTTTTGTCTACACACGGTCACACAAAGTTGTCGGAATTTCCGATCGCCAACCACGCGGTCACGTACACCACATACGACGAGACTAGAAAAGGCCGGTTCAGAACCAAGTGCGGCATCCTTTGGGCTCCTTTTGCTAATCTTGTGTTAGTAAAAGTTTGGTGAGAGACGATTCACGCTTTTTCAGACTCGTGGCTTTCAGATCATTTTCTGCTGTTCAGTTTGTGCTTGTGGGATTGTATCTGCTCTTCAGTGCGTGCAGCAAGTTCCGCGTGACTTTAATTAGTCATTGTATTCTTGTTCGTTCGTTACTGTTTTTCAGGTCGCTCTTCACAGGCCTTGCTGTTCTTCAGTGCGTTCTGTTACTGCGTTCTGAGCAGCCGACCGTTTTCTAGCCATGTTGCGTATACGTACTCCTCGTAGAGTTCGTGCTGTGCGGGGGCTTGGTGTTGGAGTCCTTACCTTGACACAAGCCCAGTTCATGAACAAGGTGGGGAGGAGTTCATGGACCAAGAATTGGTTGCTTCAGCATGACCAGTTCTCTCATATGCCTTTGCTCTGTGAGATCCGTGAGAATAATCCTGATGATTTCAGGAACTTTCTCAGGATGACGGACCCCGTATTTCACCGTTTGTTGGCTTCGCTGACCCCCTATATTAGCAGGCAGGATACCTGCATGAGGCAAGCCATCACTCCGGAGCAGAGGTTGGTTGCTACCCTGCGGTATTTGGCGACAGGGAGAAGTCTGCAGGACTTGAAGTTCTCGACAGGCATCTCCCCCAAGGCTCTGGGGATCATTATCCCAGAGACCTGTTCTGCCATCATACAGGCCCTGCAGAAGGAGTATATGAAGGTAAGATTTTTATCCTTTAATATCACATTTTTTTTGTATAGAATGTTTGGTAATATCTTGTATTTCTTTCCTCATTCCCTAATTACCATGATTGGAATATGCTGTGAATGTCCCCTTTGTCCTCATGCATGCTGGATTTTTATGTAATTATTATTTTAGGTCCTTCATACATATTTGCCCTTCAATAACCTCCCCAGCATGGTGACTCCTGGCCCTATATTCACCTCATGTAGTCATTTAACAATGTATTTTTTCAGCTCCATAGTAGTGCTTTACCCCAAACACCCCCTAAAATGTTTGGAAATGTTATTTTTGCTTTAAATTCTGGCAGAGTGCCAGTAGCTTTTTTTTGTAGTTTCCCCAAATAATTTTTAGTAACCCTCCCTCCCCCCAAATGCTAAGTCAGCTGATCCCAATTCTCTATCTATCCTCAATCATCTATCTGCTGACTTTTCCAATCCCATACACACTATACCCACCTCTTTTGTGCTCAGATGTATGGATGAATTCCCCAAAGCATGTAGTGCAAGGGCCTGCCTGTATACTTTCAAATGGTACTGTTTAAAGTTTGGGTATCCTATTATTATCTTGATAGGTAATAGCAGAATGTCCAAATGTCCTCAAATGTGTACAGTGTGTATTTATATATTTGTATTATGACACTTCTTACCTGTCCAGTGGGCTGCCAATAGTGTAACTAAGGAGGGTCTGTTCCAAGTAATACCCATTATTTAGGCATTCATCTCTCAATGAAGTGAAGAGGGTTACCTGTCCAAGATTTCCACACACCTCCTATAATGTTAGAAATGCCCCATGAGAGGGGGAGGGGGAATATGATAGGTGTACCTTATACTTTGGCCTTGTTAAATTCCTCTTAATAAATGCTAGCTGGAGGTTGCCCCATAATGTTTGTGTATAATCTGCTTGCCATGTTTCTGAGAAAAAATAGTAATGTTTATTGTTTTTGCCTCAACAGTTTCCTTCCACGCCACAGGAATGGCAGACTGTGGCCTCCCACTTTGCCCAACGGTGGGACTTTCCTAACTGTGGAGGGGCAATTGATGGGAAACACGTCCACATCGTCCCACCACCCAACTCGGGGTCGTACTATTATAATTACAATAGTATTGTGATGTTGGCGGTGGTGTCGGCTAATTACGACTTCCTGTATGTGGACGTGGGGAAGAATGGCCGGATGTCCGATGGTGGAGTCATCGCCCAGACTGAGTTTTACAGGCGTCTCCAGAATGACAGCTTGGACTTGCCAGCTCCAGAGGACAATGTTGAAGGACTCCCATTTGTGTTCGTTGCTGATGAAGCATTTGCGCTGGGGGACCACCTGCTGCGGCCATTCCCAATGAGGACCCTCACCCCGGAACAGAGGGTTTTTAATTACCGGCTGGCCAGAGCCCGTAGAGTGGTGGAGAACACATTTGGAATCCTGGCCAGCCGGTTCCGCCTATTTATGACACCCATCCATATGGCGGAGTATAAACTGAACCATATTATACTTGCGTGCTGTGTTCTCCATAACTTTTTAAGAAAACATTCGGCCAACTATGCTGGCTCAGTTGGGCCTGAGGCCGGAATGATACATCAAACCACACTGACGGCGCTTGAAAGCGGCCGTCCTGGCTTGCCCTCCTTGAGAGCCTGTGATGTACGGTTACGCTACCTGGAGTTCTTTGCAGGTCGGGGGGCTATCAATATGCCAGCAAATCTGTGAAGCCTTTTTATAATAAAACAAAAAAAAGAAAATCTTTGTGGACATTTACTGCTTGTGTTTGTTTTAGCTGACCCTGACAGAAATGTGTTGAGTCCTGAAAATGTTGTGATTGTGTAACCTTATTATACAAAGCACTGTTGACTGTTATTTACTAAAATGCAAAAACACATTTCACTACAAGTGCAGTTGCAACTGCACTGAAACTGCACTTGTAGTGCCAAGAGGATTTGCCCTTAGAAAATAACCCCCATTTTCTCACAAAACAACAATGACATCACCCCAAAAGTGTTGTAGTGTTGACACAATAATCCACACATTCTTGATTAACAATCTTTTTAATACCTACACAATCACATGTGCATTTACCAAAGGTTTTTCAAACAAACCAACCTGTTTGTTGTATAAAAATTTTTGGGGTGGCATTATCAAAACTCAAAATGTCCATTTTAGATAAAACAGGCTAGTGTAAAACCAACAAGAAAGACACAAATCTTGAACTTACAAACGTCACATTTTGTAGAATTTGAAGGCAATATCAGACATGAGTATTTAGGAACTGTGTTTGATATTGCGTACAGATGGGGTGAAGTCACCCCAGGAAAAGCCAAATTTGGAAGATGCACACGAATTTAACAATGTCAACATGTGCTAGCTGCCATCCGGGGGGATCAAGGGACATGTTTTGGGGTAGCAAGCCCTTCCTCACCGCTACTTTATTATTGAGGAAGGGGTTGCACCCCCAAAACGCGTCCATTGATCTCCCGTGATGGCAGATAGCACATGATGGCACACTGTGTGTATCCTCCAAATTTTGCTTTGGTAAAAATCCCAAAAACATTTAGCCCATTGTAGCACACAAAAGAAGAAAGTGATTTGGAGGGGCTTTAAACTCGCCCCAAAACATCAATGATGTTTTTATTTTTTGGAATAACATCATTGATGTTTTTCTTGATGATTTCCAATTGTAAATTACACCCCATGATCTCCCCGATCAGGATCTGGGCACTTTCGGATGTGAAAGGATCTGGATCCACAACCTCACGATCACCTAAAAAGAGAGGAACCCCAAAATAAATTAGGTCTAAAAAAAATGCCGCCATCCATCTCTTATCTGAGCCTGTGGTTGCAGACACTCACCTGTTGTGGTGACTAGTTCCACCATGTCTTCCTCCTCCTGCTCTTCTTGTGTTAGGGGGATTTCCCCTTCTTCCAGAGGGGGGGGGGGCTCTGGTCTCCTCGGATGAGGGGTGTCCTCCGAGTCTTTTATCCCCTGTGTAAAACAAAAATGGTATAATTAGCACACAGAGATTTGATGTCAGAACTAGAAATAGGAAACATTGCTTGGAAGTGGGGTACAATTGTCAATTTTAGCAGAGTTCCAAGATGTAGCATTTTCAGTGTCCTTTGTCAAGCTGCAATACTTTACCTGTTTAGTACAAGCTTCAAAGATGGAGACCCCCTATAGTATACACTGGAGAACCTGTGTGCCCCCCCTAATAAAGAGGGTGTTCTTGTGTCCCACACTATAGTGCTCCAGTGTCCAGATGTGAAAACAGCTGCTGAGTGTCCTCTCGTTACACAGAATCTAGTTTGCATTTCATTCTAGTAACAAAGCCATCTACACAACCCAATTTTTTTAAGACAAGTATAGGGCGTCAAAATGGTGGCCAAATGCATATGGCCTAAACAATGGTATTTTAGAGTCCGAAAGCAAAATGTTTGATTCGAACGAATAATGTGCCCATGAACATGAAAGTTGCCATTTTAAACTGTACAACCGTTCCTAAAAGCACATGGAGCAGCACGAACGTAATAAACATAAAGAATAGGAACATAGGACAACTACTTACTTTTTTGCAGCACTCTCCGGATCTTTCTGTACTGCTCATGTTCTCCTAATTTGAGGTCCAACCAACGGTTCCTGAGCTGATCTTTCGATCGTCGTACCCCGAAATTCCGGTGCAGACTCCTGACCACTTTCGACATGATCTTGGCCTTTCTGACATTGGGGTTGGGGTAAGGCCCATACTTTCCATCATAGTCGGCCTTCTTCAGGATGTCGACCATCTCCAACATCTCCCCAAAGGACATATTTGGGTCCTTAAATCTCCTTCTGGATCGGGACGTGTCCGGATCCGGCCTTTCCTCCTCCTCCTCGTTGCTACAATTAGCACGCACCTGCTGTGTATCTGCCATGTGCTCTTCCCCCACTGCGCCGAACGAAAAGGGGCGGGGAATAGACTAGAAAGAACGTCAGGGGCGGGCGGAGTTACACGCATGCGCAGTGTGTATAAAGCGTAACACGCTTGCGTCTTACGTACAATCTGTGAGCAGAGGAAGGAGCATCAGAGGCGCCGATCGTGATAACGAAGGTAGGATCTAAACTTGGGCCTATACTGCTTCGAAATGGAAGCCTATATTGTAACAAGATTAGGGGAGTTTGGCCTGACATTAGGGTTTGTCTTGTGTTGTGTCTTGCAGAGAAAATGGATGGGTTCAACGACCACAATTTCCTCCCCCTGTTCATTGACAAATACAGGGAGCTGCCCTGTCTGTGGCAGGTCAGACACCCCCACTATAATCACAAACAGAAGAGGCAGGCAGCGCTGGAGAAACTGCTGGAGTTGGTGAAGCCGGTGGTCCCCACAGCAACCATCCCCTATTTAAAAGCCAAAATTGGTAGCCTGAGGAGCACTTATCTTAGGGAGCGCAAGAAGGTGTGGTACTACGAGAGACTGCGATTCCTGTCAGACCACACTGAAGTCAGGGAATCACTCTCTACTCTTCCTTCCACGCTTCCTTCCATACCAGCTAAGGCTTCTGATGTCCAACCTGGGCCTTCCAGCCAGGAAGAAGTGGAGGAGCCCAGCTGGAATCAGGTATAGCATTCTTCTACAGATTTCTGGGCAAGAAAGAAATGATGTTTACTAGATGTTAGTATTGATCACTAATTGCTGATTGAAAAAAGTGTTTTACATATCAATAGACAGTAGTGGGCACCCAAAATTGGGACAAGAATGAAAAATGCTGGGCTCAGAAGGATAGTCTGTTATATTTGTTAACATTCAATTTGCAGCAGTCAGGAGGTGAAAATTGTGTGTGATTGATGAATAAAAAACTAAAACTATGTCCCTTTTTCATACACAGGAAGACCTCAGGCAGGAGGAGGCTGTGGAATGTGGCAGTCAGGAGGAGGCGGTGATTAGTGGCAGCCAGGAGGAGGCGGGGCTAAGTGGCAGCCAGGAGAAGCCAGGGACCAGTCGCAGCCTGACTGAGTCTCAGGTTCCTCCCCTCCGCCTTCCATATAAAAGAGCCAGGAAGACGACTCCCAGCCCCATGCAGGATTCTGTGTTCAGGCTCATCCAGGAGGCTTCTGCGTCCCTACGAGCCTTACCCACTCCTGAAGAGGCCTTTGCCTGCATGGCTGCCACAAAACTGCAGGCCATGCAGGAGGGTTAACGCAGGCTCTGTGAGGTCCTGCTTTATAAAGTGCTACGTAAGGGGGTGAGTGGGGAACTAACACCCAAGACCGACGTGGTTGAGTTGGACCATCCTCCTCCTCCTCCTGCTGCCACAACTCCACCACCACAGCCACTGCGTGTAAGGAAGCGTGGAAGGAAGACCTGAGAGTGATGACCCTGGGTTCAGTCTGGTCTGACAGAAGATGCAGTCTCTCATATGACCACAGCCTGGGGACATGTCATCTGCTGCTTTCCGGATCTCTGGGACTTCTGGACCAGACTGCCCTCCCTTAGATATGGACTTCTCAGGCCACCAATTTTGCTTAAAAATAATTGATGTCTGCCCTGGGGGTCCAAGGCTTCGCCCACTTCTGCAGTTTCTCCAGGATTGCCTCCCTTTGTTTAGTTGTGAGCCCTTAATAAAACATTTTTGGGGAAATTCTACTCTCCTGTGTGTGTTTTCATCCAAAAAGGACAGTTTGTTGGTGACGATTCAGGTACATTTCTAACATAAAATGTGAAATTAACAAGGGACAACAACACCAAACAATCTCCTACAGATTAAATAGAACAACATATCAATGGTGTTGTGGGAACTTGTCACAAAACGCACACAAACATTTTCGGGAGTACAAATCAAAATCCCAAAAAAAAAAAACCCTTCAAAAAAATACAAACACAAAAAAAGAATCTACATTAAAGCCCAAAAAAATATAAAAAATAAACATAAATATGTTGTCAGATGTGAGAAATCAAAATATATTGAGAGTATCCAGATAAATAGTAACAAAATAAGTTTGTGAGAAGTGTGTGTGAATATGAGCAGCAAAACTACTATATTCTTGTCTCATTATAAAGAAGAAGAGAGTGCGCTGTATTAAACCATTTTTGACATTGCAGCGTGACGAAAGTGCTGTATCCATTGCGAACGCTAAGTTTACCAGAACGAGCTGTTCCGTCTTGGAATTTCTTCTGAGCATGCGAGGGACTTTGTGTGTCGGAACAGGCCACACACGGTCGGAATTGACGCGATCGGATTTTGTTGTCGGAAAATTTTATCTCCTGCTGTCCAACTTTGTGTGTCGGAAAATCCGATGGAAAATGTCCGATGGAGCCCACACACGGTCGGAATTTCCGACAACACGCTCCGATCGGACATTTTCCATCGGAAAATCCGACCGTGTGTACAGGGCATTATACTTTCACCACAGATTTCCGTGCATTTGGACATAACTGGGGTAGATGAATTATCTTTTTGCTCCCTGTCCCCACCTTTCGGGGCTTCTGTGACCTCTAATGGTCGGTGCAAAGTATCAGGGTGTAAAGCTGTGATGTGTCTATTACTGCCACATTCTGAGCAATCTGCCTGTATTTTGCAGTCTTTTCTCTACATGTTTAGTGGATCCACAACACTTGAAGCAGATGCCGTTTTGTCTAAGAAAGGCTATCCTTTCCTTGACAGGTTTACTTTTGAACCCTTTGCACTTGTTTAGGGGGTGGGGCTTTTTATGAAGTGGGCAAAGTCTGTCAGGGTCTTCAAAGGTGTTTACCTTGTAGCTGCTTAGACAGTCTGAGTCCTCAGAGGGTACAGTTGTCTTATGGGCAATCACTGAAGTCCTATGGAAGGCTCTAGGTGGCTTTTCTGCTTTTGGTAGTTGACTGTTGGTGATGAAGGAAAAGCTGGGATCACACCTGATCTTAGCTTGCTGCTGCACAAACCTAGAAAACACAAAGAATGGGGGAAAAGGGACATCATGATCTTCTTTGTATTTGGCTCCAACACTCAACCATTTTTCTTGTAGGTTGTGAGGTAGTTTCTCCACTATAGGCTTAGTACCGGTAGGGGTATCTAAATGTGCAAGTCCTCTTAAATAGCCTTCTTCTTTGGCACACTGGACTTCGCAAAGTATATCACCAAGCTCTTGCAGTTTGAAATTGTGTCTGCTGTTTAGCTTAGGGAAAGACTCCAGTGTTTTCATTAGAGCACCTTCAATTGCTTCTGGTGATCCATATCTTTCCTCTAGCCTTTTGAATCCTGCGCATCCTTCTTGCATTCTCTGCTGACTCAGTCCAAAGGCATTTTATCATCAGGTCTAGCATCTCAGCTGCTGGTAATTCTAATGCCCCGCACACGGTCGGACTTTGTTCGGACATTCCGACAACAAAATCCTAGGATTTTTTCCGACGGATGTTGGCTCAAACTTGTCTAGCATACACACGGTCACACAAAGTTGTCGGAAAATCCGATCGTTCTGAACGCGGTGACGTAAAACACGTACGTCGGGACTATAAACGGGGCAGTGGCCAAAAGCTTTCATCTCTTTATTTATTCTGAGCATGCGTGGCACTTTGTCCGTCGGATTTGTGTACACACGATCGGAATTTCCGACAACGGATTTTGTTGTTGGAAAATTTTATCTCCTGCTCTCCAACTTTGTGTGTCGGAAAATCCGATGGAAAATGTCCGATGGAGCCCACACACGGTCGGAATTTCCGACAACACGCTCCGATCGGACATTTTCCATCGGAAAATCCGACTGTGTGTACGGGGCATAAGTCTTTGACTGCATTCAGAAAAGAAGACTTCCATGCCCAGTAATTCTCGGGGGAGTCATCGAACTTGAGAAAGCCTGAATTAACCATCTCTTTACGGATAAGATATTTAGTGACATCTTGTGCACTCTGGTGTTTGGGTTGCTGCAGTAAGGATTCACTTGGCCCATTCCTATATGTCTCTAATGGTTCATCTTTAAATGTTCTGGCATTGCTGGCTTCATGGGTTTGTTTTCATACACTCAGGGGTTCTGCTGGTTCTGGTTTAAATTCAGCTGACTCTGGATTGGGAAACTGTTTTGTTGCATTGCTGTTTAAAAGTTCTTGGACATACTACTTTGTACGTTCTGCTGAGGAACAGGGTTTTTCAGGCACATCTGGGCCTTCGTGGATAGACCCACTTCCAGACCGCTCAATATCAGCATAAGCTGCGGCCTCTGCTGCTGCAGCGGCGGTTGCGCACTGACACTGAAGTATATGCAACTTTGCTTCCTGCTCTGATTTTTCTTTTATAATGGCAGCCTCTTTCTCGGCAAATTCTAGCTTGACCCGAGCTGCCTCTGCTTTGGCACGAGCTCTGACTAAAAGGGCACTTGCTGATGAAATCTGACCGGACCTTGTTGATTTAGACGAGTGTGAGCGTGTATCGTCTTGCTGGACACTTGGCATGCTCTCCCTGCCTTCATGTGTCCCGGGTAGCTGACCTGCTTGATTTAAGAGATGTTAATTAGGGGTGGGTGGCGCTACCTTTAACAGGGTACCTTAAAAAATATTATATATGAATACCCAAAAATAAAAAATACTCATAAGTGCAAAACCTCAATCACTCAAATTCATTGCATAGTGAATGTGAGTGTGCAACTCTTAAATAGTGAACCGTGCTACCATGCCAGTCTCATATCATGCATAAAGGTGTATAACGTGTAGTTGACCATCAAAAATATATAATAAGTGACAACATAATGGTAAATGATAAATGACAGTAAATTAATTAAACCATTCAATAAACACCACAGTCTGTGACATAGAAGGGAATCAGTCCAATAGGAATCCCCCTCAATAAACAATGTGTGATCCACTTTCCAAATGGCATTAGTCAGCATGTGCAGCTGATACTATCCCATGCCAAATCCTATGTTGATCCACAAGTGTGTCCAAAATTACATAAGGTGAAAAATCTAAAGCGGCTAAGAAATATATATATATATCTTAAGTAGTCCCAACTTAGGCATAAGATGCAAAATGCAAACCCAAAAAATGGTGAAAAAAAAAAAAATAAGGATAAAAAAATGGATGTGTCAGAATGCAGCATAAGCAAAAAACAAAAAAGTCTGTGATAAGTGACTTTCGTGAAGGCAGCTGTTCAGATCCAGTGACTTGCGGTGCTCCCCCTCAAAGATCCCCACTCACCAGCTCCCTACACCCCTGCAGGGGTAGTAGGCATGTAGTACCAGGCAGCGATATGGTGTTTTGGGTCCCCAGGTGCTCCCGCTCCAGCTGTGAAGTATCCGTCAGTGTATCCTCATATGGAAGAAACAGGGCTCCATAGTGTGATACGTTTTAAATAGTTTATTCAGCTATCATAAACAGCACATAAAATAAATAAATAAAATAAATAAAAATGGAATAAAATCCAGGCTTCTAAAGAAAGCCAGGTAATCACACTGCGTGTAGCCTATTTGGTATGGAGAGAGCTTGTGCGTCTAGGACCATCAGCTGAGCAGCTTGCGCCTCAGCTGCGTTCCACACTCTCCTACTTCTGCGTGTGACGTCAGTGCGTAGCACCGCCTTACTCGTTTCGTCATCGACGTTATCAAAGGCGCATTTGATAACGTCGATGAGCTATGAGTAAGCGCTCTATGGGAGCGTGAAACGCGTTAGCGGTTATGCTGCATTATTCCAACAAAGCCATGTACGGATTTTAATCATGTTATTATTTTTTCAATAAAGAGGATTTTATTTTTCACTTTTCCAATCCGGAGTGCGGCTGTCCAGATTTTTCCATCACACATATACCATTGGAATAGCAATTGACAGCACCTGGGGCTCTCACAATCATCTACACAGCAGAGGACGGGAAGCTTGAACCCGGTTACCTAGAGCGGTGGTAACTATTCTGTTAATAACAAGATATCAGTACACATAGAATAACTAATCTAGCATAAATGACAGATGACACAACAGAAAGACACTTACAGGTGATGATGTCTCAAGCCCCTTGGGAGAGAAACAGACATGCTGCATCCATGTAGAATGACAATCTAAAATGGCTGAAGAACTTCCTGAACCAAAGGTCACATCTTGTATGAGAAATTTACATGACTGAAGATAAAGCTGCTACAGACTTTGGCCACTAGATGGCAGTGGTAAACTACACATTCTATTTAAGTAATTATAACATAATTAGCTTGCAAAGGCATCACACTAAGTGTATTTTATATTAGACCGATTACCAGAATATTTAAACGTATATACTCTTCTCCCCTTTATACACATGGAAATAGAAATAACTTAAAAAGATAAACTCAAAACACATGTGAGACACCTGGTGGTTAAAGGTGGTATTATTTGAACTCACTAAATTTCCAGGAAAGGTAAATGATTAAGTTTTTCATTAACCAATAGAAAAGAAGCCACATCCTTTTGGGGCAGAGCCATTATAATTTTTATGGTCTCATTATCTGAAATGGTATTTAGAGGCAAGTGAGATGTCATAAAGAAAAAAAAAGGAAAGCTCAAGGGGAGAGCTCAGGAAGAAGGTCAGGGATCCACCCTGAGGGGGGACAATGGGAGATACACACACTCCCAGACAGACTGACACTCATGCACCATGCATCAATACATATCTTTACATTCATGAAGATTCCTCAACACCTAATACTTAGAACTCGGAGGTCACAAGAAGTAAATCCTCTTTAAGAGTATCCATGTTGAAAGCCACGGCAGCCATCTTAACTCTGGTAACCAGCCAATAGGAACAGTAGCCATTTTGGAATGGGTAATTATGTCATGTTGATTTTATCTCACAAATATTGAATTATTGAATGTTATACAATTGATAATCGTTCTCCCAAATCAATAACCGCCTTGCAGATTTTTCTCTAAATATTCAAACATTCATTATATTTTTCTTTTTGCATAGTTGCCACAATTATTGACAAAACAAACGTCTAATTTATTTCACAATTTTAACCACTTACTTACCTGCAGTATAGTAACGGTTGTACGTGTGAAATACAGACGTTCTGTTTCATTGTCAAGTTCACAAGGTTATTGATTCTACCGAGAAGTTATCATGGTGGTATTAGGTCAAAGGGATGGTACGCCCATTTTTACAAGTGTTTTTATTGATTTTCAAGACGTTCATGTAACGCAATCGGTATCTTAATTTCATGTGATTATTTGTTTTTGTCAACCAATAAATGTAACTATTTTGTATGATCACATGTCTCCGTGAATAAGTTTCACATGCATAGACTGTGTCATATAGATTGATTTTGTATCTTAAAAATATCCTCGTTAAAAATTACTCAATAATAATTACTGTGCGGGAAACTTGTCCTTAAAAAAGCACAACTTATTATGACATCGGGATGACAGAGCGGATCTCAGGCTGACATTTGTTGTTGGTGAAATCACCGCTCGTCGTACAGCCCCGCCTCCCTGTACCGGCACTGCGATAGACAGTGCAGAGCACACTGTTCCAATGCCGGTACAGGGAGGTGTTTTTACCAACAACAACTGTCAGCCCGAGATCCGCTCTGTCATCCCAATGATCTGTGGTAACTCTCCCCGCTCTGCACTGGATAGAGATGGCGGGCGGTGGCAATGGGGGGGGGGGGGGCGGTGCTGGCAGGGAGGAGGAGCAGGGAGCAAAGGAGGCGGACACCACCTTAATAGGCGGCACAGCCCGGGGGCTGTGAGACCCCCTCCACCCACTACAGCGAGCCAGGCGGAAATACAAGTCCCTCTCCCCACTTTACAGAACTACAGGTGGGCAGTGACAAGACCGCTGGCTGGGAGTACAGGAGGAATAGCAGCCAGCGGTCTTACAAACAGGCAGTGCTGGGACAAGGCCATTTGGTGCCCAAGGCGAAGATGGCAAACTGCGCCTCCCCCCGTTGTTTTTCATTCAGATATCCCCGCACAAAGTCAAGGACGCCGTATGACAACCGGCGGGCGGGAAGTGGTTAAAACGCATTTTTTTTTTAACACAAAGTTGTCCATTTATACAATATTTCTAACACATAACATGTACATACAAAAAATGACACCCCAAAATAGATTCTCCTCCTCCTCCTGAGTACGGCGATACCACATGTGTGAGACTTCCACAGCCTGACCACATACAGAGGCCGAGCATGGCTGGGTATGGCTGGGTATAACTGAGCATGGCTGGGTATCACAGAGTATTGCAGAGTATGGCTGGGTATTGCAGAGTATGGCAGGGTATTGCAGAGTATGGCAGGGTATTGCAGAGTATGGCAGGGAATTGCAGACTATGGCAGGGTATTACAGAGTATGGCAGGGTGTTACAGAGTATGGCAGGGTGTTACAGAGTATGGCAGGGTGTTACAGAGTATGGCAGGGTGTTACAGAGTATGGCAGGGTATTACAGAGTATGGCAGGGTATTACAGAGTATGGCAGGGTATTACAGAGTATGGCAGGGTATTGCAGAGTATGGCAGGGTATTGCAGAGTATGGCAGGGTGTTACAGAGTATGGCAGGGTGTTACAGAGTATGGCAGGGTGTTACAGAGTATGGCAGGGTATTACAGAGTATGGCAGGGTATTACAGAGTATGACAGGGTGTTACAGAGTATGGCAGGGTATTACAGAGTATGGCAGGGTATTACAGAGTATGGCAGGGTATTGCAGAGTATCAGAGGGTATTGCCGAGTATCAGAGGGTATTGCAGGGTATTGCATGGTATTGCGGGGTATTGCAAAGTATTGCAGAGTATTGCGGGGTATTGTGGGGTATTGCAGGGTATTTCGGGGTATTGCAGGGTATTGCAAAGTATTGTGGGGTATTGCAGAGTATTGCACAGTGTTGCAGAGTATTGCACAGTATTGTGGGGTATTGCACAGTATTGCACAGTGTTGCGGGGTATTGTGGGGTATTGCAGAGTATTGCACAGTGTTGCGGGGTATTGCAGAGTATGGCGGGGTATCGCCGAGTATCACAGAGTATATCTGGGTATTGCAGAGTACTGCACAGTGTTGCGGGGTATTGCAGAGTATTGCACAGTATTGTGGGGTATTGCAGAGTATTGCACAGTATCGTGGGGTATTGCAGAGTATTGCACAGTATTGTGGGGTATTGCAGAGTATTGCACAGTATTCTGGGGTATTGCAGAGTATTGCACAGTATTGCGGGGTATTGCAGAGTATTGCACAGTATTGTGGGGTATTGCACAGTATTGCACAGTATTGTGGGGTATTGCAGAGTATTGTGGGGTATTGCAGAGTATTGCGGGTTATTGCAGAGTATTGCAGAGTATTGCACAGTATTGTGGGGTATTGCAGAGTATTGCACAGTATTGTGGGGTATTGCAGAGTATTGCGGGGTATTGCAGAGTATTGCACAGTATTGTGGGGTATTGCACAGTATTGCACAGTATTGTGGGGTATTGCAGAGTATTGTGGGGTATTGCAGAGTATTGCGGGTTATTGCAGAGTATTGCAGAGTATTGCACAGTATTGTGGGGTATTGCAGAGTATTGCACAGTATTGTGGGGTATTGCAGAGTATTGCGGGGTATTGCAGAGTATTGCGGGGTATTGCAGAGTATTGCACAGTATTGTGGGGTATTGCAGAGTATTGCACAGTATTGTGGGGTATTGCAGAGTATTGCGGGGTATTGCAGAGTATTGCACAGTATTGTGGGGTATTGCAGAGTATTGCACAGTATTGTGGGGTATTGCAGAGTATTGCACAGTATTGTGGGGCATTGCAGAGTATTGTGGGGCATTGCAGAGCATTAGGGATGGCTGAGCATGGATGGATGGCTGGATGTCACTGAGCAGCGCTGTGGGCACTACACATCCAGCCCACAGTGCTGCGAGAGGGGAATTCTGGGAGGACGTCATAGTACGTCCTCCCAGAGTTAAGCAACCGCCCTGTAGCCGTCATTCGGCTATGGGCCGGTTGTTAAGTGGTTAAACAGCAGCGGTGGTCATTGGTCATTAACCTTGCCTCAGCCTCCTCCCCTCCCCCAATCCAGCCATTTATGAATCTGTTTTTTAGTGTTTACTTACACAAGTTCAGACTCAGAAGTTCTGAGTCTGAACTTGTGTAAGTAAACACTAAAAACAGATTAATAAATCTGAGGCTGAGGCGAGGTTAATGACCAGTGACCACCACTGCTGAAGATCTGAGTCAGAACACTGGCAGTGGCACACACGGGCACTGCAATCTTCTACCTTCGCTTCCTTCCAGATTGAATCCAGCAGCAGCTACTAGAGCCAGCCAGCCAGGCAGCCGCTCCTCAGCTCCTCACCTCACCTCACCTCAGCTCAGCTCGGCTCACTCACTCACTCCTTGAGGTGACAGCGCGCCGACACAGCTCCCGCCTCCCTGCGCTCCTCTGCGTCCTCCGCTCCCACCTCGCCTCCGGCCCTGTGTGACGTCACGGCGCTGGCAGGGACTACGGCACTCCTCCGTAGGGGAGTAAACTGTAACAGTGTAATTTGTGCTGAGGGAAGGGAGGATGCAGGAGCACACGAAGGCAATTTGTACAGTGCCGTTGGGGACTGTAAATGCACTGGACTGTTGTATTATTCTACACATTGGCGGGCGTGGCAGAATGTCACCTGCAGGCTGCGCCCCCCCCATAGCAAAAGGTAGCGCCCAGGGCACGTGCCCCTTCCACCCCTGCCTTGTACCAGCCCTGCAAACAGGAAATCACCAGGCAATAACAGTTTATCAGCAAGATCAGCAGGTTATTGCAGAGTAGGGATGAGCCGAACACCCCCCGGTTCGGTTCACACCAGAACCTGCGAACGGACCGAAAATTTGCACGAATGTTAGAACCCCATTGATGTCTATGGGACTCGAACGTTCAAAATCAAAAGTGCTCATTTTAAAGGCTAATTTGCATGGTATTGTCCTAAAAAGGGTTTGGGGACCCGAGTCCTGCCCCAGGGGACATGTATTAATGCAAAAGAAGTTTTAAAAACGGCCGTTTTTTCGGGAGCAGTGAAATATTCCTTTAAATATCGTACCTGGGGGGTGTCTATAGTATGCCTGTAAAGCGGCGCGTGTTTCCCATGCTTAGAACAGTCCCTGCACAAAATGTCATTTTTAAAGGAAAAAAAGTCATTTAAAAACTGCTTGCGGCTTTAATGTAATGTCAGGTCCCGGCAATATGGATGAAAATCAGTGAGACAAATAGCATGGGTACCCCCCAGTCCATTGCCAGGCCCTTTGGGTCTTGTATGGATATTAAGGGGAACCCCGCACCGAAATTAAAAAAATGAAAGGCGTGGGGCCCCCAGGCCCTATATACTTTGAACAGCAGTATACAGGCGGTGCAAACAAGACAGGGACTGTAGGTTTGTTGTTAAGTAGAATCTGTTTGTAATTTTGAACTGGTACATTTTTAAAGTGTAACTCCAGCCAAAAAATCTATTTTTAAGCTTTTTGGAAAACATAGGGAAGGGTTATCACCCCTGTGACATTTGTTTTGCTGTCTGTGCTCCTCTTCAGAAGATTTTACCTCACTTTCTGTCCCAATGACAAATGTTTTTGACAATTTGGGGTTTTTAGTGAAACAAGGATTGGTGATAAAGCATCAGTGGAAAGGAGAAACATTTTTCCCATAATAACTCTTACAGGAGAGAATTTCCCTTCCTAGGGGTAGATTTCATCTCACTTCCTGTTGTCTTCTTCCGTTTGCAAGTAGGAGTCGTTTGTAAGTTGGATGTTTGAAAGTAGAGGCCTGCCCTATATACTCAGCAGAAATTTGGGCCTTGGGTGTTGTTGTGGCCTCAACACTGTAAGCCCTCACAGGGTCCTGCTGTGAAATATTAGATCAAGAATTGTAATTACATGCCCCTGTTGAACAGGGGCTGAAAAATTGGGCCTTAGGCACTGGTGCTGGAGCCACAACACTGCAACCCCTCACAGACACTCTAGTTGGAATGCAGGAACGAGCCCTGCTGCAAAGTATTGCATCAAAAATTGTAATTACACGCCCCTGTCAAACAGGGGCTGAAAAATTGGGCCTTAGGCACTGGTGGCGGCGCCCAGAACCAAAAATGTTCTTACAAGCTATCAGCGTGATCATTGAGGAGGAAGAGGATAATTACTCAGGATAGTCACTCAGCATCAGCATAGGCAGTCTTTGAAGGGATCTGAGATTTAAAAAAAAAACATTCGGTTACATCAGCATCAGGTGCTTGGTAGCTGGTGGTGATCCAAGACTGATTCATTTTTATGAAGGTCAGTCGATCGACCGAGTCGGTGGACAGACGCACCCTGTGATCGGTTACAAAGCCTCCAGCAGCACTGAATGTGCGTTCCGAAAGAACGCTGGATGCAGGACAGGCCAGTAGCTCAATTGCATACTGTGCAAGCTCTGGCCCGTGATCCATCCTCAAGACCCAGTAACCCAGAGGATTTTCGGTGGGAAAGGTGTCCAAGTCAGATCTTGCCCCTAGATATTCCTGCACCATGTAAAACAGACGCTGGCGATGGTTGCTGGAACCGATCATACCTTGGGGCTGCGGACTAAAAAATTGTCTGAACGCATCGGTCAGACGGCCACCTTCTCCACCGCTACTTCTTTGACTGACCGAAGCCTCAGCAACACGTTGTTCAGAAACAGGAGTTTGTAACCTCCCAGTCTCACAGACCTTTCTGCAAGGCCTCCCGAAGATGTTTCATCCTCTGCTCCCTCTGCGACGGCAAGATAAGGTCCGCAACCTTACCCTTGTAACGTGGATCAAGGAGGGTTGCCAGCTAGTATTGGTCCTTCTCCTTGATACCACAAATACGAGGATCCTAACGCAGGCTTTGCAGGATCAGGGAGGCCATGCAGCGTAGGTTTGCTGAGGTATTCGGTCCTGAGTCCTCTGGGTCACTAAGGACGACATGGTCCGCAGCCACCTCCTCCCAGCCACGTACAAGTCCATGTGTTTCTTAGGACTGATCCCTTAAAGACTGCTGCTGATGCTGAGTGCCAGGCTCCACCTCCATACTGACACAATCCTCCTCCTCCTCCTCCCCCTTCTCCTCATCCTATTCCTGTGTGATCGGCAGGTACGCAGGAACACTGTCTGGATAAAGGGGGCCTTGAGAGCTAAGGAAGTCCTCCTCTTCCTGCCTCTGTTCTGCCTCAAGTGCCCTGTCCATTATTCTACGCAGCGTGTGCTCCAACAGGTGGACAAGGGGGACAGTGTCACTGATGCATGAACTGTCACTTATCACCATCCTCGTGGCCTCCTCAAATGGTGACAGGACAGTGCATGCATCCCTGATCATGGCCCACTGGCGTGGGGAAAAAAAACAAGCTCCCCTGACCCTGTCCTGCTGCCATAGTTGCACAGGTACTCATTGATGGCCCTCTGCTGCATGTGCAGCCGTTGCAGCATGGCCAACGCTGAGTTCCACCTGGTGGGCATGTCACAGTTTAGGCGGTTCTTGGGCAGGTTAAACTCCTTTTGGAGGTCTGCCAGCCGAGCACTGGCATTATATGACCGGATGAAATGCACACAGACTTTCCTGGCCTGCCTCAGGACATCCTGTAAGCCCGGGTACCTGCCCAAGAACTGCTGCACCACCAAGTTAAGGATGTGAGCCAAACAGGGCATATGGGTCATTTGTCCCTGTCAGAGGGCAGAGAGGAGGTTGGTGCCATTGTCGCAAACCACCATTCCTGCCTTAAGTTGGCGTGGCGTCAACCACCTCTGAACCTGCCCCTGCAGAGCTGACAGAACCTCTGCCCAGTGTGGCTCCTGTCCCCCAAGCACACCAGCTCAAGCACCGCATGGCATCTTTTGGCCTGCGTACTTGCGTAGCCCCTTGAACACCTACGGAGCACCACTGGTTCCGAGGACAAAGTACAGGAAGAGGCCATGGAGGAAGAAGAAGTGGAGGGGGTGGAGGAGAGAGGTGTGTCACAATCATTAGTAGTGGCATTTTGGAGGCGTGGTGGTGGAACAACCTCCAACACTACTGCACCTTGTCCTGCATCCTTCCCAGCTGCCAGCAGAGTCACCCAATGCGCTGTGAAACTTAGGTAACATCCCTGTCCATGCCTGCTGGACCATGAGTCAGCGGTAATATGCACCTTACCGCTAGAGAGCCGGAATTGCCTCCGTGAGAAAAAGTGGCGTTTGGGTACCTGTCACTGAGGAACTGCACATTCCACAAACTCACGGAAGGGGGCAGAGTCTACCAACTGAAAAGGCAGCAGTTGAAGTGCTAGCAATTTTGCCAAGCTAGCATTCAACCGCTGGGCATGTGGATGGCTGGGAGCGAATTTCTTTCGGCGGTGCACCGTCTCCACGACCAGCACTGTTGCCTCTAGACACAGAGCCTGCTTGCCCTCTTTTATTGGCTTGTGACTGTCTGCCTCTCCTTGATGGCCTTCCAGACATACTAATGGCCTGTAGCTGCACTAAGCTGGGATATATATATATATATATATATATATATATATATATACACTGATACTGCAGCTAGCAAAATCAACTGCCTGCCTGTAGTATGAGAACACCACCAACCTTCTACAGGTAGCTTTAGCTGAACACTGTGAGGTGGACGCACCCCACTAACTTGTAGGTTTAGCCGAACACTGTGAGCAGGACGCACTGCACTAACTGTAAATAGTCTAGCTGCCTGACCGTGGTACTAATAGGATGAAAAGAACAACAGTAATTTTCTTCAGGTAGCTATAAATACTGTAACAAGACAAGCCTGTCTGTCAGTAGGAAGATTACCGGAACGGATCTAGCTAAACTTAATACAGTGTATATATATATATATATATATATATATATATATATATATATATATATATATATATATATATATATATATATATATATATATATACAGTGTATATATATATATATATATATATATATATATATATACAACACCTGGGATGCATATATATACACAATACACTGTAAATGCAGCTAACTCACTGATTGTCCTGCCTAATCTAGCTAACTCAAATAAAATGACACTGTGTCTCTCTCTATCTCTCAGCACGCCGGAACACACTATACCGGGCCGCCATGCAGACGGCCTTATATAGTGTGGGGCGTGTTCTAAACCCCCTGAGCCATAATTGGCCAAAGCCACCCTGGCTTAGGACAATTACAGCTCTCTCTACCGACGGTGCTGTGATTGGCCAAGCATGCGGGTCATTGTGCATGCTTGGCCAATCATCAGCCAGCAATGCACTGCGATGCCGCAGTGAATTATAGGACGTGACGCGCCACACAAATTTTGCGCAAACGGCCCATATTGTTCGCAATTTGATGAACGGTCGAACAGCAGATGTTCGAGTTGAACATGGGTTCAATTCGAACACGAAGCTCATCCCTACCAGTAATGGTGGGGATCGGTGACTTATAGTAGGACTGTGATAGTGCCAAACTGCAGTACCTAAAAATCTCCATAGGAGGCACATTAAAAGCCTTCAGAGATCACCAGCTTAGAGTTGCACAGGAGGTCTGGAGGGAAATTTATTGCTCTGGCTCTGATGTTCGTGGTGATATCTCACATGTGTGGTGCGATCGCCGTTCACATGAGCAAAGGGGGCGGGATGCTTTCATTTTTTTATTATTTTATTTATAACCTTTTTTGGGCCCAAAATCTGCATTTTTTCACTTATAAATCAGAACTCCGGGAAAAAAAACTTTTTTTCATGTTCTCGTTGCTGATCTCCTACCTTTACCAACTATGCCATCCATGTTCTTCTGAGCTCTGTAGTTCCTCTGCAATAACCTGCTGATCTTGCTGATAAACCGTTATTGCCTGGTGATTTCCTGTTTGTAAGACCGCTGGCTGCTATTCCTCCTGTACTCCCAGCCAGAGGTCTTGTCACTGCCCACCTGTAGTTCTGTAAAGTGGGGGGAGGGACTTGTATTTCCGCCTGGCTCGCTGTAGTGGACGGAGGGGCTCTCCCCGGTCTGTGCCGCCTATTAAGGTGGTGTCCTCCTCCTTTGCTCCCTGCTCCTCCCTGCCAGCACCGCCCCCGTCCCCCCCATCACCACCGCCCACCCGCCATCTCTGTGCAGTGCAGAGCGGGGAGAGTTACCACAGATCATCGGGATGACAGAGCGGATCTCGGGCTGACAGTTGTTGTTGGTCAAAACACCTCCCTGCATTGGAACAGTGTGCTCTGCACTGTCTATCACAGTGCCGGTACAGGGAGGCGGGGCTGGAGAAGTGATTTCACCAACAACAAATGTCAGCCTGAGATCCGCTCTGTCATCCCAATGATTTCTAACTATCCCTAATCTGCACTGATAAGCTGCACTGATAAGCTGCACTAATAAGCCACACTGATGGGCACTGACACGGCTGCACTGATGGGTCACAGAGACCGATATTATGCTAATATTGAAGTTTATTAAGATTTTAGTACATTAGAGGGTTCCACCATTATTGATTAGTAAATTAGAGCTGCACTTTTTTTTGTTTTTTTCTCATGGTGACATTTACTTGTATCACACACTGATGTAAAGCAGCATGTCTCGGCTCTCTCTGTGGTGCGGATAGGGATGTGCTCCTATACATCATACAAGTACCGATTACTGATAGAAAGATCTCAAAGCTGCATGAGGAGGAGGAATATTTCTAATACTGAATTACAGCAGAGTACAGAGTGTATAATATATCATTATGGGATGTGTGTACAGTTCAGTAATGATTACATAAATCATGTAAGGGAAATATGTTGCTGTGTCTGGAGAGGAGATCACAGACATACTTTACAGTTTACAATTTGACTTTTCTCTTCAATGGTAAGGAATTTCACAAATGTAATAACTGTTTAGTGTTTTGTGTGTGGAGGGGGGGAGGGGGTGTACTTATGGGGGATTTTTTTTGCCAATCCCGGAGTCCTGCTTTAAAAGTGCAAAAAGACCTCTGGCAGTAAAGGAGGTAAGGTGAGCTAGATGGGATCACTCTTCTGTGGTCACACTCTAAACATTAGAGCTCCCCCTAGCTGCAGCCTGGTAATAGCATTGCTAGGAGGTCTATTCATTGAGCTGCTCCATACTTCCCGTCTTTAACCACTTCCCACCCACCATATAGCAAAATGACAGCCAGGAAGTGGTTTCATTATCCTGACTGAGCGTCATGTGACATCCAGCAGGATAAGCCGCGACACACCGAATTCTGACACACCGCATCTCCTATCGATGTGAAGAGCCTCTGACAGAGACTCTTTACCACGTGATCAGCTGTGTCCAATCACATCTAATCACAGCGTAAACAGGAAGCCGTGTATCGCACTGACAGGTGTGAGTAGAGAAGAGCCAATCGGCTGCTCTCCTAACAGGGGGGTCTGCGCTGATTGATTATCAGTGCAGCCCCTCGAAGATGCCCACCCAGGACCACCAGGGATGCCCACCCATGGCCACCAAGTAAACCTACTAGAGCCCACCAGGGATGGCAATCATTGATAATTAGGGATGGCACTCTGTGCCCATCAGTGATGCCTGCCAGCGCCTCTGATCAGTGCTGCCTATCCGTACCGCCCATCAGTGCCGCCTCTACGTGCCCTCCATTGCCACCTGTCAGTCACCCCTATCAGTGCTGTATATCAGTGCCACCTATCAGTGCCGCCTCTACGTGCCCTCCAGTGTTACCTATCAGTGCTGTATATCAGTGCTGCCTAACAGTGCCGGCGATACGTGCCCTCCAGTGCCACCTATGAGTGCCCATCAGTGCTGCCTATCAGTGCGGCATATAAGTGCCACCTCATCAGTGCAGCCTCATCAGTGCCAATCAGTGTTACCTCATCAGTTCCCGTCAGTGAAGGAGAAAACTTATTATTTACAAACTTTTGTAACAAACAAAAAAACTTTTTTTTTTTAATTATCTTTTTTCATTTTTATCTCGCAAACAATAAAAACTGCAGAAGTATATTCAAAATAATCCCTCTAGTGGCCATAGTGAAGTATTTTTCGTAAAAGGCTTCCATTAGTAAAAATACAACAATACTGCACTGTGGTCACTAGAGGGAGCCAATGATCATAGGAAATCACTGTATGAGATAAAATATGGACAACATTCCTCACAGCTGGGTGAATTCTTGTCATATTCATTCAACAGGTTAAAAAAAATGAGAACACTAAGTGCTTGCAAAGCTTACATCACATATCAATGAAAGGCAATGACTCCATTTTTCTATTTTAATCGTTTTTATTGGAAGTTTTCTTATTGAACAATCAGTTACAAAATACAAAGTGTTACAAATGACAAGTGACATTGTCCATCCTTGTTTAGATAGACATAGCACATTGACATGGAGTGATAAAACACAATATAAGTGGGATATTTGTGAGACAAGTCCTCCCTGTGTACGGGCCAATAATAAAGGACATCCAGGGACTCACACCCCCCTTCACACACTCACCACAAATATATCCCCCTGCTTCTTACATGATGGAGATCAGCCATGGAGTATATCTGAGGTGTATATCAGGGTGTTCTTCTTCCCCACATGAGAGCTGTGATGTCCAGCAACATTCATATAGAAGACATTTCCCGCACTCAAGTCACATATACACCTCGAGGGTTGTGTGGGATCCTTGATGTACAGGAAGACAGGACTTCAGTGAAGAACAATTCCCTCACTCAGGACAGGAATATGGCTTCTCCCCTGTGTGAGATCTCTGATGTCTGTAAAGATCGGACTTCACTGAAAAACATTTCCCGCACTCAGAACAGGAATGCAGCTTCTCCCCCGTGTGAATTTTCTGATGTCTGGAAAGATTGGACTTGTCTGAAAAACATTTCCCGCACTCAGAACAGGAATATGGCTTTTCCCCTGTGTGAGATCTCTGATGTGTGTAAAGATCGGACTTCTGTGAAAAACATTTCCCGCACTCAGGACAGGAATACGGCTTCTCCCCTGTGTGAGATCTCTGATGTGTGGAAAGATGGGACTTCCTTGAAAAACATTTCCCGCACTCAGAACAGGAATACGGCTTTTCGGCCGTGTGAGATCTCTGATGTAAGAAAAGATAAGACTTCTGTGAAAAACTTTTCCCGCACTCAGAACAGGAATACGGCTTCTCCCCTGTGTGAGATCTCTGATGTGTGGAAAGATAGGACTTTTCTGAAAAACATTTCCCGCACTCAGAACAGGAATATGGCTTTTCCCCTGTGTGAGATCTCTGATGTCTGTAAAAATTTGACTTCTGTGAAAAACATTTCCCACACTCAGGACAGGAATACGACTTCTCCCCTGTGTGAGATATATGATGTTTGTAAAGTTTTGACTTCACTGAAAAACGTTTCCCGCACTCAGAACAGAAATACGGTTTCTCCCCCGTGTGAGATCTCTGATGTGTGGAAAGATTGGACTTGTCTGAAAAACATTTCCCGCACTCAGGACAGGAATACGGCTTCTCCCCTGTGTGAGATCTCTGATGTGTGTAAAGATCGGACTTCTGTGAAAAACATTTCCCGCACTCAGAACAGGAATACAGCTTCTCCCCCGTGTGAGATCTCTGATGTTTGGAAAGATTGTACTTGTCTGAAAAACATTTCTCGCACTCAGAACATGAATATGGCTTCTCCCCTGTGTGATATCTCTGATGTGTGGAAAGATGGGACTTCCTTGAAAAACATTTCCCGCACTCAGAACAGGAATACGGCTTTTCGGCCGTGTGAGATCTCTGATGTAAGGAGAGATGGGACTTCTGTGAAAAACATTTCCCGCACTCAGAACAGGAATATGGCTTCTCCCCTGTGTGAGATCTCTGATGTGTGGAAAGATGGGACTTCTGTGAAAAACATTTCCCGCACTCAGAACAGGAATACGGCTTCTCCCCTGTGTGAGATCTCTGATGTGTGGAAAGATAGGACTTTTCTGAAAAACATTTCCCGCACTCAGAACAGGAATATGGCTTCTCTCCTGTGTGAGATCTTTTATGTCTATTAAGTTTAGATTTAGTATGGAAACACTTCCCGCACTCAGTACAGGAAAACCTCTTATCTGTTGGAAGGACGGCCCCGTCCCGCACAGTCTGAGGTTCCTCAGGATAAGAGGAAGACGATGGTCCATCTACACTGTGTGGTGCCGGATGGACATTTGAGGTAGTCGGGTTTTCTCCTGGACTATACTGTGTGATGTCCTCATCTTCTACTTCACAGTCTGGAGACAAAGTGAGACAATCCTCTGAGGTTTTCCTCATCTCCCGTCCATCTACTAAAATAGAAATACAAAGATTATTACTAGACATGAGCTGATTGGTTCCCCTAAACCAGGACTCCGCCCACATCAGGCAGCTTTGTCTCTGAGGATCTTACAATTCCCCCCTCAAGGTAACTAGTAAATGGGTCCTCTGATCTCCTACCAGTTCATTTCTTTACTCATGGACCTTAGTCAGAGAGTGAGGACACAACGAGAACTGTCTTTTATAGGAGTGACAGTGATGAGGGGATTATAGGACGAGTGTCCCCACCCCCTCTATCACTCATTGCCATCTTCCCAACACAAGAAGTCGTGAACTCCCTGATCTAGTCCATGATTTAGTCATGAATAACAGCGGGGCTGAGCTCCACCAGAGGTCAGAGAGTGAGGATGGGGGGAGAACAACCAAGATGAAGACTGGACTGATCCTGAAGACCACCATCATTGGGTTATTGACTCCTCCCTCATTATCACTTTCTGTTTAAGGTTCCAAAGTTTGAGGATGTTATCACATTATTATCAACATGTAAAAGTCTGTGCTCCAATCACATCATCAGATATAAAATCAAACCACTATAATCTGATTCCACCCTGAAATGAAATAAGTAATCAGGAAGCTGCTCACATAATACCCAGATATGAGGTATGACAGAATTCCTCCAAAATATGCAGCGCTGGCCCTTTAAATCATATACAAAAACCACACCACAGATGAGGTCATCAGGGGCTTGATCACTGATCCAATCCCTGATGTGATGATGTCAGCACATTGGGCGGAGCATAACAATCTAACGTCATCACGCCCATTGCGGCTGGACCGAGCACCGAGGAGATACACTGTGCATGTCTACCGATGTGTGTGACAGATATTTCTATGTAATAAAGTGAGAGATGTTATAGATCTATACTATGTGGAGAGTTCTTCTTGTCTCGGGTCTGAGACTTTACAGCGGGGTCAGCAACCTGTAAATCACGACTACATGACTGGTAGATCTCGGTCTGAGCTTGCTGACCCGCCGATGTCTCCTCTGTAGTGCCACCTCCAGTGCCATGTGGAGTGATACCAACTGCACTCCACCTCTAATCCCAGCTAGTGATCTCCAGAGTGGTGCCAGCAGCAGAAGGAAGAGATCTTCAGGTCAAGGTGAAGCAATACACAGAACATATTAATATAGGGCTGCTTTCACAGTGATGTGCTGCGGTTTACCCACACCGTGGGTGCAGTGCAGTGTACCTGCAGCTTTCCTGCGGGTTTGCTGCTCTTATCTATAGACTTCTATTATATCCTGCAGGTTTGCTGCACTTATCTATAGACTTCTATTATATCCTGCGGGTTTGCTGCTCTTATCCATAGACTCCTATTATATCCTGCGGGTTTGCTGCACTTATCCATAGACTCCTATTATATCCTGTGGGTTTGCTGCACTTTTGATACGCTTTCAGAATGTGCCCCACACCTGCAGGATATAACAGAAGTCTATGACAAGGTGCAGCTAACCCAGGACAGTTGCAGATGTACTGCGTTGCATCTGTGGTGCAGGTAAACTGCAGCATATCAGTGTGAAAGCAGCCTTATTGGGTGCTCAGAACAGTAAGGGTTCATTTACATTTGTAGTTTGTGGGGTGGTAAAACCCCATAGTAAAAATGTGTTTTTATCACCCCTGCCCCAACCACATCCCCTTTAGCTGCAGTGGCCAGGGGTGTACACATGTCATAGGCGCAGCAGGAGTTATATGGATTGTCATGGTTGGTGGATGTCATGGTTGGTGGGTTTCATGGTTGGTGGGTGTCATGGTTGGTGGATGTCATGGATGGTAGGTGTCATTGTTGGTGGATGTCATTGTTAGTGGGTGACATGGTTGATTGGTGTCATGGTTGGTGGATGTCATGGTTGGTGGGTGACATGGTTGTCATGGTTGGCATGGTTGGTGGGTGTCATGGTTGGTGGGTGTCATGGTTGTCATGGTTGGTGGATGTCATGGTTGGTGGGTGTCATGGTTGATGGGTGTCATGGTTGGTGGGTGTCATGGTTTGTGGTGATATGGTTAGTGGGTGACATGGTTGATTCGTGTCATGGTTGGTGGATGTCATGGTTGGCGGATGTCATGGTTGGTGGGTGTCATGGTTGATGGGTGTCATGGTTGGTGGGTGTCATGGTTTGTGGTGATATGGTTAGTGGGTGACATGGTTGATTCGTGTCATGGTTGGTGGATGTCATGGTTGGCGGATGTCATGGTTGGTGGGTGTCATGGTTGATGGGTGTCATGGTTGGTGGGTGTCATGGTTGGTGGGTGACATGGTTGGTGGCTGCCATGGTTGATGGGTGCATTGGTTGGTGGGTGTCATGGCTGGCATGGTTTGTGGGTGTCATGGTTGATGGGTGTCACACCTACCAAGCATAACCCATTGAAGTGAATGAGGCCACTCTGCAAGTGCCCTGACACCTTGTGCAGTACAGAAAAGAAGGGGTTAAAGAAGGCAGCGTTGTTGCTTTCTCACCACCTGCTTTAACCTTTTGGACCTTACAGAAGCATGAAGTTGTGGGGCGCATGCGGAGTGCCCTTATTTACTTAAATGGGTTAAAATTGGCAGGCGATACACTGCTGCTCTTCTGAAAAGTGATCCAAGTGTGTTTGACAGGTGGTGAGGAGGTGATATGTTGCCTCCTCACCATCTGATTTACACCCATGATTGCGGTGCAATGCACACTATTGTGACACAGTAGTATGGCAATTAGAGGTTTAAATCAGGTTTGAGGAGGTGACACTGGGCAATACTGTGCCTGGTGATCTTTGACTTTTCCCATGTTGTTCAGGTAGATCTCCTCCTCATTAAGGTTGCCTACCTCTGCTATACAGACATATCCCTCCACCCGGCACTGCCAGCAAACAACAGAACTAGTAACCCCGGGAGAATTCCTCTGTCAGAGATCTCGCTAGATCCGGGTATGGGACAGAATGTAAGACACATACCCCAGATGTCTAAGACAAGCAACACCTATAGAGAAAATCAATATTTTACTGCCAGCTGAACCCCCAGAATCTCCATAAATCCATCCTAGATACATGAACAGTGTCTGCAGCACAGAGAAGGAAGATTATCCAAGAGAAATACAGGAATACAGGACGGGGAACACAGCTCAGGAAAGTGACCAGGGTATTAAAGGCTGATATCACCCAGTCCCCATCCTAATCTGGACCAATCAGTGAGCAGTATGGGTGGAGGAATGTATTTAGTGGTAATGACCCACCTGTGCTGATCTCTGTAGGAGTGTCCTCCTCTATAAATGTCCCCGTTATTCCATCCTCCTCCATAGACTGCTGATCATCCCTCACATACATCTCTTCTTCTTCTGCTTTAACCTCAAATTCTATATCGGTTGGATCTCCACTCTAAACAAGGAAAATGAGAGAAAATATAATCTGCAAGATATAAGCTTTATTACTGTGACATCACATATATAAAATCCACACATCCCCATCCATGTTCTAGATGCTCCATCCCACCAACATTGTAATAATGATCGATGGTGTGATCTTCCTGTGTGGAATCCTGTGAATACAGAGGACAGGAACATCTCTCTGGGGGGGTTCATGTAGCTTGATGACTCCACCATGATGTCCTGGTACACATCTTTGTGTTCTTTTAGGAACTCTGACTCCTCCATAACCCCATCCTCATCATCCTCCTCTTTTATCTCTTCTTTAACATCAGCTTCAGAATCACTGAGGTTTCCACTCTGAATATATAATAAAAATGACATCAATTATAATGTAGTAAGGTCCCGGGCCCGCTTTGGTCTAATGAGAACCACCAGAGTTAGGCAGAGCTGACATCCTTCTATGCAGAGTACGTTAAGAGGCATGGTGGGTGCAAGATAAGGTAGATTAATGGGCTACATAGACTTCTTGAATGCAAAGAGATTTATTGTTTCTTGAACAGAACTGTGGGAGAGAGGGTTAGGCCAGGGCACCCTTAGTAGTTTCAATGTTAATTGGCAGATACAGAGACTTCTATAGGTAGACAGCCATGCAGGGAAAGGCATCCAGCAAGACGCCACATGTGCACAAGTATGGCCGCCATCTTCTATGGCAACAGTCTTATAACAGTTTCTAACACGCAATGTAATGAACTTCTTCACTTCCTCTACAATTTCCCCTTATAATTTTTCACTCCACTGACCTCCCAGTCTCTCTCACTAGACTTGCTGATCCACTGCCACTGGATCCCCTGAGCTCTTTCAATCTTCTCACACAGTATCTTCCTCAAGCGTCACCCCCGCCTCCCTGCTGGGTCCCTAGCTTGGCACTCACAGATACTCCTCAAGTGTCACCCCGCTGGCCGGTCAGTCCCTGGCTTTACACACAAGGCTTCTCTGCAAGCATCACCACCGCTGGCTGGGTCCCTGGCTTGGCACCTGCTAAAGTTTCCCAATTCTTAACCGTCCCCGGTTGGTGAGAATGATACTCTGGTAATTGCTTCAGCTACTCACAGTGGTCCCTGGTAATAAGGTGGATGGTTCATTAGTGGCGACAGCTTCCCCTCTACCTCCGTCCACTACTGGTTCTCCAGCCGGCAGAACCATCACTTCTGGTTGGACTCCAACCCTTCACTGCTCTCTTGCTTCTGGATAGGCCCTCAGACAGCCTAGCGGCCAAATGTCCCTGGGATAGGCCTCAGGCATTGGCCAAGCAGCCCGGGGCCACACAACATACATCCACCCAGACAGCTGTCCAGGTGGCAGAGAACACCATTCACCTGACCTCACCCAAATAAATAGACTCTCCCAGCAGGCCAAGGGATTCAAGAAAATCCCTGCCCATTGGCTGAGACACCCCATCTATTTCTAATTTTTCCTTGCAATGCCCTTGTCTTATCTAATGTCACCAGATACCCAACCACCTAGTGCCAGAAGTGAGAAGTGCAGCAATTTCAGATTTAGGGTGAAATCAATTGACCCCTAAAAATTGGCAAATACATTTAGGAGCAACCCTGCCTAAACATCAGGGTGCTGCATCCTCCCCCTGCCTAGGAAATTACATCTCGTAGTTTGCATAAAAAAATAATAATTTGAGCCCTCAAGCCTGAGAGCGAATGTCCTGGCAAAAACTGGGATGGGTGGGGAAACAAGGAAAGGAATAATAATAATAACAGTAATACAAGGGGCTTACCACATGAAATAAACATATGTAACATATACATATGTGAATGGTAGGTCACAAAAGGCAGATACATTTCAGACATTATGTACAATTTATGTGTGGTATACCACCCAAACAATTGAAGGATTTTTTACAAACAGGCAAAAGTCTATAGGACCCGAAAATGAAAAATCAAAAGTGCTCATTTTAAAGGCTTATATGTAAGTTATTGTCATAAAAAGTGTTTGGGGACCCGGGTCCTGCCCCAGGGGACATGTAACAATGCAAAAAAAGGGTTTTTTTTCAGGAGCAGTGATTTTATAAAGCTTAAAGTGAAACAATTAAAATGAAATATTCCATTAAATATTGTGCCTGGGGGGTGTCCTTAGTCTGCCTGTAAAGTAGCGCATCTTTCCCATGTTTATAACAGTACTACAGCAAAATGACATTTCTAAAGGAAAAAATGTAATCTAAAATTGCTTGTGACTGTAATGTATTTTTGGGACCCAACAATATACATAAAAATCACCCCCCCCCCCAGTCCATTACCAGGCCCTTTGGGTCTGGTATGAATATTAAGGGAACCCCGCACCAAAATTTAAAAAAAAAATGCGTGGGGGACCCCCCAAAATCTAAACCAGGCCCTTCAGGTCTGGTATGGATTTTAAGGAGAACCCTGCACCAAAATTAAAAAAAAAGAAAAATGAAGTGGGGATGCCCCCAAAATCCATACCAGACCCTTATCTGAGCATGCAACATAGGACATAGGCCCAATGCGATCCTTGTAATCTAGCCAGTGGCGGCCCGTCCATTTTATTACTGGCCCTTTAAAAAAAAAAAGGAAAAAAAGGTCCTTAAGTGCACTGTGTTTAGACGGCAGACACAGTGTGACGCCGGACACAGTGCACTTATGGGAAGCGCCACGTCTATGCAATCATGAGATTGCATACGTGGCACTGCATTTGTGGGCGTTTAGCCCGCCTTGTGGCATTTTCTGAAGCGCCGAGTAGCTTCCGCCCGGCCATAGTAATAAATACTACAGGCGCTGGGCGGAAGCTACTTGGCGCTTCAGATTTGATTGACATCTGCCCTGAGTTAGATGTCACTTCCTGCTTCTCTCTCTCATTGCGCCCGAGAGAGGAAACAGGAAGAATGCTGCTGCCAGTGTGAAGGAGACACCGCAGGAGACCCAAGGTAAGTACCGCTGTGTGGATAATGGGGGTTTGAAGTGACAGAGGCTACATTTGGGGGGACAGAGGCTACATTTTGGGGGGACAGAGGCTGCATTTTGGGGAGGGACAGAGGCTGCATTTTGGAGGGGCAGAGGCTGCATTTTGGGGGACAGAGGTTGTATTTGTGGGGGGACAGAAGCTGCATTTGGGGGGAGGACAGAGGCTGTATGGGGGGGCAGAGGCTGCATTTTGGGGGGGACAGAGGCTGCATTTTGGGGGGGCAGAGGCTGCATTTGGGGGGGACAGAGGCTGCATTTTGGGGGGACAGAGGCTGCATTTTGGGGGGGCAGAGGCTGCATTTGGGGGGGACAGAGGCTGTATTGGGGGACAGGCAGCATTTTGGGTGGATAGAGGCTGTATTTGTGGGGGACAGAGGCTGCATTGGGGGGATAGAGGCTGCATTTGGGGGGGACAGAGACTGCATTTTGGGGGGGACAGGGGCTGCATTTTGGGGTGGGGCAGAGGCTGCATTTGGGGGGGGCAGAGGCTGCATTTGGGGGGTGCAGAGGCTGTATTTATGGGGCAGAGGCTGCATTTTGGGGGGGCAGAGGCTGCATTTGGGGGGGGGCAAAGGCTGGATTTGGGGGGGCAGAGGCTGTATTTTCGGGGGGGCAGAGGCTGCATTTGGGGGGGACAGAGGCTTCATTGGGGGGACACAGGCATGCTGCATTTAATGGGACACAGGCATGCTGCATTTAATGGGACACAGGCATGCTGCATTTAATGGGACACAGGCATGCTGCATTTGGGGGGGCAGAGGCTGCATTTGGGGGGGACAGAGGCTGTATTGGGGACAGGCAGCATTTTGGGGGATATAGGCTGTATTTGGGGGGGACAGAGGCTGTATTGGGGGGACAGGCAGCATTTTGGGGGATAGAGGCTGTATTTGGGGGGGACAGAGGCTGCATTTGGGGGGGACAGAGGCTGCATTGGGGGGGCAGAGGCTGCATTTAAGGGGGGACAGAGGCTGCATTTAAGGGGGGCAGAGGCTGCATTTGAGGAGACAGAGGTTGCATTTGGGGGGACAGAGGCTGCATTTTATGTGACAGAGGCTGCATTTGATGTGACACAGGCTGCATGTAAGGAGGGACTCCGCTGGGGGCACCTGATGTAAGGACAGACTGCTGGGGACGCCTGATGGCATCTGGTTGTAGGCGACGTGGCTAGGGACACACTCGGGGCTCCCACTGATTCTGCATTATGGTGAGTTGAATGATTTAATTTTATATTACAAAGTAATAATAGAAATAATGCGCTTCAATCATCCTGACACCATAACAACCATGGTGCCGGGATGATTGAAGTGCTAACACCAGGTGTTTGGGGTATCTTTATCTGCTGATTGCTAAACTTTCTTGGGGGGGACAGAGGCTGCATTGGGGGGGACAGAGGCTGCATTTTGGGGGGATAGAGGCTGCATTGGGGGGACAGAGGCTGCATTTTGGGGGGGACAGAGGCTGCATTTTGGGGGGCAGAGGCTGCATTTGGGGGGACAGAGGCTGTATTTGGGGGGGCAGAGGCTGCATTTTGGGGGGGGCAGAGGCTGCATTTGGGGGGGACAGAGGCTGCATTGGGGGGACAGAGGCTGCATTTAAGGGGGGACAGAGGCTGCATTTAAGGGGGGGCAAAGGCTGCATTTTGGGGGGGCAGAGGCTGTATTTTCGGGGGGACAGAGGCTGCATTTAGGGGAGACAGAGGCTTCACTGGGGGGGACACAGGCATGCTGCATTTAGTGGGACACAGGCATGCTGCATTTGGGGGGGGCAGAGGCTGCATTTGGGGGGGACAGAGGCTGCATTTTGGGGGGGACAGAGGCTGCATTTTGGGGGGGCAGAGGCTGCATTTGGGGGACAGAGGCTGAATTTGGGGGGCAGAGGCTGCATTTGGGGGGACAGAGGCTGTATTTGGGGGGGCAGAGGCTGCATTTTGGGGGGGCAGAGGCTGCATTTGGGGGGGGCAAAGGCTGCATTTTGGGGGGCAGAGGCTGTATTTTCGGGGGGGGGCAGAGGCTGCATTTGGGGGGGACAGAGGCTTCATTGGGGGGACACAGGCATGCTGCATTTAATGGGACACAGGCATGCTGCATTTGGGGGGGGCAGAGGCTGCATTTTGGGGACAGAGGCTGAATTTAGGGGGGCAGAGGCTGCATTTGGGGGGGGCAGAGGCTGCATTTGGGGGGGACAGAGGCTGTATTGGGGGGACAGGCAGCATTTTGGGGGATAGAGGCTGTATTTGGGGGGGACAGAGGCTGTATTGGGGGGACAGGCGGCATTTTGGGGGATAGAGGCTGTATTTGGGGGGGACAGAGGCTGCATTTGGGGGGGACAGAGGCTGCATTGGGGGGACAGAGGCTGCATTTAAGGGGGGACAGAGGCTGCATTTAAGGGGGGGGCTGAGGCTGCATTTGGGGAGACAGAGGTTGCATTTGGGGGGACAGAGGCTGCATTTTATGTGACAGAGGCTGCATTTGATGTGACACAGGCTGCATGTAAGGAGGGACTCCGCTGGGGGCACCTGATGTAAGGACAGACTGCTGGGGACGCCTGATGGCATCTGGTTGTAGGCGACGTGGCTAGGGACACACTCGGGGCTCCCACTGATTCTGCCTTATGGTGAGTTGAATGATTTAATTTTATATTACAAAGTAATAATAGAAATAATGCGCTTCAATCATCCTGACACCATAACAACCATGGTGCTGGGATGATTGAAGTGCTAACACCAGGTGTTTGGAGTATCTTTATCTGCTGATTGCTAAACTTTCTAGAATACACATTTCTATTGTTGTGTAGGATCTGGGTCTGCTGTCCCTCTCTCCCTCTCCCTCCACCCCTCGTTCATCTCAGATGCTAACCACACCACCTTAGAGCCATGCCCACTATTTCGCTGAAACCACGCCCATTTTCACCAAGTGGGAGGGGTCAAAAAGGAAGGGCGGGGTCTGGTGCCCCCCATCCTAAAACTTCACCAGCCGCCACTGAATCTAGCATCACAGGCAAATTCATTGCTCTTATGTTTAAGAGTATAAACTGCTGCAAACTTTTCTAGACAGGACATGGCTGCCATTATCAACAAATAATATGCATAATGTGTAAGCTAGATTAAGTTAAATGTTCCCCTGCACTATACAGTCACTTTGAGATTAGCTTATAGAAGGAGGTAAAAAAAAAAAAAACAATAAAAACAGAAACTCAAATAGAATAAAATTCAGAAAATACAGTAAAGTGGAGAAAAATAAATAAATAAATATATATAGAGGACTACCCACCCTATTTGATCCTGGTGGCCTTACTATTGTTCCTATTGTCCCCCGGGTCTATTGTTTTGCGGGTGTAGGCTCAGACAAGGTAAACTACAGGATATTGTGAGTAGATTTGGTGTGTCTCCAGTAATCTAAAAGGTTGTTTTTTTTTGAGCGTTAAAATATATACCGTATATACTCGAGTATAAGTCGTTCCGAGTATAAGTCGGGGCCCTAATTTACCACAAAAAAATGGGAAAAACTTATTGACCCGAGTATAAGACGAGGGTGAGAAATGCACAGCTACTGTAAATGGAAAAGAGGGTCAATAATGCCCATTTGCAGCCTCACTGTGCTATTTGCATGCCTCACTGTGCCCATTTGCAGCCATAGGTCCCCCAAACTGCAAACTCCGTAGTTAAGGGTTCCTAGATGCCCCCTAACTGCAGCCAAAATTTGGGGTCTCTGAACCCAAAGTGTCCCGAAATGACATTGCTACAGATGGACACAGTTGACCGAATTTGGGGCCCCGTATCTCGGGTGCTAGGAACCCCAAATTTGGTGTGCAAACCCAGTGGAACTAGCACCATAAAATATCCAAAGCTGGGATTTCTAGAACCAAGTGGCTCCGAGATACAGGACCCCAAAAATTGGTTCAGAAAATGTCAAGCACTTTTCTGCAGCAGAGAATGACATTTTCCGAACCTATTTTGGGGCCCCATATCTCGGGGCCACCTGGTGCTAGGAACCCCAGTTTTGGTATGTTATGGTACCAGGTCCACTGGGTTTGCACACCAAATTTGGGGTTCCTAGCACTAACTGACCTTGAGATACAGGGCTCCAAATTCGGTTCAGAAAATGTCAAGCACTTTTCTGCAGCAGAGAATGACATTTTCCGAACCGAATTTGGGGCCCCGTATCTCAGGGCCCCTTAGTGCTAGGAACTTCAGCTTTGGATATGTTATGGTACCAGGTCCACTGGGTTTGTACACCAAATTTGGGGTTTCTAGCACCAAGTGGCCCTGAGATACGGTTCGGAAAATGAAATTTTTTGCTGCAGAAAAGTGCTTGACTCGAGTATAAGTCGAGAGGGGGCACTTTCAGCACAAAAAAAGGTGCTGAAAAATTCGACTTATACTCGAGTATATACGGTATATATTTTAACTCTGAAAAAAACAACCTTTTAGATTATCTACTACTAATATCTACTCACAATATCCTGTAGTTTACCTTGTCTGAGCCTACACCCGCAAAACAATAGACCCGGGGGACAATAGGAACAATAGTAAGGCCACCAGGATCAAATAGGGTGGGTAGCCCTCTAGGTTTACAATAGAAAGGTAAACACAGCCGTGTTTACACCAATGTTAAACCAAATTCAGTTTAAAAAAAAAAATGAATCTACCACAAACTCCGATTATCAAATTTTTGGTAGGGTTTATCCTTAAAAAGAAATGTCAAGGTATAATCCAGTATGCTGAATGCACCTTCTACCCTATAATAATAATCTTTCTCAGATATTGGCTTCAGCGTTCAGCAACAAGACTTCCACAGTTTTGTACTTTAACTGACAACAATGAGAATATTACTGCTTGTAAATTCCCACAGCTAAAACAAACAAACTACTCTCTTGTAGCTATTTTCACTGTCCTACACACAAATATTATGCCTTTAGTGGACTCACCATTTAAATTAAAACAGAAATCTGTTGAACCTTTTCAACAAAACCAAGACCACGCTCAATCGGTGTCTTTCCAATGAAACCCATGTACTCACCATACAGCACACTCAAACACTGGTTAGAGAGAGCAATGAAGCTGGGTGAGTAGGGATAAGCTTTGTGTTCGAGTCGAACATCATGTGTTCGGTCATTCGCCGAATTATGAACAATATGGGCCGTTCGCGCCAAATTCGAGTGGCGCTTCATGGCCCATAATTCACTGCGGCATCTGGCTGATGATTGGCCAAGCATGCACTATGACCCGCATGCTTGGCCAATCACAGCGCCGTCTGAACAGAGAGCCATAATTTGCCAAAGCCAGGGAGGCTTTGGCCAATTACGGCTCAGGGGGTTTAGTACACGCCCCACACTATATAAGGCCGCCTGCACGGCGGCCCTGTGTAGTGTGTTCCGGTGTTCAGATAGAGATTGAGAGAGAGAGAGAGACAGACAGACAGACAGACAGACAGTGTAATTTGATTTAAGTTAGATAGAGTAGGTCGAGTCAGTTAGCTGCATTTACAGGGTATTTTGGATATATATGCATCCTAGGTGTTATATATATATATATAAGTATTTCCAGCTACTGTACTGTGTACCCTGCACAGTCTCACCTACAGTATAGCTACCTGCAGCCAGCTGCCTTTGTAGGCTCATTGAAGTATTTTCAGCTACTGTACTCCTCTCAATGATCATGTTGATAGCTTGTAAGAACATTTTTGGTTCTGGGCACCGCCACTAGTGGCTAAGGCCCAATTTTTCAGCCCCTGTCATTACAATTTTTGATGCAATTCTTTGCAGCAGGGCTCGTTCCTGGGCTCCAACTAGAGTATCTGTGAGGGGTTGCAGTGTTGTGGCACCAGCACCAGTGCCTAAGGCCCACTTTTTCTGCCCCTGTTCAACAGGGACATGTAATTAGAATTCTTGATCTAATATTTCACAGCAGGGCCCTGTGAGGGCTTACAGTGTTGTGGCCACAACAACACCTAAGGCCCAAATTTCTGCTGAGTATATAGGGCAGGCCCCTACTTTCAAACATCTAACTTACAAATGACTCCTACTTGCAAACGGAAGGTGAAAACAGGAAGTGAGATTAAATCTACCCCTAGGAAGGGAAATTCTCTCCTGTAAGAGTTAATATGGGAAAAACGTGTCTCCTCTCCATTGATGCTTTATCACCAATCCTTGTTTCACTAAAAAACCCAAATTTTCAAAAAACATTTGTCATTGGGACAGAAAGTGAGGTTCAATCTTCTGAAGAGGAGCACAGACAGCAAAACAGGAGTGTCTGTGCTCACAGTGGTGTGGGTGTCACAGGGGTGATAACCCTTCCCTATGTTTTCCAAAAAGCTTAAAATAGATTTTTTGGCTGGAGCTAAACATGTTAAAAATGTACCAGTTCAAAATTACAAACAGATTCTACTTAACAACAAACCTACAGTCCCTGTCTTGTTTGCAGCGCCTGTATACTGCTGTTCAGAGTATATAGGGCCTGTGGGCCCCACGCCTTTCCTTATTTTAATTTGGGTGCGGGGTTCCCCTTAATATCCATACAAGACCCAAAGGGCCTGGTAATAGACTTGGGGGTACCCATGCTGTTTGTCTCACTGATTTTCATCCATATTGCCAGGACCCGACATTACATTAAAGCCGCAAGCAGTTTTAAATGACTTTTATTCCTTTAAAAATGACATTTGGTGCAGGGACTGTTCTAAGCACGGGAAACATGCGCCACTTTACAGGCATACTATAGACACCCCCCAGGTACGATATTTAAAGGAATATTTCACTTTTTTTTACTTTAAGCATCATTAAAATCACTGCTCCCGAAAAAACGGCCTGTTTTAAAACTTTTTTGCATTGATACATGTCCCCTGGGTCACCAAACCCTTTTTAGGACAATACCATGAAAATTAGCCTTTAAAATGAGCACTTTTGAATTTGAACGTTCGAGTCCCATAGACGTCAATGGGGTTCTAATGTTCGTGCAAATTTTCGGTCCGTTCGCAGGTTCTGGTGCGAACCGAACCGGGGGGTGTTCGGCTCATCCCTTTTGGTGAGCACAAAAGAAAAATAATGACTATACATCTATGACTTTCCTACAGACTAAATAATATACACCAATTTGGGTTATTTTCACCAAAGAAATGGAGAAGAATACATTTTGTCCTAAATATATAAAGAAAGATTATTTATATGCAATATTTGGAGCATTCTATTGAGGTCTAGTCACCAACCCTCAGGAAGGATGTGCTGGAACTTAAGAGAGTCCAGAGAATGGCGACCAAGCAAATAAAGGGGCTGGAGGATCTCCGTTACGAGGAAAGACTACAAGTATTAAAATTATTCTCCCTGGAGAAGAGACACTTGAGAGGAGATATGATAGCAATATACAAACACCTCAATGGTGAGCTCAGTATAGGGTGGAAACCTTTCATTTTCAGGGAGTATAAGAGGACATGGAGCCACTCAATGAGATTGGAGGAGAAGTGGTTTAACCTTAAACTGCGTAGGGGCTTTTGCACTGTCAAGGCAGTTAGGACGTGGAACTCACTTCCACAATCGGTGGTGTATTGATACGGCTGGAAGTATTGATAGCTTCAAAAAACTCTAGATGGGCATCTTAGTGAGCACATTATACAGGGATATGGGATATGATTTTTGGCATAAGCACACACACAGGTTGAACTGGATGGACTGGTATCTTTATTCAACTTTACCAACTATGTAACTATGTATATATAACAGAAACAAAAAAGGAGAAGGTGTTAAAGATAAGGGTTTTCAGGGATCACCTAAAGACAAGGTAGAAGATAGTCAGACAGATTTAGATAGAGGGTTCCAGAGGATGGGAGAGGCTCTGAAGAAGTCCTGGAGGTGAGCATAGGAGATGGTGACGTGGGAGCTAGAGAGAAGGAGGTCATGTGAGGAGTGAAGAGAACGGTTTGGTTGGTATTTTGGGACAAGGTTAGTGATGTAGCTGGGGGCAAAGTTGTGGAGTGCTTTGTAATATGTTGTTAGTATTTTGAATTTTTAATAGCCAAGGGATTGTCAAACAAAGTTGAGTTCCCCTGGCATATTGCACCTCCAACAGGTAAGAAAGGTTGTGGGGAAAATTTTGTGTAAAAGAGTGGGGACTGCATACCATCTGGTCAGAATGTTATATCCGGACTCCTGGACAGTGCTGGAATAGGAGGATTTGTGAGCAAAGAATAGAAAATGATCTCTTTCTGTCTGGGTGAATGTGTGACCCAAATCTCTTCCCATTTCAGAAGGATTGGAGTTGTGAAATGTTTGTTTTGTTTGGTAAGGAAGTGATTATATGGAAATTGTGTGACCTGACGTCTGACTTCATCTTTATTCAAGTCAAGTTAAGTCAACTCAAGCCTTATTGTCATTCTACTACATGTGAGGACATACTGTAGAATCAAATGTTGTATCTCACAGGGCCACGGTGCGACATACAAATTAAACCTATTTATAAATACATAAAAAACACAGCGAAGAGCTTAAAAAATTAAAAATAAAATTATAAACCTATACACAGATGTGTACTCCCAGGAATTTAGTACTGCTTACTCTCTCCACAGTCAAGCTGTCGATGGTCAGTGGGGGGTGATCAACAGAATTTCTCCTGAAATCCATCACAACCTCCTTTGTTTTGCTTACATTAAGGGTCGGGTTGTTTGTACTACACCATTTAACCAGTTGTGCCACTTCCTCTCTATAGAGTATTTCATCATTGTTGCTGATGAGACCTACCACAGTTCATCTGAAAACTTGATGATATGGTTGGAGATGAACTTGGCAGTACAGTGGTGGGTCAGCAGTGTGAAGAGCAGTGGGCTGAGCACACATCCCTGTAGGACACACGTGCTCAGTGTGGTGGTGCTCGAGGTTCTGCAGCCAACACAGACTGACTGAGGTCTTCTGGTTAAAAAGTCCAGGATCTGATTACAGAGTGGCAGGTTGAGGCCCAGCGAGTTCAATTTAGTGATAAGTTGCTGAGGAATTATTGTATTAAATGCTGAGCTAAAGTCAATGAACAGAAATGAACAGCATTCTAACATAAGAGTTTTTCTGTTCTAAGTGGCTAAGGGCCAAGTGGAGGGTAGAGGATACTGCATCATCTGTGGAATGGTTTGGACGGTATGCAAACTGATATGGGTCCAGCATGTTTTTAAGACTGGACTTAATGTGATGGATGACTAACCTTTAAAAGCACTTCATCATTTTTGGAGTTAGTGCTATGGGACAATAGTCATTCAAACAGGACACAGGTGACTTCTTTGGCACTGGAATTATGATGGTGGATTTAAGACACATAGGGACAACTGCCTGGCTTAGAGAAATGTTAAAGATATCTGTAAGGACATATGTCAGCTGTACAGCACAGCCTCTCAGTACACGTCCAGGTATGTCATCAGGGCCAGCAGCCTTCCGTCGGTTGATCCTAAACAGGGTCTTCCTTACGTCGGCTGGAGAAAAGCAGAGCACCCGGTCGTTTCAGGATATGGATAGTTTTTGTGAAGGTATTTGGTTCTGCATCTCAAACTGTGCATAAAAGTGGTTGAGTGCATCCGGGAGAGAAGTATCATCATCACTGGCCTGTGGCAGGGGCTTGTAGTTAGCGATGGTCTGGATGGATTGCCAAAGGGCCCCTGTGTCTTTGCTGTTGCTAAAGTGTTTATTGATTTTTTTAGCATATTGTTGTTTTGCCTTCTTGATGCCATGAGACAGATTGGCTCTTGCTGTTTTGAGAGCTGCTTCATCTCCTAATCTGAATACCTCATCTCTGGTCTTTAGCAGCCCACTAACCTCTGCTGTCATCTATGGCTTCTGGTTGGCACGTGTGGTAATAATCTTGGTGACTGTCACATCTATGCACTTTTTGATGTAAGCAGTCACTGTTTCAGTGTACTCTTGTAAGTCTGTATGATTGTTGTAAGTGGCTGCCTCTTTAACCACTTCCTGCCCACCATCATTATACGACGGCTGTTTGAAGGAGGATATTGTTGTTATAGTAGCAGCTAGCTGCCATAACCCGGGTATCCTCTTCTTAAGCGGGCAATCCGCTACAAGATAAAAGTGGTCTCTGCGGCGGATTCGTCGCAAGATCACTTTTATTGGTGGCAGGAGAGGGTCCCTCCCGCCACGCTCCACTGCCCTCCGCCGCTTACCGGAGCCATCGGCAGCGGCGGAGGCGATCAGGTCCGGTCACTTGCTGAGTATAGAGACGAGTGAGGGGAAGATGGCCCCCACCCATCTCCTTACCATTGCTGGACCTAAGCGATGTCAAAACGTCACTTCCACCCACAGCTCTAAAAGGGCCATATTTTTTATTAATTATTTTTTTAAATGATCTTTTTTTTTTATTGTGTTTTAGTGTAAAATATGAGATGTGAGGTCTTTTTGACCCCCCAGATCTCATGTTTAAGAGGTCCTGTCATGCTTGTTTTCTATTACAAGGGATATTTTTTCTATTACAAGGGATGTTTACATTTCTTGTAATAGGAATAAAAGTGACAGTTTAAAAAAACAAACAAAAAAAAAAAGTCTAAAAATAAAAATAAAAGGTATAATAAATAAGGGAAAAAAAATGTAAACGTGCCCTGTCCCAACGAGCTTGCGTGCAGAAGCGAACGCATACATGAGTAGCACCCGCATATGAAAACACATGTGAGGTATCGCCACGATCGGTAGAGTGAGAGCAATAATTCTAGCCCTAGACCTCCTCTGTAACTCAAAACATGCAACCTGTAGAATTTTTTAAATGTTGCCTGTGGAGATTTTTAAGGGTAAACATTTGTCGCCATTCCACGAGCGGGCGCAATTTTGAAGCATGACATGTTGGGTATCAATTTACTCTGCGTAACATTATCTTTCACACTATAAAAAAATTCAGCTAACTTTACTGTTGTCTTATTTTTTAATTTAAAAAAAGTGTATTTTTTCCAAAAAAACTGTGCTTGTAAGACCACTACGCAAATACAGTGTGACAGAAAGTATTGCAATGACTGCCATTTTATTCTCTAGGGTGATAATGTTCGGGGGGTTCTAAGTAATTTTCTAGCAAAAAAAAATCCTGTTTTTAACCTGTAAACAACAAATCTCAGAAAGAGGCTCGGTCCTTAAGTGGTTAAACATGTTCCAGTCTGTGTGCTGGAAGCAGTCCTGCAGTACTGGGGTAGCATTGTCAGGCCATACTATGATTTGTTTTTTAACTGGTTTCACAAGTGTAAGCAATGGTTTGTATGGTGGAATTAGCATAAGATAGATGTGATCTGAATACCCAAGGTGGGGGCGGGGTTCAGCCTTGTATGCATTTTTCTCTGTTGTAGAAACAAAGTCCAGTATGTTGTTTCCCCTTGTTGCAAGATTAACATGTTGGTAGAACTTCCGCAAAACTGTCTATAATGAAAAAAGTCACCAGGGGTGTTTGTTTGATGTTCGCTGATAGAGCTGTAAAGTTGACGAAGCGCTTCCTTAGCGTTTGTACACGGGGGGGGGGGATGTAACAATAACAATGGCTGTGAACTCCCTCAGCTGATAAGACACTTCACAAAGATAAACTCCACCAGTGATTCAGGAATTCAGGTCCATTGCAGGAATACATTGTCACCTGACCTGGCTGTAACACTCATTAACCACTATGCCTCACGCATATATACATGAACAGAGCGGCACGGGCAGGCAAAATCACGTACCTGGTACGTGATTGCCTTCCCGCGGGCGGGGGGTCTAATTGGACCCCCCCGGTGCCAGCGGCGGTCGGCTTTTGTCTGGGAACGTTCCGTGATGAGGGGGAGGCCATCCAATCGTGCCCCCGCCCTCGCGATCGCTCCCAGCCAAAGGGAAACATCCTCTGCCTCTGTATAGTACACAGAGGCAGAGGATGTGATGTCATCTCTCCTCGGCTCGGCAGTTTCCGTTCCGGCGCCGATGAGAGAGGACATGTGAGTGCACAACACACACACACAGTAGAACATGCCAGGCATACTTTACACCCCCGATCCCCCCCCCGATCCCCCTCAATCACCCCTCCCCCCTGTCAAACTGACACCAAGCAGTGTTTTTTTTTTTTTCTGATTACTGCATGGTGTCAGTTTGTGACAGTTAGATGTGGTAGGGCAGTTAGTATTAGCCCCCTTTAGGTCTAGGTTACCCCCCTAACCCCCTAATAAAGTTTTAACCCCTTGATCACCCCCTGTCACCAGTGTCGCTAAGCGATCATTTTTCTGATCGCTGTATTAGTGTCGCTGGTGACGCTAGTTAGGGACGTAAATATTTAGGTTCGCCGTCAGCGTTTTATAGCGACAGGGACCCCCATATACTACCTAATAAAGGTTTTAACCCCTTGATTGCCCCCTAGTTAACCCTTTCACCACTGATCACCGTATAACTGTTACGGGTGACGCTGGTTAGTTCGTTTATTTTTTATAGTGTCAGGGCACCCGCCGTTTATTACCGAATAAAGGTTTAGCCCCCTAATCGCCCGGCGGTGATATGCGTCGCCCCAGGCAGCGTCAGATTAGCGCCAGTACCGCTAACACCCACGCACGCAGCATACACCTCCTTTAGTGGTATAGTATCTGAACGGATCAATATCTGATCTGATCAGATCTATACTAGCGTCCCCAGCAGTTTAGGGTTCCCAAAAACGCAGTGTTAGCGGGATCAGCCCAGATACCTGCTAGCACCTGCGTTTTGCCCCTCCGCCCGGGCCAGCCCAGCCCACCCAAGTGCAGTATCGATCGATCACTGTCACTTACAAAACACTAAACGCATAACTGCAGCATTCGCAGAGTCAGGCCTGATCCCTGCGATCGCTAACAGATTTTTTGGTAGCGTTTTGGTGAACTGGCAAGCACCAGCGGCCTAGTACACCCCGGTCGTGGTCAAACCAGCACTGCAGTAACACTTGGTGACGTGGCGAGTCCCATAAGTGCACTTTAAGCTGGCGAGGTGGCAAGCACAAGTAGTGTCCCGCTGCCACCAAGAAGAAGACAAACAGGCCCGTCGTGCCCATAGTGCCCTTCCTGCTGCATTCGCCAATCCTAATTGGGAACCCACCGCTTCTGCAGCGCCCGTACTTCCCCCATTCACATCCCCAACCAAATGCAGTCGGCTGCATGAGAGGCATTTTCTTTATGTCCTCCCGAGTACCCCTACCCAGCGAACCCCCCAAAAAAAATGTCGTGTCTGCAGCAAGCGCGGATATAGGCGTGACACCCACTATTATTGTCCCTCCTGTCCTGACAATCCTGGTCTTTGCATTGGTGAATGTTTTGAACGCTACCATACACTAGTTGAGTATTAGTGTAGGGTACAGCATTGCACAGACTAGGCACACTTTCACAGGGTCTCCCAAGATGCCATCGCATTTTGAGAGACCCGAACCTGGAACCGGTTACAGTTATAAAAGTTAGTTACAAAAAAAAGTGTAAAAAAAAAAAACACAAAAAATATATAAAATTAAAGAAAAAAAGTTGTTGTTTTATTGTTCTCTCTCTCTCTATTCTCTCTCTCTATTGTTCTGCTCTTTTTTACTGTATTCTATTCTGCAATCTTTTATTGTTGTTATGTTTTATCATGTTTGCTTTTCAAGTATGTAATTTTTTATACTTTACCATTTACTGTGTTTTATTGTTAACCATTTTTTTGTCTTCAGGTACGCCATTCACGACTTTGAGTGGTTATACCTGTAATGGAAATTTGTAAGTTCTGTATATAATTGTATTGTATTTTGTATGTATTGCACATTGCCCTCACTGTGCACACGGCACTAATAATATTTTCAGTAAATGTTTACATTCTTTTGAGTCCTGATTAGAATAAGCCTGCCTATGTAACGCCCCTTGTTACCATGAACGTACAATTGTAATATTAATGTGATACCTACGTAATCATGTGCATAAAAACGTTCAATTGTGTCATAATAAAGCAGAACAGTAATTTGGAAAGATGCTGAGAGTATCTTTTGTGTCTGTTCCCTACTGCAGTAGTTATTATTAATTTGGAACCACTAATCAATATGAGGATAGGAGTTGCCTATCATCAATTCAACCGAGTCAGCATGGCGAGCCAGCCAGGAGGGGATTTCAGGTGACCCTGAGTATCCGAAACGAGGAGCTTGAGACGATCCGGGAATTTCTGATAATCAGCCGGCTGAGGTAAGCCTTTAGCTTACATTTGAGTTATCAGACTTCCTTGATCGGTAAGGCATATTCGGGACAAAGGGTACCTATTTTACTCCCCTTAATCGAACTGTATTGATTGGTGGTTATATGTTATGTTGTCCCTGTCTATTGTCCATTGGAGTGTTATAGATAAGAAAGGGAAGAATAGTGCTGTTCACAGGTATATGCCTCTCCCTCCTTTGTGCTCTAGTATCAGACAGGCAGAGGCAAGAGGGTATAGGCACACGAACAGAAGAGAGAAGACTGGCCAGTCATTATGGGCATTGAATTAAGTAAGGGAATGAAGGGTAAGAGACCCTCAAAAATGCCCAGCGCAAGAGGAGCGCTATATATGAACCAAAGGTGCGGTTCCGCCTATACTGAGCCCCTAGATTAATGGTTAGAGTGGACAGGGATCCACAATGGGTAACTGGGTTACCAAAGGCCATAGGGACTAAGAATCATGCAGAGTAAACAGCTAGAGAAACAGCTATCTATGTGAGCAGGATGGATCAAGGGTGACAATAACACTAGACAGAAAGGGACATTTTCATGTTAAGTTGTGGGATGAATTTGGGGTCAGGCACTACAACTAGTAAAATCAGAAACAGAGAAATGAGAGTTATAACAGAATATTTTATATGTTGTCAGAGAGGGAAGATGGGATGAGCACTCTGGCTCCCCGTCTGATCATAGAAGCTAGATATAAAAGTTATTTGAACAAAATAAGGAAAGCAGAATTTAGGCAGGGAAATATTAATGAGAGTTAAAAGAAAGTGAGAAAATGATATGCATGTGTTGTGCACAAATGGGAAAAATGTAAGCGATTTTAGAGAGATATTGGTGTATGTGTGTGCGAATGCTGGGACCTTTAGTTCTATTGCTTGTGTGTGTCATGTACGCAGATGTGACCCCCTCCTTTGTGCTCTCCTGAAAGAATGTCCCTGAGAGGTCAGTGATAAGCTGGAAGGACACAATGCCAATTCCAGTTTTTTAGACAAAACATGTGCTGGGTTAACAAATCTAATGGTAAACAATGTGATCACAATTATTTTGAATCTGTTTTCCAAACATGGTAAAATGAAGGTTACATTTAACCGTGTATTACAGAAATTGAATATCCTTTGATAGTGGAAACAGTGCATTTTAAAAAGGGAAATTAAGTAAAATTAAGTAGTAATGAGTATTAATTTCTAATATGAGTTTAACAATTTTAACAATTATATAGATATATTGAAACTGGTTTAGACAACCTTTGGTTGGAAATGAAATTCAGGTTGGGAAATTTGTAATGAATGAGATTAGTTTAGATTAAGATAACAATTTTGTAATTTTACATTTATACAATAAGCCCTTATTGAGAGAAAAAAAGATTATGATGAGGTTGTTATTTGGAATAAAGCTGCCATAATATTTAACAAAGCCAAGATGGATGGGATACATAAGAAGTTCTTCTACAAAAATGAAATTTTAAGGTTTTTGATAATAACTTGATGTGCGGTCCATGATGTGAGAGTAATAATAAATAGAATTTAAATATAACAGACCCATCACATCAAATCCACACACCCTGTTAGGATAGATGCCACCTGCAGCCAGTTGTTTTATAGTTTTTGATGCTTTCTGGTCCATCATACAGATTGTTGATCCTTTTGTTTTATTTATTTTTATTTTTGAAATCCAAAGCAGAATGTGTGGATTGTGAAATGATGTGCCCCTTTTTCTTGTAAGTACTGTGGTATAAGCAGAAGAATATTTTGGATTTATGGGCATCTCTCCATGACCGCAGGGTATTGTTATCGTTTATTATAATATTGCCAGGAAAAAGTTGTCTTTTGAAACATGAAACTGGAGTTCTTACACAAACAGCGTGATAGAAAACAAGCCATTGTAATATATTTATGCAAGCTGGACCCAGTAATGAAGGGTTCATCCTGACATATCAGAGCTGTAGCTTTTATGCAAAGGTGCTATTAGACAAAGTTAGATATTGTTTTGGTCAAACATTTAATTTTTAATGGTCCGACATTCTGTGCAGCAAATATACAGCTAACTAAATGTTTGTTTAATGAAAGGTTTAAAATATGAGTTTGTTTATGTACAAATCTAACAATGAAAAATGCGTACATTTATTCAAAAGAAAGGAAAAGACGCATGTGTTAAATTGATGTGGGAATCAGCTGCTGTGAGCCCAGTGCAGGACACACTCCCTGAAGACCCAGATATTACATTTTTTGTAGATTTGAATATGCATTTTATCACCCAGAAGGATACTCTGTATTCAAAGTCATTGGATCCTTTTTCCCCAGCTCAAGAAGCAGAGCTCCATTTTTTAGCAAAGCCTGTGAGCTATAAAAAGAGTGTATATTTATATAGATAGTCGAGATATAGAGAGCTTTTGGTTTCATTTGAAGGGCCAGAAGTTTGTTTTTACTTCGGCAGGTAAACCAATAAAGCATGCCAAGTTAATTTGATCGGCTGTTTTCAGCCTTCCGGGTTCTTGCTGTGGTAGCCATATTAACTTTCACACATGGAAGCAGACCAGGTGACTAAGGATGCTGCATTTACAGCCCCGGACACTTGATGGGTCTGTGCAACTCACAGATTCCACCCTAGTTCTGGCCCAGTATAGCGGGATTAATAATTCAACTTTAAGGACCCCAGAACGAGAAGAACAAGTGGTCCACAGGGGGCAACTTCTTATGAAACAGGACTTTGGAAAAGGTGATCATTTATGTCTGCCAGCCACTCTTTTCCCTTCAGCTTGACACATGGACCGTGTCATCAGTCACAAGCAGTTATGGCTGCCTTAGTAAATGAGCATGGGATAGAGCCAGGGTTCTCCACAGTTGTTTTTATAACATACCACTTCTTGTTTTACCTGTTACCAAAGGTGTTACCAAAAGCTGAACATCCCTCCCAGAGATATTACAAAAAGATATATCCAGATGCCCAAGTCAGGATCTTACGAGTATACATTTTGTCTGTATGGACATGTTTTTTGGATGTCCAGTGGCAAATCCTACTGCAAAGGCCACAGTAAAAAGTGTTATCAGAAGTAGTTTGTAAGTACAGAGTGCCAGAAAGTACAGAGAGTAACAGAGGAAATAATTTTTTATAGGAGAGTCCTTACTAGAAGTTTTAAAGGTTTTATTTTTACACCCCCCACTGTCTACAATGTAGTGGACAAAGTAGAGTAAGAAACTAGAAAACTTTTGCCTGAATGTTTTCTTATATTTTATCAAGCCCCTAAGGGGAATGTTGGACTCTCTCCCTATGGGATTTGGTTTGGGAGTGTGTTACTCACTTGCCTATATTTTGTCTCAGCAGCTGAAGTCCTTCATTCGGATCTCACAGAGAATGTTGCTGATCTTTTAAGGTTTTTTGACAAACTCATTTATGTGTTTTCTCCCCAATTCCAGATCCTAAAAGTTTGGAAGGATCTAAAACTAAAGCCAGGTGACTTGTGGATTGTTAAGAGACATTTATATATAAGGAAAAGTTTGGAGACTCAATACAGCATCTATTTCATGTACAGTTTTTGCAAAACGTGAAGAAAAAGTCACCTGGATCCACACCAGACACTGCAAAAATGACTAAATTAAAGAAATCTCTGTGTTTGATTTGTTTCCCTCTTGTGATCACAGTCTAGGGTACTTTTTGATTAAATTACTTTAATTGTAAGGGATATATATATTTGAAAAGTAGTTTAGCCATGTTGAAGTCATATTTTGTCTTTTGTACGTCTTCCATTTTATGTAGAATTGTCTGTGTTTACATATGCTGATCAGTCAGCATGCCCACAATTCAGCTAGAAGGCCATTCTGGCCACAGGAGTGTACAGCCAGTACTCTGTAAATATGTCTTATCAATCATTTGTTTTTCACAATGAAAAGTCATTTTGTAATGAAAAAGTTGCTCAGCTATTATTTTCTCCACAATGGAGTTTTTTTGCCTCTTTGGCCAGGACTACCTTCACCTAAGCGTGTGGAGGTTCCAGGTTAAAGGTGATAGCAGGTGTGGTTAGTGATCAAAATATTGATCAAAAGAGGGGAGACTGTAATGGAAATTTGTAAGTTCTGTATATAATTGTATTGTATTTTGTATGTATTGCACATTGCCCTCACTGTGCACACGGCACTAATAATATTTTCAGTAAATGTTTACATTCTTTTGAGTCCTGATTAGAATAAGCCTGCCTATGTAACGCCCCTTGTTACCATGAACGTACAATTGTAATATTAATGTGATACCTACGTAATCATGTGCATAAAAACGTTCAATTGTGTCATAATAAAGCAGAACAGTAATTTGGAAAGATGCTGAGAGTATCTTTTGTGTCTGTTCCCTACTGCAGTAGTTATTATTAATTTGGAACCACTAATCAATATGAGGATAGGAGTTGCCTATCATCAATTCAACCGAGTCATACCAGAATGATACCTGCAGGTTTAGGTATCATCTTGGTATCATTCTTTTCAGCCAGTGGTCGGCTTTCATGTAAAAGCAATCCTAGTGGCTAATTAGCCTCTAGACTGCCTTTACAAGCCGTGGGAGGGAATGCCCCCCCCCACCGTCTTCCGTGTTTTTCTCTGGCTCTCCTGTCTCAACAGGGAACCTGAAAATGCAGCCGGTGATTCAGCCAGCTGACCATAGAGCTGATCAGAGACCAGAGTGGCTCCAAACATCTTTATGGCCTAAGAAACCGGAAGCTACGAGCTTTTATGACTTAGATTTCGCCGGATGTAAACAGTGCCATTGGGAAATTGGGGAAGCATTTTATCACACCGATCTTGGTGTGGTCAGATGCTTTGAGGATAGAGGAGAAATCTAGGGTCTAATAGACCCCAATTTTTTCTAAAAAGAGTACCTGTCACTACCTATTGCTATCATAGGGGATATTTACATTCCCTGAGATAACAATAAAAATGATTTTAAAAAAAATGAAAGGAACAGTTTAAAAATAAGATAAAAAAGCAAAAAAATAATAAAAAAAAAAAAAAAAAAAAAAAGCACCCCTGTCCCCCCTGCTCTCGCGCTAAGGCGAACGCAAGCGTCGGTAGGGCGTCAAATGTAAACAGCAATTGCACCATGCATGTGAGGTATCACCGCGAAGGTCAGATCGAGGGCAGTAATTTTAGCAGTAGACCTCCTCTGTAAATCTAAAGTGGTAACCTGTAAAGGCTTTTAAAGGCTTTTAAAATGTATTTAGTTTGTCGCTACTGCACGTTTGTGCGCAATTTTAAAGCATGTCATGTTTGGTATCCATGTACTCGGCCTAAGATCGTCTTTTTTATCTCATCAAACATTTGGGCAATATAGTGTGTTTTAGTGCATTAAAATTTAAAAAAGTGTGTTTTTTCCCCAAAAAATGCGTTTGAAAAATCGCTGCGCAAATACTGTTTGAAAAAAAAATGAAACACCCACCATTTAAATCTGTAGGGCATTTGCTTTAAAAAAATATATAATGTTTGGGGGTTCAAAGTAATTTTCTTGCAAAAAAAAATAATTTTTTCATGTAATCAAAAAGTGTCAGAAAGGGCTTTGTCTTCAAGTGATTAGAAGAGTGGGTGATGTGTGACATAAGCTTCTAAATGTTGTGCATAAAATGCCAGGACAGTTCAAACCCCCCCAAATGACCCCATTTTGGAAAGTAGACACCCCAAGCTATTTGCTGAGAGGCATGTCGAGTCCATGAAATATTTTATATTGTGACACAAGTTGCGGGAAAGAGACAATTTCTTTTTTTTTTTTCACAAAGTTGTCACTAAATGATATATTGCTCAAACATGCCATGGGAATATGTGAAATTACACCCCAAAATACATTCTGCTGCTTCTCCTGAGTACGGGGATACCACATGTGTGAGACTTTTTGGGAGTCTAGCCGCGCACGGGACCCCGAAAACCAAGCACCGCCTTCAGGCTTTCTAAGGGGGTAAATTTTTGATTTCACTCTTCACTGCCTATCACAGTTTTGGAGGTCATGGAATGTCCAGGTGGCAAAAAAAACCCCAAATGACCCCATTTTGGAAGGTAGACACCCCAAGCTATTTGCTGAGAGGTATAGTGAGTATTTTGCAGACCTCACTTTTTGTCACAAAGTTTTGAAAATTGAAAAAAGAAAAAAAAAACATTTTCTTGTCTTTCATCATTTTCAAAAACAAATGAGAGCTGCAAAATACTCACCATGCCTCTCAGCAAATAGCTTGTGGTGTTTACTTTCCAAAATGGGGTCATTTGGGGGGGGGGGTTTGTGCCACCTGGGCATTCCATGGCCTGCAAAACTGTGATAGGCAGTGAAGAGTGAAATCAAAAATTTACACCCTTAGAAATCCTGAAGGCGGTGATTGGTTTTCGTGGCCCTGTACGCGGCTAGGCTCCTAAAAAGTCCCACACATGTAGTATCCCTATACTCAGGAGAAGCAGCTAAATGTATTTTGGGGTGCAATTCCACATATGCCCATGGCCTGTGTAAGCAATATATCATTTAGTGACAACTTTGTGCAAAAAAAAAAAAAAAATTGTCACTTTCCCGCAACTTGTGTCAAAATATAAAATATTCCATGGACTCAACATGCCTCAAAGCAAATAGCTTGGGGTGTCTACTTTCCAAAATGGGGTCATTTGGGGGGTTTTGTGCCATCTGGGCATTTTATGGCCTTCAAAACTGTGATAGGTAGTGAGGAGTGAAATCAAAAATTTACGCCCTTAGAAATCCTGAAGGCAGTGATTGGTTTTTGGGGCCCCGTACGCGGCTAGGCTCCCAAAAAGTCCCACACATGTGGTATCCCCATACTCAGGAGAAGCAGCTAAATGTATTTTGGGTGCAATCCCACATAGGCCCACTGCCTGTGTGAGCAATATATCATTTAGTGACAATTTTTTGTAATTTTTTTTTTTTTTTTTGTCATTATTCAATCACTTAGACAAAAAAAATGAATTATCAATGGGCTCAACATGCCTCTCAGCAATTTCCTTGGGGTGTCTACTTTCCAAAATGGGGTCACTTGTGGGGGTTTTGTACTGCCCTGTCATTTTAGCACCTCAAGAAACGACATAGGCAGTCATAAATTAAAGGCTGTGTAAATTCCAGAAAATGTACCCTAGTTTGTAGGCGCTATAACTTTTGCGCAAACCAATAAATATACACTTATTGACATTTTTTTTACCAAAGACATGTGGCCGAATACATTTTGGCTTAAATGTATGACTAAAATTGAGTTTATTGGATTTTATTCAGAACAAAAAGTAGAAAATATCATTTTTTTTCAAAATTTTCGGTCTTTTTCCGTGTATAGCGCAAAAAATAAAAACGGCAGAGGTGATCAAATACCATCAAAAGAAAGCTCTATTTGTGGGAAGAAAAGGACGCAAATTTCATTTGGGTACAGCATTGCATGGCCACGCAATTAGCAGTTAAAGCGACGCAGTGCCAAATTGTAAAAAGTGCTCTGGTCAGGAAGGGGGTAAATCCTTCCGGGGCTGAAGTGGTTAAAAAATGTCTCATCAATAATCACATAATCCACTTACCAAATGCAATACCTATATACACCTTGCAGTTTTGAAGTGGTTTATGGGGGTTATGGATGAAGCCGGAAATTCTATTTCTCATAAAAGAGATCCGAGCAGCTGATTGGCCGCTGGATTGGTGTTTCTTGGGTTTACTGTGCTTACTGGAAGCGCCTGGAATATGATCTGACAGTTCGTGTGGCTGGTCATGGAGATGAGGAGAAACCAGATCATCTCTGATCACCTCTATGATCTAGGAGGACCGGAGAGATGTCATGACATCATTTCCAGTGTAGGATGGAGGTAACCATTTTTTTTTTTAAAGCAAAAAAGATCGCATTATTTTATATCTTTTGCTTTCAAAGGTAGACCCCAGTTCTCTCCATGAAGAGGACCTGTCACCCTTTTATTTCTATTAAAAGGGATGATTACTTTATTTATAATAGGAATAAAAGTAATAAAAAAATAAAATAAAAGAACAGTGTAAAAAAAGTAAATAAATTAAAATCAATAAATAAATAAAAAAAAGTTTGTATGCAGAAGTGAACACATTCTTAAGTCGCGCACGCAGATGTAAATGCTGTTTGCACCACATGTGAGGTATTGCCGTAAATGTTAGAGTGTAGACATGTGCGATTCGGTTTATAATGAATAGATTTTCATACGAATTTGTTAGTATTCGTACATTCGGATCAATTCAAACATCCGAATAGCTGAAAGAACCAAAATACGAAAATTGCGAAATTACGAATAAGCAAAATAACGAACACATGAAAATAGGAACTTACAAACTGACAAACTTACGGAAATATGAAACTTCGAAACAGTAAAAGAAAGAAAATCCCATTGTTCATAATTTCGCATTTTCATTCGTGTGTTTGTAATTTTGTTTGTTCGTCTGTTCGTAATTTTGTTTGTTCGTCTGTTCGTAATTTTGATTGTTCGTGTTCTCGAATCGCTCTTTTGAATGGACAGTGTAAGTGTATCTTTATATGTATGTTTGTAATTTCGTATGTTCGTAATTTCATGTTCTTGAATTGTTCTTTCGAATGGGCAGTGTATAAGTGAGTGATGTATCTTACTTAATATCTTTAGCCAATCAGCTTATCCCTTTTGTGAGTCACACGGCATTCCTGAATGTTTTTAGATTCAGTTGAGGAGGAGACGGAGTCCGGTCTGGTGACTGAGGGAGTGGACTGGAGGAAGTACAGGACTTATCAGAAAAGTGAGCCTAGGATTATTATTCTTTATTTCCTACGAAAGTACAAATCAGCGAAAACGGCGATCTCACAAAAGTAACAATTACTAAATTACGAGTCGTGTACCGAATAAACGGAAATTATTATCTAACAAAATTAAGAATTTTGAATCAAAGAAAATTAGTCTAACGGAATTACGAATCATTTTGTATCAATGAAAATATAACTGTTACAAAAATACGAATGAGTCTGAATATGAAACCTCGCGTCTTACGAAATTAGGAATCGTTATGAATCAAAGGAAATATATACAAACATAACAATTTTTTTTGTTGTGCACATGTCTTTTGTGCAGCGTACATACGAGCTAGGGGGCGATCAAGGGGTTAATGTGTTCCCTAGTGTGTGTTCTAACTGAAGGGGGGAGGGGACTGTGTAGGGGATGAGATAGATCGCTGTTCATACTCTGTATGAACAGATGATCTGTCACTTCTCCCCTCAGAGAACTATAAACTGTGTTTACACACACAGATCCCGGTTCTCCATGTGCCCTGAGCGATCGCGGGAGCCTGGCGGGGATTGCGACTGCCGGGCACTCGCATCGGCTCTGTGGGCGATCGCCCCTAGTGGCCACAGGGCGAAGCGATGTTACATAACGTCGTTTTGCCCAGCCGTTGCATTCTGCCGCAGTACAACTGCAGCGGCTGGTCGGCAAGTGGTTAAAGGGGGCTTCCAAATTTGGACAAACCCCCTCCTGCAAAACCTCACAACTACTGGGCCAGAGTTAGGGGAAGAAGCCTTGTCCCTATCAACATGGGGACATGGTGCTTTGCTAGGGTGCCTCTGTCCGGGTACCCTTCTCATGTGGAGAAAACGTGGCCTGGTATGATCCAGTGCAGATTCCACATCCAGGTGCCCCCCCCCCCACCACTGAAGTCGGACATCCACTAATCAGCATAACCACTTGCTGACGAGGCCTTTTCTGTAAAAATCTGTATTTTTTAATAGAAAATTACTTAGAACCCCAAGCATTACATATATATTTTTAGCAGAGACCCTAAATAATGGTTGTTGCATTTTTTTTGTCACATGGTATGTGCACAGCGTTTTTTTAACCATAATTGTTTGAGAAAAAGTACACTTTAATTTTATTTTAATGCAAAAAAATATATAACCACATCTTTTTTGGTAAAATATAAAAGATGATGTTATGCCGAGTAAATAGATTCCTATTTAGTTTCGACCGGACTGGTCTGGCGGACAATCCGATCGTGTGTGGGCTTCATCGGACCTTCAGCGGACTTTTCCAGTCGAAAATCTGACAGACTTTAGATTTGAAACATGCTTCGAATCTTTCCGACAGACTCGAGTCCGGTTGAAAAATCCGCTCGTCTGTATGCTAGTCTGACGGATGAAAACCCACGCTAGGGCAGCTATTGGCTACTGGCTATCAACTTCCTTATTTTAGTCCGGTGTACGTCATCATGTACGAATCCGTCGAATTTTGGTGTGATCGTGCGTAGGCAAGTCCGTTTGTTCAAAAGTCTGTCAGAAGTCCGTCGAAAGTCCGTCGGAAAGTCCTTCGGACCAGTCCGGTCTAAAAGACCGCCCGTGTGTACGAGGCATTAGAGTGAGAGCAATAATTCTAGTGCTAGACCTCCAATGTAACTCTAAACAGGTAACCTACTGTAAAAAACTTTTAAAGCGTCACCTATGGAGATTTGTAAGTCCCGTAGTTTGTCGCCATTCCACGAGCGTACACAATTTAAAAGTGTGACATGTTAGGAATCTATTTACTCGGCATAACATCATCTTTTATATTTTACCAAAAAAATGGGGTTATATATTTTTTTGCATTAAAATAAAATTAAAGTGTACTTTTTCTCAAACAATTATGGTTAAAAAACCGCTGTGCACATACCATGTGACAAAAAAAATGCAACAACCATTATTTAGGGTCTCTGCTAAAAATATATATATAATGCTTGGGGGTTCTAAGTAATTTTCTATTAAAAAATACAGATTTTTACAGAAAAGGCCTCGTCAGCAAGTGGTTATGCTGATTAGTGGATGTCCGACTTCAGTGGTGGGGGGGGGGGGCACCTGGATGTGGAATCTGCACTGGATCATACCAGGCCACGTTTTCTCCACATGAGAAGGGTACCCGGACAGAGGAACCCTAGCAAAGCACCATGTCCCCATGTTGATAGGGACAAGGCTTCTTCCCCTAACTCTGGCCCAGTGGTTGTGAGGTTTTGCAGGAGGGGGTTTGTCCAAATTTGGAAGCCCCCTTAAACCACTTGCCGACCAGCCGCTGCAGTTGTACTGCGGCAGAATGGCACGGCTGGGCAAAACAACGTTATGTAACGTCGCTTCGCCCTGTGGCCACTAGGGGCGATCGCCCACAGAGCCGATGCGAGTGCCCGGCAGTCGCAATCCCCGCCGGGCTCCCGCGATCGCTCAGGGCACATGGAGAACCGGGATCTGTGTGTGTAAACACAGTTTATAGTTCTCTGAGGGGAGAAGTGACAGATCATCTGTTCATACAGAGTATGAACAGCGATCTATCTCTTCCCCTACACAGTCCCCTTCCCCTTCAGTTAGAACACACACTAGGGAACACATTAACCCCTTGATCACCCCATAGTGTTAACCCCTTCTTTGCCAGTGACATTTTTACAGTAATCAATGCTTTTTTATAGCATTGATCGCTGTAAAAATGCAAATGGTCCCGAAAATGTGTCAAAATTGTCCGACGTGTCCGCCATAATGTTGCAGTCCTGATAAAAATTGCAGATTGCCGCCATTACTAGTAAAAAAAAATAATAATCATATAAAATGCCATAAACCAATGTGCCCTCTTTTGTAGACGCAATAACTTTTGCGTAAACCAATCAATATACGCTTATTGCTATTTTTTGTAGAAGGATACATATCTGCCTAAACTGAGGAAAAAAAATGTTTTTTTATATATTTTTGGGGGATATTTATTATAGCAAAAAGTTAAAAATATTGCCTTTTTATTTTCAAAATTGACGCTTTTTTTTGTTTATAGCGCAAAAAATAAAAACCGCAGAGGTGATAAAATACCACCAAAAGAAATCTCTATTTGTGGGGAAAAAAAGGACGTCAATTTTGTTTGGGTGCAACATCGCACGGCCGCGCACTTAAAACGACACAGTGCAGAATCGCAAAAAAGGTGCTCTGGTCAGGAAGGAGGTAAAATCTTCCGGGGCTGAAGCGGTTAAAAAAGGGGCCTCTAGATATCCCGCCCCCCTACTTGAATGAGTAAGAAGTACATAGTATGCCTGGTTACTTATTTACAACAAAAACACAGAACATCACAATGACAAAGTCCAAACAACAGCAAAAGAAAAAACCTAAAAAATCCATAATTAATCATGACATCCAGCAATGTAGATCCCTCCAATGTGCCAAAGAAAAACACACTGACTGGCGGGATTATCTGCTCCCCACAGAATCTCACTGCAAAGGACATTTCCCATACAGACAACTGAAAGTAGAGTAATGGGCTCCCAGGTGACGTTATGGATTAAATGAAATACATTTTAACTTCTTTATCACTAAATCACATATTCCTGATTACCTATGTCCTAGAACCCAGTGATGTTCCATATTCCCATCGCACACGTTCCTGGTATAAGCTCTTAAAGGTCGGGTGCTGCAGCAACAACCAGCTGGATACTGGTTCAAGTCACAATGTAGATATTTGCCAGCACACCAAGGATCAGCACACGGTGGCGTCCAAACGGTTTAATTTATTGCATGATCACAACACAAGAGGTGCAACGTTTCAGAGTCACGCAGGATCCCTTCGTCAGGCAGTATCAACCCAGTGACACTGTGCTTTGCGGTATTATTGGTTGCTAGGATGCAGGCATTTGTGCCACCTACATCTCAGACCCAATGACATCATTGGTTGCTAGGATGCAGGTTGGCAGTTCGCACAGCATGATTGGTTGCTAGGACAGTGGTGGCTCCAGCATCCATAGCCACCAAACTGGAAGCTGTCATTTATCCGCAGAGATAGAGATATCACCACTAAATGAATAAGTTCTGGCTGCAGCAGAGGTTTCATGGGTGGGAGATCAGAATGGACAAACTGGTCAATACATCAACCTTCTAAAACTTAGAGAATGTAAAAGGAAGAGCGGACCTCCCAGATCTGAGACACAGAAACCTGATGATGGAAAGTCCAAGAAGTGATCACTACTCTAGTGGTGTGGGCTGTAATGGGAGGAGGAGGAACTTTATTACACAACTCATAGACCTGCAAAACAATCTACTGAATCCACTAAGAACCAATCAAATCACTTAGTAATAGTGGATCTGGAATATGGAGAACCTTTTTTTAACCTCTGGAATATTAAGCAGAGAATCCATCTACTTACAAAAAAAAACATTTTCCTGAGAGGTGAACCCCGACCGTTCCCACCACATCCAGACAATGGAGAGAGATCTACTCGGGGTGAACTAGTGCCAGACATGGGGGGGGGGAGGGTAATGTAATCTGTCCATTAAGGTGAAAAGCAGAGACCAGTTTGAGTAAAAAAAGGAGATACTTGGTCTGAAAACATCCTTGTGACCTTTTAGTCAAAGTGATGGCCACAAGTAAGGTCACCTTATGGGATAACAATGTAACAAAAATGTCCTAAATAGGTTCAAAATGCAGGTCTTTGTAACACCAACAATACTATCTTTACCTACCACAATTGGAGTGGGCTGAAGAGGACAAGGAACATGTGAGGTACATTGAATGAAAGTTCAAATTAGTGAATTAGTAGCTGGAGAATGTTGAAGAAGGACGGACAGGGCAGACATGTGACCCCTGATAGTGCTAAGGGTTAAATATTTCTCTAATCCCAACAAACAAAAATACATTTTTTTTTTAATTTTTTTTTAAAATACGGCCTACTGAAAAGGCTTATGTGAAAACTCCCAAAGTCTCAAACCAACAAAATGAAACCTTCTGCATGCTGTGATAAATCTTGCAGGAAATAGATTTAGGAGCTTTAAGGAGGAGCTCCAGACTCCCCCCCCAAAAAAATAAAGGCAGCAGCTACAAATACTGTAGCTGCTGACTTTTAATATAAGGACACTTACAGTACCTGTCCAGAGATCCAGCGATGTCCTCACCCAAACCAATTTGTCCATTGGCTTCGGATGCAGGCTCTGCCATCTCAAGTAAGGGACACAGGAAGTGACGCCTTTCGGCTTCACAGCCAGTTTCCAACAGCACATGCGGGAGCCGCTCTGCACGTTGTGAATGATCTCGCAGTCTTCTCGGACCTGTGATGTGTCCCAGAAGACAAAAGAGAGGAGGATGAACTTCCAGCTAAGATCACCATGGCAATCTGAGCCGGAAGTGGAGAGCGGGTACCTGCCAAAACCAGGTACCCACTCCCCCCCTCTCCAAAAAAAGTGCCAAATATGTCAGTGGAGGGGGGAGGATGCAAACAAGTGGAACTTCTCTTTTGGGTGGAGGTTCCACTTTAAGCATGGTTGGGATAACCAATTTTTCAATGCCTCTGTCTCTCAGAAATTGGGTTTCAACAGCCAATCCATCAAAGCCAGTGACAGAGAAGCAGGGTGAAAATTTGGACCTTTAGATAACAGATCTGGGCCATCTGGTGGAGGTCACAGAGCACCGGCTGACAGATAAATGAGGTCAGTGTACCCCACTCTGCAAGGTCAGTCCTAATCTATGACAATGACTGGAATGCTTTCTATCCATTAAAGCTGAGCTCCAGCTTTTCATACACTTTACATAGTTTGGGCCAAGCTGGTCCAATCCCTCACCAACATGTGACGCCGCTGGATGTGCGGTATAAGCTGTATATGGATGAGGCTACATACAGTATACAGCACTGTGTTCCGGGTTTAAGCAGAGACTTCCTGTCTCATACCCAGAACACAGTAGAGTCTATCTGATTGGTACTCAGCCATTCAGAGAAAGCGATGTGACAAAAGCACCACACTCCACTCCAAAAAAAAATTCTAGAGCTTCTTTGGGACGATTGTTGCGCATAGGGCAGTACATTCCAATGAATGGTCTACCCAATGTATGATGAATGAAAACACTCAAAAACGTAAAAAAAAACTCCTCATGCAGGAATGAGAGTTCCCGCTACGCAGAGATGTGAATGTGGCTTGACAGCTGAGTGACTCCATCCACTCCCTCCCACTCCCACTTATATAAAGCTGTCCATACACTATGCAATCTGATTGTAGAATTTCCGTTAGATGTACCATCATCAGATTGTATAGTGTATGGGGATCATTACAGAACCCAGGACATACTTCTCCTGATTTCAATATTACAGCTCTATCGACATCTGGTGTTATCTGATCGCTCAGCTCCTGCACACTCTGCCAAATGAACGATCTATAACTGTGTATTTAGTGAGAACGGTAATCAGTGATTGCATAGGAAAAACGTGCAACTGATGAGGTGGGTGGAAGGGGGGAGGGTAGGTGATGCAGGGTGTGTCACATCCCAAGGTGTGTCCCTGTGCTGAGTTTCACATCCCTGTGCTGAGTTCCCGGGTCTGTACACCCGCTGTGTCCATTATGAGGGGTTCCCACCATCCCTGTGCTGTGCTGACTTCCTGGGGTTTTAACTTTTAGGTCCCTTATCTTTTCGTAACAATTACAAATGTTCTTTATGAATTTGGATCCGAAATTCGTAAACAAAATTTCGTATTTCGTACAGAATTCATATGCATAAAAATTTGTATTTCGGATTCGTACAAAACTAATCACACATGTCTAGTGGGGGGTCAGACAACACACGGGGGATCACCTTCTGTTGTATATCCACAGAAATCACCCAGCACACTGGCAGATTGTCAGGAGAACCCCAAGTTCCCAGCCCAGACAGGGGTAACAGCTGTATAACAGCACACACACTCTATTATCCCATCACTGCCACACAAATGACAAGGATGGAAGACCACGGGAACTAGAAAACCAGGAAAGGACCTTGTATGGTGGAGGAGGGAAGGAGAGGGAGATTATTGTGATAGACTTGGCACAGCCTGCAATACCTCTGACCACCACTAGAGGGAGACTCCACACATATCTAACTGGCTGACCACACACAGGCAGATACAAATCTTACATACAATCTGGTGCACTATGAGGGTTGGGGATCAGTCTAGTAATCAGCACACACTTCTGGGGTTCCTCAGGCTCCCCTACAAGATAGAATCTTCTTGTTACTCCCTCTTCCCACTATCCATGTACACCCCACACCACACACACAACATCAGGGCAGTTAGGGGACAGGGGGGCAGTTGGAGGGGACAGGGACGTAGATGGGGAAGTCGGGGAAAAAGTGCCCATTATCTGTGGTCACTATGGGGGAGGGGAATGCCTGCTGTTGCTGAGTGGTTGGACGGGGCATAAGTGAGGGGCCAGAAGTGTAAAAAGGGGGCAATAATGGGGCAGTGAGGTGGGAGGGGGGGGCAATGCGGGGGGCAGGGGGTGCACAGGAGAAAGTGAGGGACAAATGGACAATGGAGAGGACGCACAGTAAACTAGGAGGCAGTGAGGAAACAAGGAGCTGGATAGGAAGGCAGTAGGGGGATGGGAAGGTAGTGGTGCTCAGAGCGAGATGAATACCTGTCTGATGGTGTCCTGGTCTGGACTCTGGAGGTAATATGGAGCTCCTCTGATGAGTCTTCTATGGTTGGGGTCCTCTTGGATGGTCCCTCTTGGCTCCTCTGATGAATCTTCTATGGTTGGTGTCCTCTCAGATGATCCCTCTTGGCTCCTCTGATGAGTCTTCTATGGTTGGGGTCCTCTCGGATGGCCCCTCTTGGCTCCTCTGATGAGTCTTCTATGGTTGGGGTCCTCACGGATGGTCCCTCTTGGCTCCTCTGATGAGTCTTCTATGGTTGGGGTCCTCTCGGATGGTCCCTCTTGGCTCCTCTGATGAGTCTTCTATGGTTGGGGTCCTCTCGGATGGTCCCTCTTGGCTCCTCTGATGAGTCTTCTCTGGTTGGATGATGCCTGACTCTTCCCAGCACAGTGACTGGACATGAAGTGGGAAAATCTCTCCCAACTCTCTGCTTCTCTTCCACCTGCTCACAAGTGTCCACAATTAGGGGAAAGTTCTCCTCCGTGTCCCTGATGGAAGATGGAGGCTTCTTGTCCTGGCTGAGAGGTGTGAGGGACGTTCTGTGCCTGCACCACGGATCTAGAAAGACTCCTACAATCACATTGTGGGCCAGCTTCCTCACAGGGGGCCCCTCCCCCACAGACCCCCCGGGGCCACGCTGACTACAAACACAGTGCAGGGAGGGGAATTCACAATAAAGGACCCCTCCCTCCATTTTCTGGGATGACACAAGAGAATCTCATTCCAGATTGGTCATATGAAGGTTTGTTGGATGTTCTGGTTAGTGGAGGGAAATCAACGTTGATTATTGAGCGCAGTGAGGAGAAGATGGGGAGGAGCAGGATGGGGAATTTTTCTCCAAGGAATTTCTAGCAGTGCATGTGGTTTTCATTCAGTAAATTCCATTCATTCCAAAATGAGATGATAAAAGGAAATGAAATGTTGAACTCCTTCTGATCGCCATTCATCAATCCATGGAATGTAGTGAGAAGATTTCTCCAAATTCTCCTTCAATAATCTCCTAGTGTATGAGGAGCTTTCCCTTTCTTGTGTCCTCTTCCTTCCTCCCCTGATCACACTGGTGTCTTCAGAGAGATCCGGAGCTGAGCTCTCACATCTCTCAGGACTCTCATATTGCACACACCGGGGGACCACCTCATACACTTCATCTTCTACATGTGCTGGACCCCATGACATTCATTTCTTGGGGAAAACGTTCTCCCGGAGATCTTGGAGGAGATGAAAGGAATGTTGTACGACGCATGTGTGAGACGAGGCACATGACATCACATGCTCCATCTTCTGCATGCGCGGTATAACATACATTTTCATAATGGCGGTGTGGGGGAGGGGACACAGGTGGGACAATATGGAGTCACTATGGGGGAGGGGAAGTACAGGGAAGTAGGTGATAAGCGACATATTGGGGGGATTCTGGAATAGAACACACAAGCCTAACGCTGACCACACACTATACAATCTGCTTTAGAATTTCCAAAACAAAGTAATAGAAGGACACACCCAAACCTTCCATTCAGTGTGTATTGGATCAGGCAGATCCTTGTACTATGTAGATGATGGAAGATGGAAAGGAGATTGTACAATCAGATTGTATAGTGTATGGTCACCTTTAGGGCTCATTCACACCAACAGTTACTCTGGACATACACGAGGAGATTTATAAATGAACGTCTGTATGAACATTGACACCAAAGTCTCCTCAGTACCTCCAATGATGAATGTTGTTCTCATTACTTAGAAACAATCGTGTGTTTGGAATGATTGGACTTTCCTGAATGAAATCTCATTCACTGCTAGAAATTTCTTCATTCCGGAAACATTTTCCATCCGACTCCTTCCAATTTCCTCATCACCGCCATCACACACTTCCATTTCCCTCCACTAACCATAAGAGAATGGAGGGAAGGATCTTCCAATGAAAAGATTGGAAGGAGATTGTACGAGTGTATGGGCAGCTGAACAAGGCGATGTTCCCGATGTTCTATGGCTTCCGTCACCATCAAAGAAAACAATGTGAGGTTGTATTGTTTGTGCCGATCGTTCCCACACCTTGTATAATATTACAAAGAGCCCATAGAATTCTATAGAAGAGAGCCTAACACCTCATTACACCGCACAACAGCGCCCAGCACACTGCACACCAGAGAACACACATTATACACACAATACCATGGGCTGTGTGCTGTGACTGAGCCCCAATGTTACCACCCCCCTCCCCCTCTACTGGAGTTGTGCAATCATGTCCTCTAATATTAGAGAGAGTGTCTGTACTTCTCATTACATGTAACCGCCCCTCCCCCATACACACCCCAACCCACTTCTCACCCCTCCCCCATACACAGCCCTCCCCAGAACAAAAAGTTCTCACAACTTGTATAATTTCCCTGTGCACAAAGATTGCAACAGATAGACCTATAGACCGGATACATCCTAAATATAGAACCATTTATCCAACGGTCCATCCAGAGCCTCTGGTATATAGACAGGATACATCCTAAATATAGAACCATTTATCCAACTGTTCATCCAGAGCCTCTGGTTTATAGACCAGATACATCCTAAATATAGAACCATTTATCCAACTGTCCATCCAGAGCCTCTGGTTTATCTCTGACACATCCGGTGTACACAGTTGGTTGCTGTCTTTGTGTGCAGTGGTTGGGGGTTAGCAGAAATATGGCTCATCCACGTGTTTTTACTGTTCCCTTAGTTGCAAATGTAAATGAGCTATTTTTGCAACCTTCTACAGCCTGTGTCCCCTCCCCCACACCGCCATTTTGAAAATGTATGTTATACCGCGCGTGCAGAAGATGGAGCGTGTGATGTCATGTGCCTCGTCTCACACATGCGTCGTACAACATTCCTTTCATCTCCTCCAAGATCTGCGGGAGAAAGTTTTCCCCAAGAAATGAGTGTCATGGCGTCCAGCACATGTAGAAGATGAAGTGTATGAGGTGATCCCCCGGTGTGTGCAATATGAGAGTCCTGAGAGATGTGAGAGCTCAGCTCCGGATCTCTCTGAAGACACCAGTGTGATCAGGGGAGGAAGGAAGAGGACATAAGAAAGGGAAAGCTCCTCATACACTAGGAGATTATTGAAGGAAAATTTGGAGAAATCTTCTCACTACATTCCATGGATTGATGAATGGCGATCAGAAGGAGTTCAACATTTCATTTCCTTTTATCATCTCATTCTGGAATGAATGGAATTTACTGAATGAAAATCACATTCACTGCTAGAAATTCATTCCTTGGAGAAAAATCCCCCATCCTGCTCCTCCCCATGAGATTCTATTGTGTCATCTCAGAGTATGGAGGGAGGGCTCCTCTTTGTCATTCCCCCCTCCCTTGCACTGTTTGTAGTCAGTGTGGCCCTAAGGCATCTGTGAGGGAGGGGCCCCCTGTGAGGAAGCTGGCTCACAATGTGATTGGAGTCTTTTCACATCTGTACTGCAAACACAGAACATTCCTCACGTCTCTCAGCCAGGACAAGAAGCCTCCATCTTCCATTGGGGACACGGAGGAGAACTTTCCCCTGATTGTGGACACTTGTGAGCAGGAGGAAGCCGAGAGGGACCATCCAAGAGGACCCCAACCATAGAAGACTCATCAGAGGAGCCAAGAGGGACCATCCGAGAGGACCCCAACCATAGAAGACTCATCAGAGGAGCCAAGAGGGACCATCCGAGAGGACCCCAACCATAGAAGACTCATCAGAGAAGCCAAGAGGGACCACCTGAGAGGACCCCAACCATAGAAGACTCATCAGAGAAGCCAAGAGGGACCATCCGAGAGGACCCCAACCATAGAAGACTCATCAGAGGAGCTCCACTTCAACTTTTAGAACAGGACACCATCAGACAGGTATTGCTCTCCCACTGAGCACCACTAACTCCTCATCCCCCTGGTTCCTCCCTGTCCAGCTCTTTGTTTCCCCACTGCTTCCCAGTTTCCCCCGTATCCACCCCCTGTCCCTCACTTTCTACTGTCCACCCCTCTTTCCCTCGTATTGCCCCCTTCCCATCTCACTGCCCCCCTTATTGCCCTCTTTCCACACTTCTGGTTCCCCAATTACCTTCCTGTCCCCCCAGTACCCCTCCTCCAACCGCTGAGCACCAGTGCCTCTTGTCTCTCTATGGAGCACCTCTGCCCCCCCCCTGTTCTTGCCCCATTTTTTCCTACTAAGCACTAATGCCCAACACCCCCCCAGTGAACTCCAATTTTTTTTAATCAACTGATAACTGATAATAGCGGGCATCCCCCTCCCCCACTGACCACAAATAATGGGCATTTATCCCCCCACTTCCCCATCTCCTCCCTTGTCCCCTCACTGCCCCCCTGTGGTGTGTTTGGTGTGGGGTGTACATGGATAGTGGGAAGAGGGAGTAACACAAGGATTCTAGCTTGTAGGGGAGTCTGAGGAACCCCAGAAGTGTGTGCTGATAACTAAACTGACCCCCAACCATTAAGCTGGCCACACATTATACAATTTTCTTGATCAATTTCTTTTAGATAACCTTTTACCTATGTAGTGTAAGGGCCGGCCCGACTGTATACAAACTGAAAGTGTTTGAGTATCACCTCATATTATATGGTTTTGGTAAATCTGGAGGAAAGTTGTACAAGGATATAATGTATGTCCAGTCTTAAGCTGGGTATAAACAGGCCGAATGTCGGGGGACATTGGCTGGTTAAAAAATAAAAATGAGGTACATCCCCCTGTCAGGAGACATCATCTCAGTGGGGGAGATCACTATACTGACCACATACAGCGGCTCTGACCGGAGCTGACAAGTTTTTTTTCTTAACCCGCTGGGTTAAATGGAAAAAACTAATAGTAAGTAGCAGGCTTTGGAGTTCACCAGATTGTATGTAAGATTAGTATCTGCCTGTGTGTGTTCAGCCAGCTAGATATGGGTGGAGTCTCCCTCTAGTGGTGATCAGAGGTATTGCAGGCTGTCCAAAGTCTATCACAATAATCTCCCTCTCCTTTCCTCCTCCACCATACAAGGTCCTCTCCTGGTTTTCTAGTTCCCGTGGTCTTCCATCCTTGTCATATGTGTGGCAGTGGTGGGATAATAGAGTGTGTGTGCTGTTATACAGCTGTTACCCCTGTCTGGGCTGGGAACTTGGGGTTCTCCCGACAATCTGGCGGCGTGCTGGGTGATTTCTGTGGATATACAACAAATGGAGGTACCTTGTGTGTTGTCCGACCCCCCCACATTCCTGTACCCCGATACTAAATGCCCCTCTACTCTATATATTGTGTTGTGCATTACAATAGTGCCAACCGTTCTACTCTATATATCGTGTTGTACATTACAATAGTAGATCTCTCTCCATTGTGTGGATGTGGTGGGAATGGTCCGGGGTCACCTCTCGGCCAATGTTTTTTTACACAGATGGATTTCCTGTTTGTTATTCCAGAGGCTAAAAAAAGGTTCTCCATATTCCAGATCCGCTATTACTAAGTGATTTGATTGGTTCTTAGTGGATTCAGTAGATTGTTTTGCCGGTCTATGAGTTGTGTGATAAAGTTCCTCCTCCTCCCATTACAGCCCACACCACTAGAGTAGTGATCACTTCTTGGACTTTTCATCATCAGGTTTCTGTGTCTCAGATCTGGGAGTTCCGCTCTTCCTTTTACATTCTCTAAGTTTTAGAAGGTTGATGTATTGACCAGTTTGTCCATTCTGATCTCCCACCCATGAAACCTCTGCTGCAGTCAGAACTCGTTTATTTAGTGGTGATATCCCTACTGCGGGTAAATGACAGCTTCCAGTTTGGTGGTCATGGATACTGGAGCCACCACTGTCCTAGCAACCAATCATGCTGTGCGAACTGCCAACCTGCATCCTAGCAACCGATGATGTCATTGGTTCTGAGATGTAGGTGGCAGAAAAGCAAATGTCTGCATCCGAGCAACCAAAAACATTGCACAACACAGTGTCACTGGGTTCTAGGACACAGGTGGTCAGGAATATGTGATTTAGGGGTGAAGTAGTGATATTTAGTCAGTTTAGTGAATAACATCACCTGGGAGCCCCTTACTCTACTTTCAGCTGCCAGTTTGGGAAATGTCATTTGTAGTGAGATTCTGTGGGGAACAGATAGTCTGGTTGGTCTGCGTGTTTTTCTGTGGCATGTCAAAGGGATTTACATTGCTGGATACCATTATTATTATGGATTTTTATTTTTTGTTACATTTTTTTTTGGGGGGGTGGTTGCTGTTTGGACTTTGTCGTTGTGTTTTTGTTGTAAATGAGTAATCAGGCATACAGTACTATGGGTCCCATTACTCGTTCATGTAGGGGGTGCAGGATATCTGGGGTCCCTTTTTTAAAAAAAAATATTTATTTGTTGTAAGTTTTCTAGAGACATTGAACAATAATTCAAATTGTATAATAAAGTAACCATTATACAAAAAAAAGGAGAGAAGAAGGGGGATAGAGGAGAAAGGGGTGGGGTCGGAATTGATGTTGGAAAAGGAGGGGGAGGGGTGCTGGTACAGTATAGGATATTACCAGGGTAAAGAAGACATGAGATAATTATGTGTATTATTTGTCCACAGATGGTTTTGGCAAACAAAAGGCCAACATAGTATACAGCAGATAAAGTAATATTATTATTATTATTATACGAGATTTATATAGCGCCAACAGTTTACTCAGCGCTTTACAATGTATAAGGGGGACAACACAATTACAGTACAATACAAAAGGTACAGGAGGGCCCTGCTCGTAGAGCTTACATTCTAAAAGGGAGGGGGTGGTGGTACAAAAGGTAATAGCTGCAAAGAATGATTTGATGGGGGTGGCTCAGGGACAGTTATGTGGGTGTGGGATAGGCTTCCCTGAATAAATGAGTTTTCAAGGATCTCCTAAAGGTGGACAGGGTAGGGGCTGATCGGACATACTGGGGCAGGGAATTCCAGAGGATGGGAGAGGCTCTGGAGAAGTCCTGAAGGCGAGCATGGGAGGAGGTAACAAGGGAGCTAGAGAGCAGGAGGTCCTGGGAGGAGCGGAGGGGGCGATTTGGGTGATATCTGCAGATGAGGTTGGTGATGTAGATGGGGGCGATGTTGTGAATGGCCTTGTATGTTATGGTTAGCATTTTGAATTTTACACGGTGGGGTAGGGGAAGCCAGTGAAGGGATTGGCAGAGAGGAGCAGCAGTCACGGATCGATTAGTGAGGTGTATTAGTCTAGCAGCAGCATTCATAATAGACTGAAGGGGGGATAGCCTGCTTAAGGGTAGGCCATTAAGGAGAGAGTTGCAATAGTCGAGGCGGGAAATAATCAAAGAGTGAATAAGTTGTTTTGTAGTGTCATTAGTCAGAAAGGGTCGAATTTTGGAGATGTTGCGGAGGTTAAGGCGGCAGGATTTAGCCAGTGATTGGATATGGGGGCTGAAGGAGAGGTCAGAGTCAAGGATTACACCCAGGACTCTGGCATGTGTGGAGGGACCAATGGTTGTGTTGTTGATATTAATGGTGAAGTCACAGGAGGGGGACCGTGAAGGAGGAAATATAACAAGCTCAGTTTTAGAAAGATTAAGTTTGAGGAAGTGGTGTGACATCCATACAGATATGTCATTCAGCAAGTTTGGGATCCGTGAGGAGATAGTGGGGGTGAGTTGGGGAGTGGAGAGATAGATCTGTGTGTCATCGGCATAGAGATGGTATTGGAAGCCATGGGAGGTGATCAACTGGCCCAGGGAAGAGGTATAGAGTGAGAAAAGGAGAGGCCCAAGGACAGAGCCTTGGGGTACCCCAACAGAAAGAGGAAGGGGAGCGGAGGAGGTGGAGTTGTAAGTGACGCTGAAAGTGCGCTGAGATAGGTAGGAGGAGAACCAGGATAATGCAGAATCACGGAGGCCAAGGGAGTGTAATTTGCTGAGGAGCAGCAGGTGGTCAACTGTGTCAAAGGCAGCAGAGAGGTCTAAAAGTATGAGTATGGAGTAGTGGCCATTGGTTTTGGCAGTTATTAGGTCATTGGTGATTTTTAGTAGGGCAGTTTCAGTCGAATGTTGTAGGCGGAAGCCAGACTGTAGGGGGTCGAGAAGGTTGTTGTCCGTGAGGTAGCGACTCATTTGGTCATGAACAAGGCGTTCGATGAGCTTGGAGGCTCATATAAAGTAATATAACAATATCAAATAGTAGGTAGGTCAGGAAATAAAAATGTAGTCAGATGGAGAAGGCGTGGATCTCGTGGGTTGGTGGGATATTAAAGAGGATATTGTGAGGTAATGATCTATATGGTAAAGTTGTAGGGCACAAAGCGGGTGATGCAGCCAAGAATGCCAATGATATGAGAACTTATCTTGTGATAAATGTGGTTTGGCAAAGGAGTATTCATGTTGAGCATCTTCATTTAGGGTGTGAATCACATTTCTGATGGCTGGTGAGGTTGGTGGTTTCCAATAGGAATGAGCCTGATGTTCGAGTCAAACTTAAGTTTGACTCGAACATCGGGTGTTCGCAAAATAGCAAAAAATGTGGGGTGTTCACAAATTTGAAAGCCGCGGAACACCCTTTAAAAGTCTATGGGAGGGGGCATGGCTTGGAGCTTGAGGGGAATGGAAGCTGTTTAGCTGAGCTCTGCACCTCCGTGATTCAGAAACCCCTTCCAGCACTGATAAAATTGGTGATGGGCAGAAGAGACAGCTTGCTCACAAGCCACAGACAACACAGATCGCAATCCACCCCGAGACCCGGCGGCATTCCAGGGAGAAATTTGAGCCACAATCTCAGAGGACAAGGGGATGTCCTGCTGCCAAGATGGCGCCACTGGAGCACGAGGTAACAAACAGTGAGGACTCTATGTCGGCCTCAGAAGATATGGGAAGGGACTCAGAGCACCCTGATCTCCCGCTGCACTTCTCAGAAATGACAAAATTCACAGCAGACATAAAAAATTAATTTGCCTCAGCTATTACTGACTTAAGAGCAGATCCACCTCCCCGTCTACTTCCCTCTCCCACCACCCCCATCTACTTCCCTCTCCTCCCACTTCCCCATCTACTTCTCTCTCCACCCACCTCCCGTCTACTTCCCTCTCCCCCCACTTCCCCATCTACTTCCCTCTCCCCCCACTTCCCCATCTACTTCCCTCTCCCTGCACTTCCTCGTCTACTTCCCTCTCCCCCCACCTCCCCGTCTACTTCCCTCTCCCCCCACTTCCCTGTCTACTTCCCTCTCCGCCCACCTCCCTGTCTACTTCCCTCTCCCCCCACTTCCCCGTCTACTCCCCTCTCCCCTCACTTACCCGTCTACTTCCCTCTCCGCTCACCTCCCTGTCTACTTCCCTCTCCCCCCACTTCCCTGTCTACTTCCCTCTCCCCCACCTCTCCATCTACTTCCCACTCCCCACCTCCCCGTCTACTTCCCTCTCCCCCCACCCCCCGTCTACTTCCCTCTCCCCCCACTTCCTCGTCTACTTCCCTCTCCCCCACCTCCCCATCCACTTCCCTCTCCCCCACCTCCCTGTCTACTTCCCTCTCCCCCCACTTCCCCGTCTACTTTCCTCTCCCCCCACTTCCCCGTCTACTTCCCTCTCCCCGCACTTCCCCGTATACGTCCCTATCCCTGCACTTCCCCGTCTACTTCCCTCTCCCCGCACTTCCTCATCTACTTCCCTCTCCCCCAACTTTACCATCCACTTCCCTCTCCCCCACCTACCCATCTACATCCCTCTCCCCCCTACTTCCCCGTCTACTTGCCTCTCCCCCCACCTCCCCGTCTACTTCCCTCTCCCCCGACCTCCCTGTCTACTTCCCTCTCCCCCACCTCCCCATCTACTTCCCTCTCCCCCCACTTTACCATCCACTTCCCTCTCCCCCACCTCCCCATCTACATCCCTCTCCCCCACTTCCCCATCTACCTCCTTCTCCCCCCTACTTCCCCATCTACTTCCCTCTCCCCCACCTCCCCATCTATTTGCCTCTCCCCCACCTCCCCATCTACTTCCCTCTCCCCCCACCTCCCCATCTACTTACCTCTCCCCCACCTCCATGTCTACTTCCCTCTCCCCCCACTTCCTCATCTACCTCCCTCTCCCCCCCCACTTCCCCGTCTACTTCCCTCTCCCCCCACTTCCCCATCTTCTTCCCTCTCCCCCAACTTCCTCGTCTACTTCCCTCTCCCCCCACCTCCCCATCTACTTCCCTCTCCCCCCACCTCCCCATCTACTTACCTCTCCCCCACCTCCCCGTCTACTTTCCTCTCCCCCCACTTCCCCGTCTACTTCCCTCTCCCCGCACTTCCACGTCTACTTCCCTATCCCCACACTTCCACGTCTACTTCCCTCTCCCCGCACTTCCTCGTCTACTTCCCTCTCCCCCCACTTTACCTTCCACTTCCCTCTCCCCCACCTCCCCATCTACATCCCTCTCCCCCCTACTTCCCCATCTACTTCCCTCTCCCCCACCTCCCCATCTACTTGCCTCTCCCCCCACCTCCCTGTCTACTTCCCTCTCCCCCCACTTCCCCATATACCTCCCTCTCCCCCCACTTCCCCGTCTACTTCCCTCTCCCCCCACTTCCCCATCTACTTCCCTCTCCCCCCAACTTCCTCCTCTACTTCCCTCTCCCCCACCTCCCCATCTACTTCCCTCTCCCCCCACCTCCCCGTCTACTTCCCTCTCCCCCATTTCCCCATCTACTTCCCTCTCCGCCCACCTCCCTGTCTACTTCCCTCTCCCCCCACTTCCCCGTCTACTTCCCTCTCCCCCAACTTCCCCGTCTACTTCCCTCTCCCCCCACTTCCCCATCTACTTCCCTCTCCGCTCACCTCCCTGTCTACTTCCCTCTCCCCCCACTTCCCTGTCTACTTCCCTCTCCCCCCACTTCCCTGTCTACTTCCCTCTCCCCGCACTTCCTCGTCTACTTCCCTCTCCCCCTCCTCCCCATCTACTTCCCACTCTACACCTCCCCGTCTACTTCCCTCTCCCCCCACCTCCCTGTCTACTTCCCTCTCCCCCCACTTCCCCGTCTACTTGCCTCTCCCCCCACCTCCCCGTCTACTTCCCTCTCCCCCGACCTCCCTGTCTACTTACCTCTCCCCCACCTCCCCATCTACTTCCCTCTCCCCCCACTTTACCATCCACTTCCCTCTCCCCCACCTCCCCATCTACATCCCTCTCCCCCCACTTCCCTATCTACCTCCCTCTCCCCCCCACTTCCCCATCTTCTTCCATCTCCCCCACTTCCTTGTCTACTTCCCTCTCCCCCACCTCCCCATCTACTTCCCTCTCCCCCCACCTCCCCATCTACTTACCTCTCCCCCCACTTCCCCGTCTACTTCCCTCTCCCCCCACTTCCCCGTCTACTTCCCTCTCCCCGCACTTCCCCGTCTACTTCCCTATCCCCACACTTCCCTGTCTACTTCCCTATCCCCGCACTTCCCCGTCTACTTCCCTTTCCGCGCACTTCCTCGTCTACTTCACTCTCCCCCCACTTCACCATCTACTTCCCTCTCCCCCCACTTCCCCATCTACTTCCCTCTCCCCGCACTTCCTCATCTACTTCCCTCTCCCCCACCTACCCCTCTACTTCCCTCTCCCCCCACCTCCCCATCTACTTCCCTCTCCCCCCATTTCCCCATCTACTTCCCTCTCCCCCCATTTCCCCATCTACTTCCCTCTCCCCCCACTTCCCCGTCTACTTCCCTCTCCCCCCACCTCCATGTCTACTTCCCTCTCCCCCCACTTCCCCGTCTACTTCCCTCCCCCCCACTTCCCCATCTACTTCCCTCTCCCCCCACCTCCCCATCTACTTCCCTCTCCCCCCACTTCCCTGTCTACTTCCCTCTCCCCCCATTTCCCCATCTATTTCCCTCTCCCCCCACTTCCCCATCTACTTCCCTCTCCCCCCCTCCCCGTCTACTTCCCTCTCCCCCCAGCTGCCTCCCTGTTCACCCCACTTCCCTCCGGCCCCCATGTTGTGTGTCTGGTGTGGGGTGTACATGGATAGTGGGAAGAGGGAGTAACACAAGGATTCTAGCTTGTAGGGGAGTCTGAGGAACCCCAGAAGTGTGTGCTGATTACTAGACTGATCCCCAACCATTAAGCTGGCCACACATTATACAATTTTCTTGTTCAATTTCTTTAGATAACCTTTACCTATGTAGTGCAAGGGCCGGCCTGACTGCATACAAACTGAAAGTGTTTGAGTATCACCTCATATTATATGGTTTTGGTAAATATGGAGGAAAGTTGTACAAGAAAATTGTATAATGTATCAGTAACATGCAAAATCCACAATATTGTTGCACTCCTTGGTATCTTTATTGAAGCAATAAAATCACATCCCAGGTATGACAGGAACATGAAAGGTGGTGCGTTTCACGCTAAGTCAGCGCTTACTCAAACCTCATAATAAATAATTGTATAATGTATGTCCAGCCTTGGGCTCCGTGCACACTGGATGGTAAAATAACATTATAAAAACGTCAGTAGCTTTGCAGTGAGTCTTTCATTGTTTTTTAACATTTTTGCAATAGCGTTTACTAGCTTTTTTTAGCAGTTTTCCGCGTTAGCTTTTTTTAGTGTTTTTTTAAAGAAATTTTTATTTAATTATATTTTTTTTCAATGAATCAAAAACTTTAAATGCTGGTGAGACAAGTTTTTGAGCGTTTCTCGAAGTTTATCAACGTTTATGGGCGTTTAACATTTTTAAGCATTTTTTGTGGTCAGAAAAACAGCTCCTGAACACGATTTTAGGGCGTTCAGAAAACAGCCCATGAACTCCATTGCTGATAAATGTCCAAAAACGTCCATGTGTGCATGGACACATAGGATAACATAGAGGGGAGTTTATGGGCTGTTAAAAAAAATGCCCAAACTCCCCAAAACGTCCGTTTATGAGCTTCAGTGTGCATGGAGCCTTTAGCTGGGTACACACAGGCTGACGGGAGTAGGGATGAGCCCGATGTTCTCCTGTTTGCCGAATGTATATAATTTTGGGGTTTCCGCGGGAAATTCGAGCACCCACAGAATGGCCCATAATGAACGGGGAGATCATCAATGCACTGTGAGATTGCAGTGCATTGGCATCTGCTGAATGACCTGCATGCTTTGGTCAATCACAGCATGCTCTCCTTTGAGAGCCATGATTGGCAGGGTGCCATTGGCCAATCATGGCTCAGGGGGCTGAGTCCACGCCCCACACTATGGAAGGCTGCTTACATAGTGGCTGTACATAGTTTTATGAATGAGAGCAGCAAAAAAACATTTGTAAAGGAAAAAATGTCATTTAAAACTGCTCACGGCTGTAATGTATTGTCGGATCCCGGTAATATACATAAAAATCATTGAAAAAAACGGCATGGGTCCCTCAGTCCATTACCAGGTTCTTTGGGTCTGGTATGGATATTAAGGAGAATCCTGTGCCAAAATTTAAAAAAAAATGGCGTGGGGGTCCCCCCTAAAATCCATACCAGACCCCTATCCAAGCACGCAACCTGGCAGGCTGCAGGAAAAGAGGGGGGAACAAGAGAGCCCCCCCTCCTGAACCGTACCAGCCCACATGTCCTAAACATGGGGAGGGTGATGGGGACAAGGGCCTCATCCCCACAACCCTTGCCTGCTGATTGTGGGGGTCTGCAGGCGGGGAGCTTATCAAAATCTGAAAGCACCTTTAACAAGGAGACCCCCAGATTCCGTGAATGTGAATGGGTATCGGGTACATTGTACCCCTACCCATTCACCAAAAAAGTGTCAAGAAAGTAAAAATGACAGGAGACAGTTCGGGACAATTCCTTTATTAAAAATTAAAAAGTGTCCTGCGATGTCCATTCATCTTCATGTTGCCTTATGAGTTTATGTGAAATCTCCATTAATAGCTGTAAAATATTGTAATTAAGAATCTATTACATTTAGCTTGTATCTATGCAGGCCAGAATGTATTAATCTTCACATATAGCTTCAGACAAGTCGGGCCTAGGCTTTTGTGTACAAACAATGGGTTTCCTACCTCATTGTTACACAAACTCACTTCAAAGCATCTCATGCTGGGATATGCAAAAGGGGCCCCACCCTGGAATCAATTCTTAACTTCCCAGCAACATCCTCCTGCTCAGAATAATCACTAGGATTTGCATTTAAGGGGGTTGGCTTAGCCAAGATATAGGGAAGCTAACCAATCATAAGTGATGCTATGCCAAACTAGGGATGAGCCGAACACCCCCCCCCGGTTCAGTTCGCACCAGAACTTGTGAACGGACCAAAACTTTGCACGAACGTTAGAACCCCATTGAAGTCTATAGTACTCAAACGTTTGAAATCAAAAGTGCTATTTTTAAAGGCTAATTTGCATGGTATTGTCCTAAAAAGTGTTTGGGGACCTGGGTCCTGCCCCAGGGGACATGTATCAATGCAAAAAAAAGTTTTAAAAACTGACGTTTTTTCGGGAGCAGTGATTTTAATAATGCTTAAAGTGAAACAATAAAAGTGTAATATTCCTTTAAATTTGGTACCTTGGGGGTGTCTATAGTTTGAATGTAAAGAGGCGCATGTTTCCCGTGTTTAGAACAGTCTGACAGCAAAATGATATTTCAAAGGAAAAAAAGTCATTTAAAACTACTCGCGGCTATAATAAATTGCAATACACATAAAAGTTTGTTGATAAAAACGGCATGGGATTTCCCCACAGGGGAACCCTGAACCAAAATTTTAAAAAAAGCTGGCGTGGGGGTCCCCCTAAATTCCATACCAGGCCCTTCAGGTCTGGTATGGATTTTAAGGGGAACCTCGTGCCAAAATTAAAAAAGTAAAGGTGTGGGGTCCCCCAAAAAATCCATACCAGACCCTTATCCGAGCACGCAACCTGCAGAGGGGGGGTACGAGAGAGCGCCCCCCCTGCTGAACGATACCAGGCCACATGCCCTCAACATTGGGAGGGTGCTTTGGGGTCCCCCCAAAGCACCTTGTCCCCATGTTGATGGGGACAAGGGCCTCATCCCCACAACCCTTACCCAGTGGTTGTGGGGGTCTGCGGGCGGGTGGCTTATCGGAATCTGGAAGCCCCCTTTAACAAGGGGACCCCCAGATCCCGCCCCCCTGTGTGAAATGGTAAGGCCTACCATTTCACAAAAAAGTTTAAAAAATGTTAAAAATGAAATTTTTTGACAATTCCTTTATTTAAAGTCTTCTTCTTTCCATCTTCTTTCTTCTATATTCCTTTGGTTTCTTCCTCCATCTTCTTCTCCCTCTGGTTCTTCCTCTGATCCTCTGCTTCTTGCTCCGGTGTTCTCGTCCGGCTTCTTCCTCCGCAGCGTCTTCTTCCCTTCTTCGTTCTCGGGCTGCTCCGCATCCATGATGGGAGGCTCCTGCTGTGTGACGCTTCTCGTCTTCTGACACTTCTTAAATAATGGAGGACGGGGCCACCCGGTGACTCTGCCCCCTCTGACGCACGGGTACTTGACGGGGACATCCCTGTGGCATTCCCTGTGATGTCAGAGGGGGTGGAGTCACCCATTACGTAATTTTATCTAGGGAAAAAAAATAGGTAAATGTTTGTTTTATTAGTGGGTATTAGATGAACTCTAAAAAGGAGGAGGATACACCACATATTTTGATTTGCTTAATATCCCGTAATTTTAGTTGGAAAAATTGTTTGGAAGTGCCATTATAACTGGTCAATGTAATGGGGAGGAAGTAACATGGTGGTAAAATTTTATTTTGTTTTTCATGTTTCTTTTGTGCTCACCAAGCTTCATTGCTCTCTCTAACCAGTGTTTGAGTGTGCTGTATGGTGAGTACATGGGTTTCATTGGAAAGACACCGATTGGGCGTGGTCTTGGTTTTGTTGAAAAGGTTCAACAGATTTCTGTTTTAATTTAAATGGTGTGTCCACTAAAGGCATAATTTTGTGTGTACAGTAGGACAGTGAAAATAGCTACAAGAGAGTAGTTTGTTTGTTTTAGCTGTGGGAATTTACAAGCAGTAATATTCTCATTGTTGTCAGTTAAAGTACAAAACTGTGGAAGTCTTGTTTCTGAATTCTGAAGCTAAGATCTGAGAAAGATTATTATTATAGGGTATAAGGTGCATTCAGCATACTGGATTATACCTTGACATTTCTTTTTAAGGATAAACCCTACCAAAAATGTGATAATCGGAGTTTGTGGTAGATTCATTCTTTTTAAAACTGAATTTGGTTTAACATTGGTGTAATCACGCTGTGTTTACCTTTCTATTGTAAACCTAGAGGGCTACCCACCCTATTTGATCCTGGTAGCCTTACTATTGTTCCTATTGTCCCCCGGGTCTATTGTTTTGCGGGTGTAGGCTCAGACAAGGTAAACTACAGGATATTGTGAGTAGATTTGGTGTGTCTCCAGTAATCTAAAAGATTGTTTTTTTTGAGAGTTAAAAAAAAAAAAAATATATATATATTTATTTCTTTTTTTCTCCACTTTACTGTATTTTCTGAATTTTATTCTATTTGAGTTTCTGTTGTTTTTTTCCCTCCTTCTATACGCTAATCTCAAAGTGACTGTATAGTACAGGGGAACATTTAACTTAATTTAGCTTACAAATTGTGCATATTATTTGTTGATAATGGCAGCCATGTCCTGTCTAGAAAAGTTTGTAGCAACTTAAACTCTTAAACATAAGAGCAATGAATTTGCATGTATATAATAAAAAATTCCGCGCTAGAAACACATAGAAAAATAAGCAGCAGTAAACAGTGCGACAACACCAATCAGAATAAAGAAAAATTATAAACTGCGCTAAACAAAATAGTTTTAAATAAGGTGGAAGTGTGGCCTACCACCAGCAAATATAAGTAAAATTTAAAACAATAATAAAAAAAAAAGGAGTCCAAATCTTCAAAATAGGTATGATGTTCGACTTAATTGTAGGTAACATTCCAAAATGAGCTATGATTGCCCTTACCAGAACTTCAGTGATAATGAGCGGATGGCATTAAACCCTGTTGTTTTTTTCCCCCTCCTTCTATACGCTAATCTCAAAGTGACTGTATAGTACAGGGGAACATTTAACTTAATTTAACTTACAAATTGTGCATATTATTTGTTGATAATGGCAGCCATGTCCTGTCTAGAAAAGTTTGTAGCAACTTAAACTCTTAAACATAAGAGCAATGAATTTGCATGTGATGCTAGATTACAAGGATCGCATTGGGCCTATGTCCAGAAGTTATTTGAAGAACAATTTAAAACAACCAAAACGGATAAAAAGCTCAAAGGTTTATCTGTAGCGGCATGTATTCGGCTTGCATAGTTATGAATGCTAAAATACAGCAATTTGAAGACATATTCTGTAATAAAAATATTACAATTTCTGAGAGGGAAAAAGAGAATACAGCTTTACATAACCAAGTACAAACCTTAACTACCCTTAATCAAATGGTTAAGGCCTCACAGGAGGAAAATGTTAAAAATAACAAATTGGCTCAAAAAGAAGAGGTACAATATGAAAACATGCTAACCAAAGTTGAGACTGAACTGGACCACATAACCAGTGCATACAAAGTGATCCAAAATCAGTTACAGGAAACTAAGAAAGGAACATTTATAGATCACACACATTGCACGCAGAGTCACAAACAATTTCAATTCTTAAAGGACAGGTGGCTGTGGCTAGCAGATGTGAACATGCTAATGCTACGGCACCTACTTGTGCTCATGAAATTGGGGACACAGAGGAATGTGAAGAGTACTGGAAAGGTGAAGATATGGGTCCTAATTCTACTTTTCCTGTGGCGATGGGATAAATTGCAGAGCCACAGGAGGACCGAGAATGCACCATGGTCACAGACCCACCAGACAACAGGGACCAGCTATCCACAAATGAGGAGCAAGACAAGTTCCCCATCATGGGTAGGATCCAGACCTTCTCCACTCCTGAAGGAAATCAAACACTTTTGGGGTTTGATAGTGAAGAGAATGAGTTGATATCTAAGGTATATCCAATTCAATTAAAAAACCCTCATGAGTGTGGCTGCTTTCATTGGCAAAATTAAAACTAATGAACACATTATTCCACACGCCACCAATGTACAACAGAGGTGTGAGCTCCTAGGTGTGAGAAGGCCTAATGGCCAGGTTAAGGCACCTTCCAGCCCAGGGCAGTGTGGGAAATCTCCACATACCATAGGGTAACATTCAATCACAGCGCTGACAACCCAAGAAAAAAAAACATAAAACAAAAAACTCCACCTCCATCGGAGGTGTCCCCGCGTCTGCAGCCTTTTTGCGATGACAGCTGTTATATAGCTGAGGGTGGGGACACCCGGTGACGTGAACAGGTGACCCCACCTGCCTCTGACGTTACGTGACATCACATCACGTCAGAAGGGGACGTGGTCACACGCTTATGTCACCGGGTGGCCCCGCCCCCAGCTATAAAACAGCTGTCAGTGCAAAAAGGCTGCAGTCGTCGGGAGCCTCCCATCGAGGCAAAGATTTTCCGTTTTTTTTCTCGGGTCGTCGACGCTGTGATCGAAGATGGATCTACATCACGGGACATTTTTTTTTGTTTAATAAAGGAATTGTCCAAAACTGTTTACTGTAATTTTTCCTTTTTTGACACTTTTTGGTGAATGTTTAGGAGTACAATGTACCTGATACCCATTCACGTAGGGGGCGCGGAATCCGGGGGTCCCCTTATTAAAGGGTGCTTTCAGATTCCGATAAGCCCCCTACCCACAGACCCCCACAACCACTGGGCAGACCCTCACAACTAGGTGCTTTGGGGGAGGACCCCAAAGCACCCTCCCATGTTAAGGGCATGTGGCCTTGTACGGTTCAAGAGGGGGGTGCTCTCTCACCCCCTTTTTCCTGTGGCCTCTCAGGTTGCGTGCTCGGATAAGGGCCTGGTATGGCGCAGGGTTCTCCTTAAAATCCATACCAGACCTGAAGGGCCTGGTATGGGTTTAGGGGGGCCCCCCACGCAATTTTTTTGTTTAATTTCTGGTGCAGGGTTCCCTTAATATTCATACCAGACCCAAAGGGCCTGGTAATGGACTGGGGAAAGATTTTTATGTATATTGCTGGGACTCGACAATACATTACAGTCGCAAGCAATTTTAGATGAAATTTTTTCCTTTAGAAATGTCATTTTGCTCTGGTACTGTTATAAACACAGGAAAGATGCGCTACTTTAAAGGCAGACTAAGGACACCACCCAGGAACAATATTTAAAGGAATATTTCATTTTAATTGTATCACTTTAAGCATTATTAAAATTACTGCTCCTGAAAAAAAGACCTTTTTTTGCATTGTTACATGTCCCCTGGGGCAGAACCCGGGTCCCCAAACACTTTTTATGACAATAACTTACATATAAGCCTTTAACTCCCCTGGCGGTATTCCCGAGTCTGGCTCGGGGTGGATTTTCAATACCAAAAGCGGTATCCCCGAGCCAGACTCGGGATTGCATCGCAGGATCCAGGAAGAGTTTACTTACCTTGTCCCCTGGATCCTGCGATGTCTCCCCGCTGTGATCGGCGAGCCGCCGTGTCCCGCTCGATTCACAGTGCCGAGCTCCGTTCCCTGCAAGCGTTGCGACGCACGGGGACGGAGTTCGGCGGCAAACTCAAAAAGTGAAACACACAGTATAGATACAGCATACTGTAATCTTACAGATTACAGTACTGTATCAAATAATTACACATCCCCTTTGTCCCTAGTGGTCTGTCCAGTGTCCTGCATGCAGTTTTATATTATAAAAACTGTTCTTTCTGCCAGGAAACTGGAGATTGTCCATAGCAACCAAAACTGTCTCTTTACATTAAAAGTGCCTTTAGACCAGCTAGAAAACAGCGATAATAAATTAGAATCACTCGCAGAATTGAGCTATAGTGATTTGTGGGGAAATCCGTCACCAAACACTAAAAGTAACGAAAGCGACAATTCTGCAACTGAGCAAATTTTAGAGTTTTTGATTTGATTACATTATTGAATAATTTTTATTATTATTATATTATTATTTGTTATAATTATTTATAGTTATTTATTATATTATAATTTTTTATTTCGTTTTTCAAACTTTATCATACCCGGGATGTCTACTAGACTCTGGTTTGGACAGATTTAAGTGAACTATTCCTAAGAAATACAGGCCTACAATATAAAACGTCAAATTTCTGTGCAAAATAATGGCACCGCTTTCAGCACCTAAAATCTGAAATAATCATACCGCCAGGGAGGTTAAAATGAGCACTTTCGATTTTTCATTTTCGGGTCCCATAGACTTTTGCCTGTTCGCAAAATTCCCTCAGTTGTTTGGGTGGTATACCACACATAAATTGTAAATAATGTCTGATATTTATCTGCCTTTTGAGAACTACCAATAGCTTATGTATGTGTTACATATGTTTATTTCATGTGGTACACCCCTTGTATTACTGTTATTATTATTCCTTTACTTGTTTCCCCACAAATCCCAGTTTTTGCCAGGACATTCGTTCTCAGGCTTGAGGGCTCAAATTATTAATTTTTTCTGCAAACTCCGAGATGTAGTTTTCTAGGCAGGGGGAGGATGTAGCACCCTGATGTTTAGGCAGGGTTGCTCCTAAATTTATTTGCCGAGTGATAGTTGCCTTTGCCAATTGTTAGGGGTCAATTGATCTCACCCTAATTCTAGAATTGCTGCACTTTTCTCTCCTGTCACTAGGTGGCCGGGTATCCGGTGGCATTATTTAAGACAAGGGCATTACAAGGACAAATTAGGAATAGATGGGGTGTCTCAGCCAATGGGCAGGGATTTTCTTGAATTCCTTGGCCTGCTTGGAGAGCCTATTTATTTGGGTGAGGTCAAGTGATGTGTGCTCTGTGCCACCTGAATGGCTGTCTGGGTGGATGTGTGTTGTGCTGCCCCGGGCTGCTAGGCCAATGCCTGAGGCCTATCTCAGGGACGTCTGGCTGCCTGGCTGTCTGAGGGCCTATCCAGAAGCAAGAGAGCAGTGAACGGTTGGGACTGCGGCTTGCAGTCCAACCAGAAGTGAGGGTTCTGCCGGCCAGAGAACCAGCTGTGGACAGAGGTAGAGGGGAATCTGTCACCACTAATGGACTATCCACCTTATTACCAGGGACCACTGTGAGTAGCTGAAGCAAGTACTGGATCAGCATTCTCACCAACCGGGGATGGTGAAGAATTGGGAAACTTCAGCAGGTGCCAAGCCAGGGACCCAGCCAGCGGTGGTGATGCTTGCAGAGAAGCCTTGTGTGTAAAGCCAGGGACTGAGCCGGCCAGCGGGGTGACACTTGAGGAGTATCTGTGAGTGCCAAGCTAGGGACCCAGCAGGGAGGTGGGGGTGATGCTTGAGGAAGATACTGTGTGAGAAGATTGGAGGAGCTCAAGGGATCCAGTGGCAGTGGATCAGTGAGTGTAGTGAGAGAGACTGGGAGCTCAGTGGAGTGAAGAATTATAAGGGGAAATTGTAGAGGAAGTGAAGAAGTTCATTACAACGTGTGTTAGAAACTGTTATAAGACTGTTGCCATAGAAGATGGTGGCCCTACTTGTGCAGATGTGGCATCTTGCTGGATGCCTTTCTCTGCATGGCTCTCTACCTATAGAAGTTTCTGAATCTGCCAATTAACATTGCAACTACTAAGGGTGTCCTGGTCTAACCCTCTCTCCCACAGTTCTGTTCAAGAGACAATAAATCTCTTTGCATTCAAGAAGTCCCATTAATCTACCTTATCTTGCACCCACCATGCCTCTTAACGTACTCTGCATAGAAGGATGTCAGCTCTGCCCAACTCTGGTGGTTCTTATTAGACCAAAGGGGGCCCGGGACCTTACTACATTATAATTGATGTCATTTTTATTATATATTCAGAGTGGAAACCTCAGTGATTCTGAAGCTGATGTTAAGGAAGAGATAAAAGAGGAGGATGATGAGGATGGTGTTATGGAGGAGTCAAAGTTCCTAAAAGAACACAAAGATGTGTACCAGGACACCATGGTGGAATCATCCAGCTACATGAACCCCCCAGAGAGATGTTCCCATCCTCTGTATTCACAGGATTCCACACAGGAAGATCACACCATCGATCATTATTACAATGTTGGTGGGATGGAGCATCTAGAACATGGATGGGGATGTGTGGATTTTATATATGTGATGTCACAGTAATACAGCTTATATGTTACAGATGATATTTTCTCCCATTTTCTTCATTTAGAGTGGAGATCCAATCGATATGAAATTTGAGGTTAAAGCAGAAGAAGAAGAGATGTATGTGAGGGATGATCAGCAGTCTAAGGAGGAGGATGGAATAACGGGGACATTTATAGAGGAGGACACTCCTACAGAGATCAGAACAGGTCGGTCATTAACACAAAATACATTTCTCCACCCATACTGCTCACTTATTGGTCCAGAGTAGGGTGGGGACTGGGTTATATCAGCCTGTAATACCCTGGTCACTTTCCTGAGCTGTGTTCTCCGTCCTGTATTCATGTATTTCTATTGGATAATCTTCCTTCTCTGTGCTGCAGACACAGTTCATGTATCTAGGATGGATTTATGGAGATTCTGGGGGTTCAGCTGGCAGTAAAATATCGATTTTTTCTATAAGTGTTGCTTGTCTTAGACATCTGAGGTATGTGTCTTACATTCTGTCCCATACCCGGATCTAGCGAGATCTCTGACAGAGGAATTCTCTTGTTTGCTGTCAGTGCCGGGTGGAGGGATATGTCTGTATAGCAGGGGTAGGCAACCTTAATGAGGAGGAGATCTACCTGAACAACAAAAGAAGTCAAAGATCACCAGGCACAGTATTGCCCAGTGTCACCTCCTCAAACCTGATTTAAACCTCTAATTGCCATACTACTGTGTCAAAATAGTGTGCATTGCACCGCAATCATGGATGTAAATCAGGTGGTGAGGAGGCAACATATCATCTCCTCACCACCTGTCAAATACACTTGGATCGCTTTTCAGAAGAGCAGCAGTGTACCACCTGCCAATTTGAACCCATTTAAGTAAATAAGGGCACTCTGCATGCGCCCCACAATTTCATGCTTCTGTAAGGTCCAAAGGGTTAAGGCAGGTGGTGAGAAAGCAACAATGCTGCCTGCTTTAAACCCTTCCTTTCTGTACTGCACAAGGTTGCAGGGCACTTGCAGAGTGGCCTCATTCACCTGAATGGGTTATGCTTGGTAGGTGCGACACCCATCAACCATGACACCCATCAACCATGACACCCACCAACCATGCCAACCATGACACCCACCATCCATGACACCCACCAACCATGCCAACCATGACACCCACCAACCAATGCACCCATCAACCATGGCAGCCACCAACCATGTCACCCACCAACCATGACACCCACCAACCATGACACCCATCAACCATGACAACCATGTCACCCACCAACCATGACACCCACCAACCATGACAACCATGTCATCCACCAACCATGACACCAATCAACCATGTCACCCACCAACCATATCACCCACCAACCATGACATCCACTAACCATGACACCTACCATCCATGACATACCCCATCCATGACATCCACCAACCATGACACCCACCAACCATGACACCCACCAACCATGAAACCCACCAACCATGACACCCACCAACCATGACACCCACCAACCATGACACCCACCAACCATGCCAACCATGACACCCACCAACCTATGCACCCATCAACCATGGCAGCCACCAACCATGTCACCCACCAACCATGACACCCACCAACCATGACACCCACCAACCATGACACCCATCAACCATGACACCCACCAACCATGACACCAATCAACCATGTCACCCACCAACCATATCACCCACCAACCATGACATCCACTAACCATGACACCTACCATCCATGACATCCACCATCCATGACATCCACCAACCATGACACCCACCAACCATGACACCCACCAACCATGAAACCCACCAACCATGACATCCATCAACCATGACATCCACCAACCATGACAATGCATATAACTCCTGCTGCGGCTACGACATATGTACACCCCTGGCCTCTGCAGCTAAAGGGGATGTGGTTGGGGCAGGGGTTTTACCACCCCTCAAACTACAAATGTAAATGAACCCTTACTGTTCTGAACACCCAATAAGGCTGCTTTCACACTGATGTGCTGCAGTTTACCTGCACCACAGGTGCAACGCAGTGCATCTGAAACTGTCCTGGGTTAGCTGCACTTTGTCATAGACTTCTGTTATATCCTGCAGGTTTGGGGCACTTTCTGAAAGCATCTCAAATATCCTGCATTCAGAAAGTGCAGCAAACCTGCAGGATATAATAGAAGTCTATAGATAAGTGAAGCAAACCCGCAGGATATAATAGAAGTCTATGGAGGAGTGCAGCAAACCTGCAGGATATAATAGAAGTCTATAGATAAGTGAAGCAAACCCGCAGGATATAATAGAAGTCTATAGATAAGTGCAGCAAACCCCCAGGAAAGCTGCAGGTACACTGCACTGCACCCCCGGTGTGGGTAAACCGCAGCACATCACTGTGAAAGCAGCCCTATATTAATATGCTCGGTGTATTGCTTCACATTGACCTGAAGATCTCTTCCTTCTGCTGCTGGCACCACTCTGGAGATCACTAGCTGGGATTAGAGGTGGAGTGCAGTTGGTATCACTCCGCATGGCACTGGAGGTGGCACTAAAGAGGCGACATTGGCGGGTCAGCAAGCCCAGACCGAGATCTACCAATCACATAGTCGTGATTTACAGGTTGCTGACCCCGCTGTATAGTCTCAGACCCGAGACAAGAAGAACTCTCCACATAGTATAGATCTATAACATCTCTCACTTTATTACATAGAAATATCTGTCACACACATCGGTAGACATGCACAGTGTATCTCCTCGGTGCTCTGTCCAGCCGCAATGGGCGTGATGACGTTAGATTGCTATGCTCCGCCCAATGTACTGACATCATCACATCAGTGATTGGATCAGTGATCAAGCCCCTGATGACCTCATCCGTGGTGCGTTTTTTGTATATGCTTTAAAGGGCCAGCGCTGCATATTGTGGAGGAATTCAGTTATACCTCATATCTGGGTATTATGTGAGCAGCTTCCTGATTACTTATTTCATTTCAGGGTGGAATCAGATTATAGTGGTTTGATTTTATATCTGATGATGTGATTGGAGCACAGACTTTTATATGGTGATAATAATGTGATAACATCCTCAAACTTTGGAACCTTAAACAGAAAGTGATAATGAGGGAGGATCCAATAACCCAATGATGGTGGTCTTCAGGATCAGTCCAGTCTTCATCTTGGTTGTTCTCCCCCATCCTCACTCTCTGACCTCTGGTGGGGCTCAGCCCCGCTGTTATTCATGACTAAATCATGGACTAAATCAGGGAGTTCAGTACTTCTTGTGTTGGGAAGATGGCAATGAGTGATAGAGGGGGTGGGGACACTCGTCCTATAATCCCCTCATCACTGTCACTCCTATAAAAGACAGTTCTCGTTGTGTCCTCACTCTCTGACTAAGGTCCATGAATAAATAAATGAACTGGTAGGAGATCAGAGGACCCATTTACTAGTTACCTTGAGGGGGGAATTGTAAGATCCTCAGAGACAAAGCTGCCTGATGTGGGCGGAGTCCTGGTTTAGGGGAACCAATCAGCTCATGTCTAGTAATAATCTTTGTATTTCTATTTTAGTAGATGGACGGGAGATGAGGAAAACCTCAGAGGATTGTCTCACTTTGTCTCCAGACTGTAAAGTAGAAGATGAGGACATCACACAGTATAGTCCAGGAGAAAACCCGACTACCTCAAATGTCCATCCGGCACCACACAGTGTAGATGGACCATCGTCTTCCTCTTATCCTGAGGAACCTCAGACTGTGCGGGACGGTGCCGGACCATCGTATTCCTCTTATCCTGAGGAACCTCAGACTGTGAGGGACGGGGCCGTCCTTCCAACAGATAAGAGATTTTCCTGTCCTGAGTGTGGGAAGTGTTTCCGTTATAAATGCTATCTTAATGTGCATAAAAGATCTCACATAGGAGAGAGGCCGTATTCCTGTCCTGAGTGCGGGAAATGTTTTTCAGACAAGTCCCATCTTTCCACACATCAGAGATCTCACACAGGGGAGAAGCTGTATTCCTGTCCTGAGTGCGGGAAATGTTTTTCAGACAAGTCTTATCTTTCCACACATCAGAGGTCTCACACAGGGGAGAAGCCGTATTCCTGTTCTGAGTGTGGGAAATGTTTTTCACAGAAGTCTTATCTTTCCTTACATCAGAGATCTCACACGGCTGAAAAGCCGTATTCCTGTTCTGAGTGCGGGAAATGTTTTTCAAGGAAGTCCCATCTTTGCAGACATCAGAGATCTCACACAGGGGAGAAGCCATATTCCTGTTCTGAATGCGGGAAATGTTTTTCAGACAAGTCCAATCTTTCCACACATCAGAGATCTCACACAGGGGAGAAGCCGTATTCCTGTTCTGAATGCGGGAAATGTTTTCCAAGGAAGTCCCATCTTTCCACACATCAGAGATCTCACACGGGGGAGAAGCCGTATTCATGTTCTGAGTGCGGGAAATGTTTTTCAGAGATGTCCAATCTTTCCACACATCAGAGATCTCACACGGGGGAAAAGCCGTATTCCTGTCCTGAGTGCGGGAAATGTTTTTCAGACAAGTCCACTTTTTACACACATCAGAGATCTCACACAGGGGAGAAGCCGTATTCCTGTGTTGAGTGCGGGAAATGTTTTGCAGACAAGTCCAATTTTTACAGACATCAGAGATCTCACACAGGGGAGAAGCCGTATTCCTGTCCTGAGTGCGGGAAATGTTTTTTACTGAAGTCCGATCTTTCTAGACATCAGCGATCTCACACGGGGGAGAAGCCATATTCCTGTCCTGAGTGTGGGAAATGTTTTTCAAGGAAGTCCAGTCTTTCCATACATCAGAGATCTCACATGAGGGAAAAGCCATATTCCTGTCCTGAGTGAGGGAATTGTTCCTCACTGAAGTCCTGTCTTCCTGTATATCAGGGATCCCACACAACCCTCGAGGTGTATATGTGACTTGAGTGCGGGAAATGTCTTCTATATGAATGTTGCTGGACATCACAGCTCTCATGTGGGGAAGAAGCACACCCTGATATACACCTCAGATATACTCCATGGCTGATCTCCATCATATAAGAAGCAGGGTGATATATTTGTGGTGAGTGTGTGAAGGGGGGTGTGAGTCCCTGGATGTCCTTTATTATTGGCCCGTACACAGGGAGGACTTGTCTCACAAATATCCCACTTATATTGTGTTTTATCACTCCATGTCAATGTGCTATGTCTATCTAAACAAGGATGGACAATGTCACTTGTCATTTGTAATACTTTGTATTTTGTAACTGATTGTTCAATAAGAGAACTTCCAATAAAAACGATTAAAATAGAAAAATGGAGTCATTGCCTTTCATTGATATGTGATGTAAGCTTTGCAAGCACTTAGTGTTCTCATTTTTTTTAAACTGTTGAATGAATATGACAAGAATTCACCCAGCTGTGATGAATGTTGTCCATATTTTATTTCATACAGTGATTTCCTATGATCATTGGCTCCCTCTAGTGACCACAGTGCGGTATTGTTGTATTTTTACTAATGGAAGCCTTTTACGAAAAATACTTCACTATGGCCACTAGAGGGAGCTGACCATCATAGGAAATCACTTTGTTAACCACTTCAGCTCTGGAAGGTCCCCCCCCCCCTTCATGACCAGGATATTTTTTCAAATTTAGGGCTGTGCTAAATAGCGCTGGAAATTGCGTGGTTATGCAAAACGTTTTAACTTTTTTGTATTACATAATACATTATATACGGTATATATATATAATTATTTTTAATATATTTATTTTTATTTTATATAAATTAAAAAATGTTAATCATTTTTCTTTTTACTTTCTGCTATAATACATATCGAATAAATTAAAAAAAAATGTCTTCATAAATTTTGGCCAAAATGTATTCTGCTATTTGTCTTTGGCAATAAAAAAAATCCCAATAAATGTATATTAATTGGTTTGTGTGAAAGTTTTATAGCATCTACAAACTATGGGATATATACTGGATTTTTTTTTTATTATTATACCGGTAATGGTGGTGATCGGTGACTTTTAGTGGGACTGTGATAGTGCGGCGGACGCTGGGTGGGAACTGACTAGCTGACACTGACATCACCAGTGACACTAATACAGAGATTAGTGATAATACTATACACTGTCACTGTACGAATGACACTGGCTGGGAAGGGGATAACATCTAGGGGCAATGAAAGGGATACCTATGTGCCTAACAATGTGTAATGTGTGTACTGTGTGCTGATTTTACTAGGAGACCCCTAAATGTCAGGAGATGTTTTTTTTAACCACTTCAATCCCGGACACTTATACACCTTCCTGCCCAGACCAATTTTCAGCTTTCAGCGCTCTCAAATTTTCAATGACAATTGTGCGGTCGTGTGACGCTGTACCCAAACAACATTTTTTCCCCCACAAATAGAGCTTTCTATTGGTGGTATTTCATCACTTCTGCGGTTTTTATTTTTTGCACTACAAATAAAAAAAAGAGCGATTGATTTTGAAATAAAAAAAACGTTTTTCATCGTTTCTGTTACAAAAGTTTGTAAATAAATAAGTTTTCTCCTTCACTGATGGGCACTGATGAGGTGGCACTTATATGCGGCACTGATAGGCAGCACTGATGGGCACTCAGGTGGCACTGGAGGGCATGTATTGGCGGCACTGATAGGCAGCACTGATAGGTGGCACTGATATACAGCACTGATAGGTGGCACTGATATACAGCACTGATAGTATAATAATGAGCAATGATTGCCATCCCTGGTGGGCTCTAGTAGGTTTACTTGGTGGCCATGGGTGGGCATCCCTGGTGGTCCTGGGTGGGCATCTTCGGGGGGGCTGCACTGATAATTAATCAGCGCTGACCCCCCTGTTAGGAGAGCAGCCGATTGGCTCTCCTCTACTCACACCTGTCAGTGTGATACACGGCTTCCTGTTTACACTGTGATTAGATGTGATTGGACACGGCTGATCACGTGGTAAAGAGTCTCCATCAGAGGCTCTTTACCTCGATCGGAGATGCGGTGTTTCAGAATTCGGTGTGTCGCGGCTTATCCTGCTGGATGTCACATGACGCTCAGTCAGGATAATGAAACCACTTCCTGGCTGTCATTTTGCTATATGGTGGGTGGGAAGTGGTTAAAGACGGGAAGTATGGAGCAGCTCAATGAATAAACCTCCTAGCAATGCTATTACCAGGCTGCAGCTAGGGGGAGCTCTAATGTTTAGAGTGTGACCACAGAAGAGTGATCCCATCTAGCTCACCTTACCTCCTTTACTGCCAGAGGTCTTTTTTTATTTTTAAAGCAGAACTCCGGGATTGGCAAAAAAAATCTCTAATTAGTACACCCCCCTCCCCCCACACAAAACACTAAACAGTTATTACATTTGTGAAATTCTTTACCATTGAAGAGAAACGTTCAATTGAATTTTCAGGAAGTCAGCTCTGCAGTTCAAAAAATGTATCCTGTATTCTGCCCGGGAGGATCTGTTAGAACAGTGATGACATCATATCCTCTCCCCTCTCTATACACTGTCATTGAACTACATTTCCCAACATGCTTTGCAAATTGCATTGAATGTGGGAGGGGACACGAGCCCTGTACATGTAAATGTGAACACGCCCACTTCACCATAAATCACGCCCCTCATTCTGTAGACACACTGCTGAGCACAACACAGACAGTGAGAGGAAATTCTTATAACTGTAAAGCATGTCTGTGATCTCCTCTCCAGATACAGCAACATATTTCCCTTACATGATTTATGTAATCATTACTGAACTGTACACACATCCCATAATGATATATTATACACTCTGTACTCTGCTGTAATTCAGTATTAGAAATATTCCTCCTCCTCATGCAGCTTTGAGATCTTTCTATCAGTAATCAGTGCTTGTATGATGTATAGGAGCACATCCCTATCCGCACCACAGAGAGAGCCGAGACATGCTGCTTTACATCAGTGTGTGATACAAGTAAATGTCACCATGAGAAAAAACAAAAAATGTGCAGCTCCAATTTACTGATCAATAATGGTGGAACCCTCTAATGTATGAAAATCTCAGTAAACTTCAATATTAGCACAATATCGGTCTCTGTGATATGTAACGTCACATATAATACACATCAAGCTGAAAATAAGACATAAAAAATTACTGCAAACTTTGCAGGGATGGTGAAAAACCCTCCTACAGATATTTGGCAGAGGTCTGTGTCAGTAAAGCAGTGGATGGTGTCCACTGCTTATCAGTGCAGCCTCATCAGTGCCGCCTTATCAGTGCAGTTTATCAGTGAAGCCTCATCAGTGCAGCTCATCAGTGGCCATCAGTGCAGCTTATCAGTGCTTAACATTGAAGCTTATTAATGCCCCTCAGTGCAGCTTATCAGTGCCCATTAGTGTGGTCTCACCAGTGCAGCCTATCAGTGCAATATCTATACGTGCAACTCATCAGTGCCCATCCATGCGGTCTCACCAGTGCAGCTTATTAGTGCCCATCAGTACAGTCTCATCAGTGCAGCTTATCAGTGCTCATTAGTGCAGCCGTATCAGTGCAGCTTATCAGTGCAGCTTATCAGTGCTCATCAGTGCAGCCTATCAGTGCAGCTTATCAGTGCTCATCAGTGCAGAGCAGGGATAGTTAGAGATCATCGGGATGACAGAGCGGATCTCAGGCTGACATTTGTTGTTGGTGAAATCACCGCTCGCCGTACAGCCCCGCCTCCCTGTACCGGCACTGTGATAGACAGCGCAGAGCACACTGTTCCAATGCCAGTACAGGGAGGTGTTTTCACCAAAAACAACTGTCAGCCCGAGATCCGCTCTGTCACCCCGATGATCTGTGGTAACTCTCCCCGCTCTGCACTGGAGAGAGATGGCGGGCGGGCGGTGGTGATGGGGGGGATGGGGGTGGTGCTGGCAGGGAGGAGGTGGAGGGAGCAAAGGAGGAGGACACCACCTTGATAGGCGGCACAGACCGGGGAGACCTCCTCCGTCTACTACAGCGAGCCAGGCGGAAATACAAGTCCCTCTCCCCACTTTACAGAACTACAGGTGGGCAGTGACAAGACCGCTGGCTGGGAGTACAGGAGGAATAGCAGCCAGCGGTCTTACAAACAGGAAATCACCAGGCAATAACGGTTTATCAGCAAGATCAGCAGGTTATTGCAGAGGAACTACAGAGCTCAGAAGTTGGTAAAGGTAGGAGATCAGCAACAAGAACATGAAAAAAGGTTTTTTCCCGGAGTTCTGCTTTATAAGTAAAAAAATGCAGATTTTGGGCCAAAAAAGGTTATAAATTAAAGATGAAAGCATCCCTGCCCCCTTTGCTCATGTAAATGGCGATCGCACCACACATGTGAGATATCACCACGAACATCAGAGCCGGAGCAATAAATTTCCCTCCAGACCTCCTGTGCAACTCTAAGCTGGTGACCTCTGAAGGCTTTTAATGTGCCTCCTATGGAGATTTTTAGGTACTGCAGTTTGGCGCAGTTCCATGGGCGTGTGCAATTATAAAACCTGACATGTTAGGTATCTATTTACTCAGCTTAACATCAATTATTGTATTTTACCAGAAATGTGGGAATTATTTTGTGTTTGTCTGCACTAAAAATCATTAAAGTGTATTTGTTCAAAATAAAATGTGATCGAAAAAAACTGCTTAAATATCGCGTGACATAAAAATATGCAAAACTCACCATTTTATTCTCTATGGTCTCTTCTTTAAAAATATATAATGTTTGCAGGTTCTAAGCCATTTTCTAGCAAAAAAATGTAGATGTTTGCATGTATGATAGAAGGGTCAAAAACTTTTTTATTAAATTTTGGATAAAGTAAGGAAGGAGAAACAGGAGAAATCGAGAGGAACCAGTATGATCCCTAATGGTGTGTGGTGTGACCTGGCGGGTTTCGTCTTTGAGTCGTTTCGCTTGAAGCGAGTTCGCTCTGTTACTGTTATTCTGTTATTAGAAATATCACGGTAAATGTGTTTTTTAAATTTATTTAGATCTACATACTTTAGCTATATACAATTTTCTATAATGTAAGGAGTGCCGGATGGGCCTGCAATCTAGTTTCTGAGATCTGGAGTTGGAGAATGAGTTGGGATGATAAATCAACTTTCATGATGGTGGATGCTTCTTGAATGTGGAGGCCCCTAATGACTGATTTATGTGCTTCCCATAAGAGATTTAGTAGGTTCAAATCTGAGCCACAAATCATTTAGGTGCCAATGACATCTTCAAACAGGGGTAATGGATGTCTTTATGGACCTTGCTTTGTGCACTGGTGGGCAGTCATGTTGGAACAGGAAGGGGCTGTCCCCAAACTGTTCCCACAAGGTTGAGAGCATGAAATTGTCCAAAATGTCTTGGTATGCTGACGCCTTAAGAGTTCCCTTCACTGGAACTAAGGGGACAAGCCCAACCCCTAAAAAACAACCCAACACCCTAATCCCTCCTCCACCAAATGATTTGGACCAGTGCACAAAGCAAGGTCCATAAAGACATGGATGAGGGAGTTTGGGGTGGAGGAACTTGACTGTCCTGCACAGAGTCCTGACCTCAACCCGATAGAACCCTTTTGGTGATGAATTTGAGCGGAGACTGCGAGCCAGGCCTTCTCATCCAACATCAGTGAATGACCTCACAAATGCGCTTCTGGAAGAATGGTCAAACATTCCCATAGACACACTCCTAAACCCTGTGGACAGTCTTCCCAGAAGAGTTGAAGCTGTTATAGCTGCACTACTGCTGATCTCCTGAGCTCCAGTGAGGCCTACTGATCCAGGGAGCTTGATTACTCCCTATACCCAGAGTGGATGAAGGAATCTGGGGGGGACCCAGGGGAGGATCCCCCGGATGGCCAGAGTACCGGTTCTCCCATACCAGTGTTTGAGGACCTGGGAAATGGCCCAGCTAAAGGTGAAAGCCTGTCAGCCTACAGAAAGAAGGTTTGTGCTAGGATTGCGAGAATTGCCAAGGAGGAGGAAGTACTGGCGAAGTTAAAGTTTGACTTCAAGCATTAAAAAATTGCAAATGACCGGCTTAACAGTTCTAAGAGAAGACAGATTCGGCCTGAGTTAATGGCTTTGGAGGCCAAAGTGGAAAAGCAGAGTCTGCTGGTGGCCGCATTGAAAGAAACCAGCGGAGCCTTCAAGGAGAAATATGGCAATGATGATCGCTTCCGTACAATGCGCAGAGGGACCATAGAGTCCAGTGGAGGAGAAGCATCACCAGAGTGTGAGAAAGAAAGGTCAGTGAAATGCAAAAAAGTTTCTGTGGGCTCGGACTGTGTTTCTGGCCAGCATGCTGGAAAATCTTTACATTCTGAGCCAAGTATCAGTATACCTGCAGAAAGTGGAGAAAGCTCTGGCACACAGGCTGAGGGTGATCAGCAGTCAGGTGTTTTGACTGCCAGTATATAATTGGGCCAAGGAAGTTCTGTGCCCTTGTCACCGCAGCAGGAGGCTATGGAGCAAGATGATCCATCTGAGCCTGTGAAGGGACCAGGTATGCTAAAGTTAATCACAGAAATAGAATCACCTTTTCATGGTCGCAAGTTTGCTAATGATAATGATGAGGATAATGATGTCCCCCAAAACCTTTAAAACAACAGGTGGCAGAAAAAGCTGTTTTTGTTGATGACTTGCCTATACACCATAATGGAGGTGTAGTTCCTATGGATGGTGCAGTAGAGGTCAGTGGAGAGCAAGCTCATCTCCTGGCTGAGACTTCCACCTGTGTACAGAATACCAGTGAGGGGTTTGCAGACTCTGCTGCAAAGAGTGCTGATAAGGACATCTCCACTGTTGGTAACCCTTCAGTTACTGGTAATGAAGTAAGAATTACCAAGGGTAATATAAATATTTCTGTGTCAGAAGTCTCTGCTCCATCTGTTCTTGACAATAATGTTGTTACTACCTTATCTAAAGAGGGGTCTGTAACTAAAAGTGATGTGCGGGATGTTGCAAGGAGTGCAGTTATTTCTTATGCTGCAGCGGTGGCGGCACCTGTCCCGAGGGTGAGTAGGGCCAGTTATTCTGCGGTCACTAGGGATGATGTGAGTGAAGGTCAGGTCAATCTGACACCATCTGGTAGCTCCTTTAAACGCCGCAATGTGGTCCAACTGAGGTGGACTGGAGAAGGCCCCCCCAAATAGGAGAGATGTGGTGGACCGTATTCTGGGGATGGGTTTTAAAGCGGAGGAGATTTTTGGCCTTATCAGCCCAGTTGGGTCATATTAGTATGACCTCTCTTTTGTCAAGGCGGAAGGATTAGATGTCTTTTGGGAGAGGTATGAGCAGAGGTGGAAGGAGTCCCCAAGATGGGCAGGTTTGTAACCCAAAGTCTCTCGCCAGCCAATATATAAGAACATCACCATTCTAGTACGGAATGAGTCCTTCCTGCTGCGGATCTGGTGGTGTGGTTGGGGAGATATGCTGATGTCCAAGCCCCCTTGAGGAAAGTTGTAGATGATAGGGGGATATGGACAGGAGGATGGACAGTGTTAGTAAAACTGCATGTCACAGGCAATGTTGTTAAGCACATCCCTTCTTCTGCCTTTATAGGTCATGACAGGATTATTACTTTTTATGCAGGGCAACCAAAGTTGTGTCATCGCTGTGGTGAAAAGGGGCATTTTTCAAGCTCATGTTCTGTGCAGAAATGTTCCCTCTGTCAGGGCTCAGGGCATGTTGCAAAAGACTGCAATAGTATTCGTTGTAATCTTTGTAACAAGTTAGGTCACCCCTATAGCCTTTGCCCTGAAGCCCTCCATAATCAGCCAGAGGTGGTGGAAGAACTGCTGAGGATGGAGGAGGAGGAACGTGGGGGGCAGCAAGGGGTTGGTGGAGCTGTTTCAGCTAGTCCTGAGGGCCCCCCTACAGGTGTCAGTTTCCCAACCTGAAGGTGTGACCCCTCTTGTGTCTGCTCCCCAGTCTGTGCTCCCTACTGTGTCGGTGTCTACTTCTGTTGTGTGTTCTTCCCCAGTGTTTCAGGTGTCCAGTGTTCCAAATGTAAATAAGTCATCCAGATTGGCAGAGGCTGCCAAAGGGGCAGATTCGTGCAGATCTGAGGTGGCAGCTTCATCAGGGCCTTCCCTAAGGCAGCGTAAAACCTCTAATAGAGGTTCTAAGGTGAAGAAGGGGGAAGTTACCACTGCTAATAATGTAGATGAGGTCTTTCAGGGTAATGTTTCAGTGGAGGAGGGAGAGTGGACCAAGGTAGGGAGAAGGAGGAATAAGGTAGTCCTGACCTCTGCCTCCTCGGTTTCATCTTTAGAGGTAGATCATCTACCGCTGGGAAAAAAATTTGGGTCCTTATCTGAGGGGGAGGAGGAGTCTTCTAAATCCGTGTCTCAGATGGAGGAGGATGAGGTAGAGTGCTCTCTAAAGAGGTCAAGGTCTCCAGTAAGAGGGGAGGGAGCTCAGGCTAAGAAACGCCTACCTCAATCATCCTGATGGCAGTTCCCACTACGATAAAGGTGGCAACGATTAATGTTGCCAGCATAAAATCTGTAAGGGCTCGTAATATGGCCTTATTTTTGCTCAGCGAGATGAATGCTGATATTTTATTTTTGCAAGAGACCCAGCTAAATAGCCTTGCCGATGTCCACCTGGCAAAGAGGGAATGGAGGCGTGGGCTCTGCTTCTGGTCTCTTGCAGCCGGGCCTTACAGCGGAGTTGCAGTACTTTTTACTGGCATGGTAACGTGTCTGCGGGTTTTCGAGGTAGAGATTGGAAGGTGTATGGTCCTGGACATCTCTGTGGAGGGGCATGATCTGCGTTTAATAAATATTTATGGTGGGAGATGGCTGCCTGAGAGAACAGCTCCCGCCGTTGCAGTCTTTTCAGCAGTCCTACCGGAGGTAATTATCTCTATACCCATCCGTGCTACGATGGGAACGGCCTCCCGACACACCTCTATCTCGAGGTCCCATTCACCCCGTGAAATGACGGGGAATTCGAACCAAAACATCCCTGAAATGTTCAGGGCGCAGGGGACCAACATGGCGTTGTCCCGCCAAGACTCCTCACAGGCCTCAGCAGTACAGCTAGTGGGACAGTTCTCTACCTCCCAAATATCACTCCCTCTGACCGCGGGATCACAGGATAATCCACAACCGCCATCCCTCAACATAAATGATCTGAGGGCAATTGCTACCGATATTAAGGACACTTTTTTGGCCGCCATTGTGGAATTAAGAGTGGATATCCACACCCTAAATGACTGTGTTCTTGAAGTGGAAAAAACTACAGCGAAACATGATATGGTCCTCTGCAAAGCGACACGTTGGATAGACACACATACCCTACAGCTAAGAGAGACACAACGCCGCATCGAAGACCTCGATAACCGCGGTCGCCGACATAACCTCCGCATAAGGGGCCTGCCGGAGTCCATTGAAGCGGATAATTTGACCCCTGCTGTGACTGAACTGTTTAACCGCTTCAATACCCGGCCATAGTCAAATGACGTCCACAGATGGGATCTCCCATCCTGGGTGGGCGTCATATGACGGCCTCGGCTTTCCGCCGCTACTGCGGGCCCCCGGGGGCCCGTAGAGCGGCGATCGGGGTACCGTTGTGTCCCTCAGGACACAGCCGTTCCCCGATGGGGGTATTGAAGCGGCGGCGGGCGGCGGAGCGTCAGTAACGGCGGATGCAGAGCGGCATTGGGAAGCGTGTATTAGGCGGGTTCCGGCGGAAGAGGAGTGATCAGAGCGGTGATCGGGGCTGAGGCTTTTCCCCTGGATACAGCTCAGCCCCGATCACTGTAGCCAATGACATGGCTCTGCATCACATGACCGGCTGTGTCCAATCACAGCCGGTCACTAATGTAAACAAACGCACACAGTCAGACAGTAACTGCTGTTGCTGGGCTCTTCTCCTCACACACCGATCCAGTTTGAGGAGAAGAGATCAGCTAACAGTGAGTTACTAATTACATGTACTACTGTGCCCAGATCGCCCCTCCTAAATAAAGAGTACCTGTCACCTCAGTACCTGTCACCTCAGTACCTGTCACCTCAGAGTACCTGTCACCTCAGAGTACCTGTCACCTCAGAGTACCTGTCATCTCAGAGTACCTGTCCATCACCTGCCACCAGAGTACCCGCCACCTCATCACCTGCCACCAGAGTACCCGCCACCTCATCACCTGCCACCAGAGTACCCGCCACCTCATCACCTGCCACCAGACTACCCGCCACCTCATCACCTGCCACCAGAGTACTTGCCACCTCATCACCTGCCACGAGAGTACTTGCCACCAGAGTACCCGCCACCTCACCACCAGAGTACCTGCCACCAGAGTACCCGCCACCTCATCACCTGCCACCAGAGTACCTGCAACCTCATCACCTGCCACCAGAGTACCTGCCACCAGAGTACCTGCCACCTCATCACCTGCCACCAGAGTACCCGCCACCTCATCACCTGCCACCAGAGTACCCGCCACCTCATCACCTGCCACCAGAGTACCCGCCACCTCATCACCTGCCACCAGAGTACCCGCCACCTCATCACCTGCCACCAGAGTACCCGCCACCTCATCATCTGCCACCAGAGTACCCGCCACCTCATCACTTGCCACCAGAGTACATACAGCCAGTCAGCCACTATGTCCAGAAAGATGTACACCCCAGAAGAGGCATACCAGATCCTGAGTCTGACCGATGAGAGCAACGGGGAGCTCTCACCGCTCAGTTCAGATTCTGGTTCTGATTCGGAATATGAGCCCCCCGAAGGCAGCACATCAGGATCAGATTTAGAGGAGGAAGTAGTCCATCCAAAAAGACGACGGTCTGAAAACCAGACAGCTACCAGCAGTGCCAGCGGCGGTAGACCCCAGGAGGAGGGGCCCAGTACAAGCGCTGCTAGACCCCAGGAGGAAAGACCCAGCACAAGTGGACGCCAAAGAAGTAGGGCCCAAACCCATCTTCCAGATTCCTTGGCAAACCCATTGTGGCTGCCTTCTACCACAGGGTCAGCCACGATCCCCCCTTTTACAGCACAGTCGGGTGTGCAGGTCAACACTGCAGGATTTACACAAATGGATTTTTTAAATTTATTTTTCCCGAACGATTGGATTCAAGACATCGTGGACCAAACTAATCTGTTTGCCCAACAATTTATTGCAGCCAACCCCAGCTCCAGCTATGCCCGCCCTTTTGAGTGGAGACCGCTAACAGTAGTGGAGCTAAAATTGTTTTTAGGCCTAACCCTGAACATGGGGCTTACAAAAAAAAATGAAATTCATAAGTATTAGTCGACCAAAGCCATCCACCATATGCCAATTTTTTCAGCAGCCATGTCCAGGTCCCGATACGAAATCATAATGCGCTTCTTGCATTTCAATGACAACTCACAGTGCCCCCCCCCGAAATCACCCAAACTTTGACAAATTATATAAAGTTCGCCCCCTAATTATTTTTTTTTCCCAGAAGTTTGCCGAAGTTTATGTCCCTGAAAAAAATATATCTGTGGACGAATCCCTGGTGCATTTCACAGGCCGGCTGGGAATCAAACAATATATACCCAGTAAGAGGGCGAGGTATGGCTTGAAGCTTAACAAGCTTTGTGAAAGTGCCACCGGTTATGTGCACGCATTCCGCGTGTACGAAGGGAAAGATTCCCAGCTCAAGCCCCCTGAGTGTCCCTCGTACATGGGAATAAGTGGGAAAATTGTTTGGGAGTTGGCATTCCCACTCCTCCAAAAGGGGTACCATATTTATATGGATAATTATTATACGAGTTTGCCCCTTCTCCGCCACCTACATCTCAAACAAACTTTGGCCTGTGGTACAACTAGAAAAAAACGAAAGGGCTTCCCACAGTGTCTTGTCACCACAAACATTCCAAGGGGGGAATCGACAAGCTTGAGGAATGAAGAAGTGTTGGCTGTGAAGTGGAGGGATAGAAAAGACGTGTACATCATGTCCACCATCCACGATGACACCTCGGTGGAACTTCACAGAAGACGCGGTACCGTTCGCAAGCCTACCTGTATCACTGAGTACAATAAATACATGGGGGGGTGGATTTAAACGATCAGTTGTTGCAGCCCTATCTTTCAACAAGAAAATCCTTATTCTGGTACAAAAAAGTCGCAATTTACTTTTTTCATTTGGCCCTTTTAAATTCTTTCATAATATACCAAAAATCCACAGAAACACCCACCACCTTAATAAAGTTTATTGAAGACATTGTCACTGCCCTGATTTATCAGCAAGTATCCCCCCCAGAAAGCATTCGCTTCGATTCTGTACTACATGAGCGCCATTTCCCAGACCATATTCCACCAACAGGATCCGGAAGACTACGCCAAAAAAAATGTCGGGTGTGCACCAAAAGAGGAATTAGGAAAGATACGAGCTTCCATTGTACCGACTGTCCCTCCCAACCTGGCCTTTGCATCGGAGAATGCTTCAGGCGATATCACACTCTGGAAAATTATTAGTCCATATTTCTAACACTGCCATTTCCCCGTTTTTAATTTCTGTCCTGAATATTTACCTTCCTCAACCAACCATATTATTGCCTTCCATGTGAACCGACCCTGGTCTGTTTCTCGACTATGCCTCTGCCTACCGTCTGCATTGTTTTTCCGCCATGTTTTTGCCTTTCACGTGAACTGACCCTGGACTGTATCGACTATGCCTCTGCCTACCGTCTATTTCTGCCTTTTACCTGCACTGACCTCGGCCTGTTGACCATGTTTTTGCCTGCCCCTTGGATTGATCTTTCACCCTGCTACACAGGGGTCTCACATATGTGAGGGGCTCCAGAATAGTGTTCGGAGTTCAGAAAACCAGTTTTTGGTTTTCTGTGTTCCCATAACAGGGTCTGGTTGCCCGGAGGCTTCAAAGCGATTTGGGTGGGAGAAGCCTCTACCCCTGTCCCCATTCTTTCCTGACCAATGCCCTAAGCTTGATGGTACTGCCTGCTCCCTGGACAAATACTCTGGCTGTGCTGACCATACCTCTGCCTGCTGCGTGTACTAACTATGGACAGTATTCCTGCCTGCTGCATGGACGATCCTTTGATCCTTTTGCTGCTGCTGACCACATCCCTGCATGCTATCTGGACTAATGCTTTGGCTGTGCTGACATCTCTACCTGTACTGACTATTCCTGCCTGCTGCCTGTTTTGCTGTCGCTGTCCACGTTCCTGCCTGCTGCCTGGACCGATGCTCTTCTCTGTGGACCACTGCACTACTAAAACTGCAGGTAATCTTTTCTTTACACTTTACTCAGCAGAATGTATTTTGGTTTGTAATTGGTTTGTACAGTACATGCTATGTGTTAGAAATATGAAGGGCCTTCAACAATGTGATAGGTTGGCAGGAATTTGTGTGTAATGAATGCTCCTAGAACAACTGACAGTGCTACTTGGATGTTGGGCCTCTGTATGTGGCCAGACTATGTAAAAGTCTCACACATGTGGTATCGCCATACTCAGGAGGAGTAGCAGAATGTATTTTGGGGTGTCATTTTTGCTATGTACATGCTATGTGTTGGAAATATCTTATGAATGGACAACTTTGTGTAAAAAAAATGCGTTTTCATTTTTTTTCCACAGTTTCCAAAAACTTTGGGAAAAAAATGAACCATTCAAATGACTAATTATGCCTCAAAGATTATACGTTGGGGTGTTAGCTTTCTAGAATGGGGTCATTTTGTGGGCGTTTCCGTTGTCCTGGTGCTCCAGGGCCTTCAAAATTGTAATAGGTGGTTGAGAAATGAGATGTGTAATTTATGCTCCTAGAATGCCTGGAGCTGCTACTTCAATGTTGGGCCTCTGTATGTGGCCAGGCTGTGTAAAATTCTCACACATTTGGTATCGCCATACTCAGGAGGAGTAGCAGAATGTATTTTGGGGTGTCATTTTTGCTATGTACATGCTATGTGTTGGAAATATCTTATGAATGGACAACTTTGTGTAAAAAAAAATGCGTTTTCATTTTTTTTCCACAGTTTCCAAAAACTTCGGGAAAAAAATTAACCATTTAAAAGACTAATTATGCCTCATAGATTATACGTTGGGGTGTTAGCTTTCCAAAATGGGGTCATTTTGTGGGCGTTTCCATTGTCCTGGTGCTCCAGGGCCTTCAAAAGTGTGATAGGTTGTCATCATATGAGATGTGCAATTTATGCTCGTAAAATGCCTGACGGTGCTAGTTGGATTTTAGACCTCTGTATGTGGCCAGGCTGTGTAAAAGTCTCACACATGTGGTATCACTATACTCAGGAGGAGTAGCAGAATGTATTTTGGGGTGTCATTGCAAGTATGCATGTGCTGTGTGAGAGAAATAACTTGTTATTATGACAATTTTGTGCAAAAAAAAAAAAAAAAAAAATTTCCAAGAATTGTGGGAAAAAATTACAACTTCAAAAAGCTCACCATGCCATTTGCTAAATACCTTGGAATGTCTGCTTTCCAAAAAGGGGTAATTTGGGGGGTATTTGTACTTTCCTGGCTTGTTAGGGCCTCAAGAAATGAGATAGGCCTTCAGTACATCAGGTGTGATCAGATGTGATCATTTTTCAATGATTTGCACCATAGCTTGTAGACTCTATAACTTTCACAGAGACCAAATAATATACACTAATTTGGGTTATTTTTACTAAAGATATGTAGCAGTATACATTTTGGCCCAAATTTATGAAGAAAAATTACTTATTTCCAAAATTTTACAATAAAAACTAAAAAAAAGTGTTTTTTTTTCAAAAAATTCTCTTTTTTTTCGCTTATATTGCAAAAAATAAAAAAAAAACAGCAGTGATTAAATACCACCAAAAGAAAGCTATGTTTGTGAGAAAAAAATGATAAAAATTTGGTTAGGGTACAGTGTAGCATGACTGAGTAATTGTCATTCAAAGTGTGAGAGCGCTGAAAGCTAAAATTTGGTCTGGGAAGGAAGGGTGTATAAAAGCCCTGTATTGAAGTGGTTAATAACCTACTAGAAAGACCACCTGCAATCCACAGAGCATTACGCCCCAAAGGCAGAGAAAATGACCCACCCAGAGACATAATATGCTGCCTTGTGGATTACAAGTTAAAGGAGGATATCCTGAGGCAGGCAAGGGTTAAACAACCATTGCAACACAATGGCGCCCATCTTCAGATTTTTCAAGACTTGTCATGAATTACACTGCAGCAGCGCAGGGATCTGATACCGCTGCTAGATGTGTTACGCGCCAATGGGATTATCTACTAATGGAAATTCCCCTTTTGCCTGGCAGCTACTCATCTCGGCCGTACAGCATTTTTAAAGGTGCCTGAAGATCTGCATCACTTTTGTGATAGCCTGGGTATACCTTTGATTGATGTACCAAACTGGTATGCAGACTTCCGCCATCATGCTGCAGGACGACACCCCATGCAGGAAGAGCCGATGGAAGCACAGGATTCGCGCTCACAAAGAAGGAGATATCCATCCAGCATCAGAACACACGCAGGACATCAAGGTTTTCAACAACGCCACAGCCCTACGGATTCCCCACGTTCTCGGAGAGCCCGTAGAGATTACTGATTTCGGTCCTATTCAAGGCAGCTGCCAAGATTCCAGATTCCAGTCATCACATCCAGTGGTGATAATCGCCATTACAGGTTCCAGTAGTTTGTTCGGTTAGATGTTTATGACACTATGGATACCTAATTCAGTTATGGCAGTGGGTCACCTCAGTGTCTTATATATAAAACTTCAAATGTATACTAGCACTGCACAGTATCCCTCAGAAAAAGCCTATTTAACTTTGCTTGCATTCTGTGATTGCTCACAGTGAGCTACGGCTGACGAATACTTTTGCTCCAACATTAATCAGCACTGAGAGCTCTGACACCCTACTACACAACGAACCTCCTCCATAGGATCGTCACGATACATGCAGCTGCAGACTCCAGTAGAACTCCTCCAGTCCTCAACAAGAATTCGCTACTACAAACTATATACAATCTGTGTAACGATAAATGACTTATGCCTTAACAGTAGTAGACAGACTACACCTCTTTTGTATAACAGGTTGGTGTGGCAATTATGCATGTACAGCTGTATACAAAGATGACTGCTATTGTAAGGTACGATATTCGGTTGGATTATGATTTACTAATTTTCCTTATGCAGTCTAGACCACACGTTCACACACAGCCAGGGCGCCAAAATATACAATATCTTCACGCTGCATCTTTTCACCTCCACCTTTCTAAGCACATAACTATTGCGCCTCTCAAATGTACAAGGTGATACCGTATTCTCCTAAAAGTATATTATTCAGCATTTTACCCGCTCACTATTTCTAATTCCAGAATACATGTGGAATCACATTATTGGTTCATAGTGGGGGGGTCTACCTTTGATGGTCGATTCCTACGTAAGTGGACTGATTTCTAAGGTAAATTGACATGACTAAAGATACTGACAGCGGGATGGAGTCTGTCACGGCGGATGACACCCACAAAAAATTTGCCTTTGTACCTATTTGCCTCCCTACGCTTGTTCACCCACCTATATATAAGTGATCCTGGCTGCTTGGAAACATCTCATTTTAACTGTGGAGAGAACAGATGTTAGAAGAAAGATTGAGCCTCATTTTGAGGGGACGTAATTTAACTACAGAGCATGAGCTAGTATTTCAGAAGCTTATACCAATGTTTCTAGTGTTTTTTTTAATTTTTTTTTTAAGTTTCACAGGTTTGACTGTTCACGTTTTTACTGCTTTCACAGATTAGTTTGCTTTGGGTGTCGAATAGCAATATGATGTGAGTCTAAATATCGCTGATCCCAAACCTTATTACAGACTGTGTCGTAACAATCTGCAGAATGACTATTGCTGAATACATATCCTGCCCACAGCACGCTGCTTTAGGCTACATTTCTACAGCTAGGGGATTTCCTTTATCCTCTACTTTATACTCTAAACTATCAAAAGATTTAGAGACTGATAGCAGGACAGAGGTTGATACATCTGACATTATAATTATAATAATAACTATTGACCAGACCCCCTCCTTCTATAGAACTAAGTAGAATGCAACGGCGGAATACCACCTTTACGTACAACCCACAGTAGATCTGTTGCTCAGTACATCCCAACCCCCACACAGTGCAGTGAGAAGGCTCAGACTGGTATCTGATCCTTTTCACACCAATTGTGCATTGTATCTTTCTGACCTTTCTTATAGTAGATAAGGTTAGTCAATTATACCTTTCCCCTTCCCTATACTTTCACCCTCCTCTATCTAGACACACAGCTTCATCACAGGCTTTGCATTCCAATCGGAGGAATCACAGTATCCCTACCTTACTTAAAGTCTGACACCCTACCACTACTAATAAAATGACAGACACTGTCCATAATATACGCAAGACGACAAACTCTAGTAAACCACAAAATAATGTCCAGATAAGAATTAAATCCATAAACATCAGAGGTCTGAATACTCCCGAAAAACGGTCACAACTGTTATATTCGCTACACAAAAATAAAACACAAATCGCATTTATCCAGGAAACTCACTTCCGTACTGACAGCCTACCCAAACTAGGGAATTATCACTAACCTACAGCATACCATGCCTCCAATGCCTCCTCCAAAACAAAGGGGGTTGCTATCCTAATTTCGAAACATTGCCCTCTGCAAATCACAGAAACCAAGCAAGACCTCAATGGTAGATACCTATTTCTCAAAGGAACAATACATAACAAGCCCATCACTCTTGCGAACATATATGCTCCTAACACAAGACAGGTCACATTCTTTAGAGAAACCTTGCAATTGCTCACAGAATTCTTCTCTGGCATCCTTGTACTAGGTGGTGACTTTAATGTAGCGTTAAACCCCCACCAAGATTCATCAACTGGAACAAAGTCCTTGCCCTATAGAGCTCTGAGAGCGATCAAAAAACAACTACAAGAGTTGACATTGCATGATACGTGGCACACGATTCACCCAAATGATAGGGATTTTACATTTTTTTCACCACCCCATAACAAGTATTCCAGAATCGATCACCTTTTTATTTCCCAGAATGATTTACCTTATATCAAACATGCGACTATAGACCCTATGATCCTTTCTGACCACAATCCCATTTCGCTGACATTAACTACTACTAACGCCCTTCACACTCGATATGACGTTTAGACAACTCTCTACTGACAGATCTGGACTCTATATCCAAAATTAATACCTGACTCGTCCAATACTTTAAAGAAAATGCCAATGGGGAAACAAGCCCATCCAACGTATGGGCTGCTCATAAATGTGTAATAAGAGGTGAATTAATTTCAATAGCTGCATCCAAAAATAAACAACGAAAAGCCCATATAACGTCTTTAACCTCCAAAATCCATGCACTAGAAAGGATTCACAAAGCATCCCTAGCCACTAAATCGCTTGCAGAACTACTGCAAACGAGAGCAGAATTGCATAAATCATTACGGCGCAAATACATTTTTACTCAATAAATATATTGTGAATGTGGCAATAAATCCGGTAAATTAATGGCTAAAGCACTACAACGTAAAAAGGCAGCTCTGACCATACACAAAATTAAAGATCCTAGCGGGAAGTCTTTTACATCCCCGGAAGACATTGCCACACAGTTTGTGAATTACTTCACCAAACTCTACAACATACCACCAACAGAAATCAAAGATCCCTCGCGAAATAGACAGGAAGCTATATCCACCTTTTTGTCACTACATGGTGTGCCACACATCTCCCCTGAAGCATCTAAGACCCTTGAAGGCCCCATTAGTATTGAGGAAACCACAACAGCATTAAAACAACTCAAAACAGGAAAAAGTCCTGGCCTAGATGGGCTTACTGTCAGCTACTACAAAGCATTCCAAGAGATCCTTACCTCTCACTTTGTTACAGCTTTCAACACACTCTCTACCGTCCCACAAAATAATAAAGATTTATTAGAAGCACATATCACCCTCATCCCGAAACCCGGCAAAGACGATACACTAGTGACTAACTACAGACCTATATCCCTCCTCAACGTAGATCTTAAACTTTATGCTCAAATTCTTGCAAATCAATTACTCCCTCTCATCCCTGACCTCATCTCCCTTGACCAAGTTGGTTTTGTGCCTGGCAGAGAAGCTAGGGATAACACCATAAAAGCCCTACATATCCATCATATCCTTTCGTCACCATCCTCACACAACCGCAAAGGTTTCCTCCTGTCGCTCGATGCGGAGAAGGCGTTCGACAGAGTGGCATGGGACTACATGTCAGCGACATTGCAAGCAATGGGCCTCCCTTTGCAATTTCTTCAAATGATATTGGTTTTGTACTCATGCCCCACTGCCAGAATAAGGATAAATGGACGCCTGTCGGACGCCTTCTCCATATCGAATGGTAAACGTCAAGGATGCCCGTTATCACCTCTTATTTTTATACTCATGCTGAAACCTATCCTACGCAAACTGCGAGCAAATCCTGACCTTAAAGGTATTGACATTTACAATAAACAGTATAAGATAGCTGCCTATGCGGACGACATCCTACTTTTTCTTTCAGAGCCCCTGATAACAATACCCAATTTATTAAAAGATTTTGCTTTCTTCAACAAATTCTCTAATTTAAAAATCAATTTCACAAAGTCTAAAGCCCTGAATATCTCCCTTCTACAGACATTAGTGACACAATGTAAAACAAATTTCCCTTTCCATTGGGAAACCAATGCCCTTACCTATTTAGGAATCCAAATACCAACACACTTCGATGAGCTATACAACAAAAATTATTTATCATTACTCAGTAATATTCAAAAAGATCTCATTATGTGGTCAACTGGTCCTTTCTCTTTCTCACTGCATACCCCTGCATTTCTCCCTCCATTTTATTTGTCAGGGCCTCCTCCCTAGCTTTCTCCCCCTCAGAATAATTAGCTCAGAGCCTCACCCCATAGCATACTCTCTTGAGCAAGGGTTTCTTATCCTAACAAAAACATTTTAATGGATATATGCGAACAGGAGTAGTAATGTTTGGGATACGGTTAGAGGTAATGTCATACAACCCTGCCCCTCCCTAGTTTCTCTCATGTTTTCCTTTCTGGTAAATAACTCTAAAATTTAATTCTTAGACAACTTCGAATGCCTTAATCGTTCTGGAAATCAACAGGGGCGGGCTCAGGTAAGTGATTTATACCAAAAAATATTTACCCACGCACTCTGTATACTCAAAATTCAGCTTGACCCTCCCTCACAAAATTTATAGTACATATTATTCAACCACCAGTGGAGGGCAATCCACAGTGATTTTACCCAGAGATCATGACTGAGCGTGCCCCTCTTGATACCAGAAAGATTTTGTTGAAGATCCATCTTCTCTTTTACAGGTACGATTATTACCAATAACCTTTTGTTAAGTTTAGTTTGTTAAGTTTGCAACTGAGCAAGTTTGCTCAATGCTTTAAATGTCTCCAGGCCCACTGGGTTTAGAACGCCTACACACTCAAGAACTCTACCCGAGGCCTGTATAGTTTTATACACGTAGACAACAATATCTACCCTACTCATCTTAACACCAGCCAACTACAGTCCTCTTGGCATAAGAGGCAGTAAGTCACTGCCACCATTCCACAAATAAATAACACACGATAGTGAAACTGACAACTCTCTAAAATACACTGTCCAAACCAAAAACCTCTTAAATTCACGAGACCTAGAACTACCCTCACAACTTATAGATCTCCTACAGTAAGGATGCGATATTACCTTTAACACACCATAGTCAGAAAACAATTAAATTACCAATCGGGCCCACAGTTGGATCCCTTCAACATCCACATTGGAGCCCCGACCCGCGTATTAAGCAACCACATAGATAGCTCATCATGACCTCTTTGGGACACAGGACAACCTCCCTTCTCTGAACGTCACCTTCCACTCCCGCACCCAGCAGAACCCAGTGGTTCTAGCTGACTCATACCGGTCCCCCCATAATTATTAAGTGGGTCTGCAGGCCAGCCCACACATCCTTGTGTACTTTCCCATCATTCCCCTACATCAACCCTTACCCTCAATACTACGCTGATATCCCTCAGCCCTCAACCCAAACACATCCACAACCCAATCTCTGACTCCTCCTAAATACTTTCACAAACTTAGGTATACAAGCCTTTTAAGGGTGATAATGGCCCCTCGTCAGGCGCCATCATTTACCCACCCGTTGAAAGTCATATCTATCAATGCAAAGGGCCTAAACATCCCTGAAAAGCGTTTGCAGCTACTTACTCAAATGCGTAGCTCAAAGGCAGACGTAATCTTTATACAGGAGACTCACTTCTCTAGCGCTAACATCCCTAAACTGACGAACCACTCCTTCCCCCATTGATATCATGCCACTACACCTTCTTCAAAGACAAAAGGGGTTTCAATTCTTCTTTCCAAGAATACACACCTGCAAATTTCAGACACATTAACAGATGTAAAAGGCAGATTCATCTTCATCAAAGGCACATTCAAAAACAGACCAATTACCCTAGCAAACATTTATAGCCCTAACACCTCTCAAGTTCCATTCTTCCGCACAATAACGAGAGAATTATCATCCTTTCAGGAAGGTCTTCTGATCCTGGGGGGAGATTTTAATGTCCCCCTTGACCCTATTGTAGATTCCTCAACAGGCAAATCCCATCTACCGTACAGAGCCCTAAAACAGATCAAAAACTGTTTACAAGACCTATCACTGCACGACTCGTGGAGAACCCTACATCCAACAGACAAAGACTACACCTTCTTCTCGGCCCCACACAATAAATATTCCCGTATCGACTACTTATTCCTATCACAACCAGACCTCCCTACCCTCTCCACAGCGACCATAGACCCTATGTCACTCTCAGACCATCACCCCATTTCAATGTCGCTCAATCTCTCGGACACCCCCCAATGACCCTACTTGTGGAAATTAGATCACACACTCCTGACGGATGAAATACAGGTAGCAGAAATCCGTTCCTGTCTGAAGGATTACTTCATAGAAAATAACACCCCAGACACATCCACTTTGACGCAATGGGAAGCGCACAAATGCATCATAAGAGGGAAATTAATATCTCTTACAGCCTCCATTAGAAAAGCCAAGAAAGCCAATCTATACAACCTTTTTGCGAGACTAAAAAAACTAGAAGCATCCCACAAACAAACGTTAGCACAAGACACCCATACAGAACTGAGGGAGATCCGTACACTTATCAAAGAAGAAATCTACTCTAATCTTAAGAAAAAGTTCATCCTTTCGCACAAGCTATTCTACGAGTTTGGTAACAAGAGTGGCAGATTGTTAGCAAGGGCCTTACGCAAACAAAAAGCTGACAACACAATATACAAATTACAATCCACCTCCGGACAGTCCCTCACACAAAATGAAGAAATAGCAAAGGAATTTGCAAACTATTATTCCTCCCTTTATGACCTACACACATCAGAACCAACATCTACCCCTACTTCAGTAAGAAACCGAAACATTAAATCATTCTTAGATCTATATATGCCTGAGAAATTATCCCCAGAGATAGCAGCATCTCTTGACTCACCAATTACTTCTATGGAATGGTCCCAGGTACTCAAACAACTTAAACCCGGTAAAAGCCCTGGCCCAGATGGCCTCCAGGCCGCCTATTGCAAAACGTTTACGGACACCCTTCAAGCTCCATTTCTAAGGACCTTTAACTCTCTCCCCTACTAACTCCCTCACAAGTGGAATGTTAGAAGCCCACATAGTAGTTATCCCTAAAGAAGGCAAGGACCCCTCACACACGAGTAATTATAGACTGATCTCCCTATTAAATGTGGATATCAAAATCTTCTCCAAAATACTAGCCAACAGATTATTAACACTTCTCCCTTCCATCATATCCCACGATCAAGTCGGTTTCATCCCTGGAAGAGAAGCCAGGGATAACACATGCAAAGCAATTAACCTACATCACCTGATTACACGCACCAAACAAAAAGGATTTTTTTTGTCACTAGATGCGGAGAAGGCGTTCGACAGAGTATCCTGGGATTACATGCGTGCAGTCTTACAAGCCATAGGACTTGGTCCTCAGATGATTGGCTTTATTATGTCATTATATAGCACTCCAGCAGCGAAAGTAAGGATCAATGGTACTCTGTCGAACGCCTTCCCGATCCGTAACGGAACGAGGCAGGGGTGCCCACTGTCACCCCTCCTGTTTGTATTAATCCTAGAACCCTTTCTAAGGAAAATTAAACTTAACCCAGACATAAAAGGAATTCACTCACCAGAAAAAGAATATAAGTATGCAGCTTACGCGGACGACATACTATTATTCCTCTCACAACCTTTAACCACTTTACCAATCTTACTATCGGAATTTAAGCTCTTTCAATCCCTATCCAATCTGAAGATTAACTTCTCTAAATCTTTCGCTCTATATATTTCACTAACCCAAAACATAGTGGACCAATGTAAACACAACTTCCCATTCCAATGGAAACAAGACTCATTAACGTACTTAGGGATACAGATCCCATCCTTACTCTCAGACCTATACAGTAAAAATTTTCTCCCCCTCTTAAACAGATTAGCCTCTGACTTGGAATAAACTGACATTTTCATGGTTTGGCAGAGCGGCCATACTAAAAATGAACGCTCTCCCCCGGATTTTATATCTACTACAGACGATCCCGATACAGATTCCTCCTCTATTTTTCAAGTCATATAGACAGCTCAGCTCTAAGTTCTTATGGGGTAAACACAGACACAGAATTAGCCACCTCTTGCTCTCCCGCCCAAAAAACCTAGGAGGAATAGGCCTTCCCAACATTTCCAATTACCACATAGCTACCCATCTTACCAGGATAGTGGACTGGAATGTTCATACCCAACAGAAAGACTGGGTTTCCCTTGAAGCCTCCTTTATGAAATTAGAATGTAAATCACTCCCGTGGATCTCTCTTCACCAAATCCCACAAGAAATCCAAACTCACCCTACGATTGGTCCCACCCTGCGTTGCTTGCACTTAACATGCAAAACGGTTTCGCTCTCTTCCACTCCCAGCCCACTGACACCAATAAAACTGAACCCGGACTTCCCTCCAGGTATGCATCACCAGTTTTTAGATGACAACTTACCACAAGGACAAACCAGAGCCCATCACTTCCTCCACCAGGGCAAAATTATCCCCACAATGCAATTGGCAACACGCTCTGAAAAAACGCCTGTCCCGCAATGGACATATCTAATGATAGCACACTACCTCCAAACGCTCGACAAGACGGGTCAATGCTCCAGACAACTTACTCCCTTTGAAACTTTATGCACCAAATTAACACCACAAACACACCTTATTTCTCAAATACACAACATGCTTTTTGCTGATCTCAAAACAAACGACAGTCAGTTCTGCAAAAAATGGGAGAAGGATCTTTCTATACAAATTATGGAAGAGAGCTGGGAGTGAATATTCTCGCACATACATAAAGGCTCAATTAATGTCTCCACTCAAGAGAATACCCCAGCATTATTACACAAATTCAAATCCAATATTCCCGAAACATGCTGGAGGTGCCACCAAGAAAAGGGCACTCTACTCCATATGTGGTGGTCCTGCGCCCCTCTCCAAACTTTTTGGTCGGAGGTCCACAAAATGATTGTGCAGATCACCACCTACAACCTAGATTTCGCACCAGCTCAATTCCTCCTTCACCTATCTCCCCACCCACACAGCACATACCACAAGTCACTTATGATGTTCTTGATCAATGCAGCAAAACAATGCATCCCCATACACTGGAAATCAAACAAGACACCCACTCTGGCTGAATGGTTCGTCAGAATAAACAAAATAGAAGAAATGGAAAAACTCATACATATCGCTCAAGATACACTAACGAAATGTAGCCAAAAGTGGGCTTGTTGGACCCACATTAAGACTCTGCCGGACTACAAGTTCATCTTGAACTCTCCTACATAAAGTGACACGGTTAAATAAGGTTACCACACACACATATAGACTAGATATATTTACCCTTTGCCCCCACCTCGCTGAGGTCTTATCCCCGATTTGTTCTATACTCACACATTTTGGATACACCCAGCATTTCCCACCTTCATTTGGAGGAGTCAGAGATTTCCCAGTCCCCCCTGTCCCATCCCTCCTTCCCCCTCCCTCATGTCCTACCTACCCTTCACACCCGTCCCTCCCTTCTCCACCAGCCTCATTTTCTCCCACGCCTGGTTTCTCATATTTATTATGAGCCTTCAAATCACTCACGCCTCATTTTACTCAGATACCCAACTTGAAAACTATGTATCAGAGATTTAGGAGAGGGTCTGACACGAATAAAGTGAGAACCCTATCCCTCGGACGTAGTTTTCCCATGTATACATGTACCAGTCACATACTCCACACCGGAAAAATGACAGTGCACAGCACATACTACCGAGGGAGTCTAAGCTCCTAGGCTGTTAAGACCCTCTCCCAGATAGGTGCTGGGTTCTATATCCCATATTGACATTGATAATATGCTGGCTACCCTCTGGCCAGGCTGGGATTTCTCTTGAAAGGTTTTTTGTTTTTCTTTTCTCTTTTCTAAACTCATTCTGTAAAAGTGTTCATGATCTATGTTTTCTGATGTTTGTTACACATTTGCTGTAAAATCTTTTCAATCTTCAATAAAATATTTGAAATAAAAAATAATATCTAAACATATAAACGTACATAAAAGCCAGAATACATAAAGTTTTGTTAACCATAAACACCGCACAGTATGATCCCCTTGGGGGTGCGGGAATGAGAAACTGGCGTCTCTTGTCTTAACTGCCTAATGCAAATAAAATATTAGGCCTCAGAGATCATATTGACATACAAGGTAGCCTATGTTACATCTTATTGTTATTTCATATGTTATGTTCAAACACCAATTACGATGTCAATCATATACATTTGATATCATAATTACCAATATTACAGTATGTACCTATAAAGAAAGTTGTTCAATTAAATGTACTTGAAAATGTACCTATTATACAAGATGTATGTTTAACGTTCATTTGATGTAACTGTCATTAATATTTCATGAAAGATTTGACTATGTACTGATTTACCATTTGTACAACACAAATTTCTGAAAATAAAATAAAAATCTTTTGAAACAAAAAAAATAAATATTTATGGACCACAAACCAGATGGGACAAAGATTACAAAGATTACAAAGATTAAGCCTTTCCTTTTTACATCTCGGCAAGTTGTCTTTGGAGGTGATTTTAACACAGTTACTAGGCCCAAAGACAGGAAAGGCTCCACTGACAGCCTGAGATATGATAGCGTTTTTCTTAATACGATAGCCAGGGAAGCAGGTCTGGAAGATGCGCATATTAAGCGTTGCCCAGACAGCACGGGCTACACATTTAAGCGAGGCAGTTGTGAGAGCAGGATAGATAGTTTTTTTTTTAAAGGGGGACTCTGCCTTTTCGGCTCCTGAGTGTCGTATAGTGGAGTTCTCTGATCACCTTTTGCTGTCTGTTATTCTCAATGCTTCAGATATGCCACCTAAAGGAAAGGGTATTTGGAGGAAAAATTTGGCTCTGCTGGATGACGAGGAGGTAAGACAATCTTTTGAGGATTTTTTTCAGGCTCAGGTAACCATCCTGGATTTCTGCAGCAGTAAGTAGGAGTTGTGGGAGCTTGCCAAAAGCCGGATTAGTGGGTTTTTCAAGGCCATAGGAAAAAAGAAACAGCTTGATAGGTACATTGCCTACCAGCAGCTGCAGAGAAAACTTGATCGCCTTGTCTCGAGTAGGGATGAGCTTTGTGTTCGATTTGAACCCATGTTCGACTCGAACATCATCTGTTCGCCCGTTCGCCGAATTGCAAACGATATGGGCCGTTCGCGCCAAATTCGTGTGGCACGTCACGGCCCATAATTCACTGTGGCATCGCAGTGCATTGCTGGCTGATGATTGGCCAAGCATGCACTATGACCCACATGCTTGGCCAATCACACCGCCATCTGAACAGAGAGCCGTAATTGGCCAAAGCCAAGGAGGCTTTGGCCAATTATGGCTCAGGGGGTTTAGTACATGCCCCGCACGGCAGCCCTGTGTAGTGTGTTCCGGCGTTGAGAGAGATAGACAGAGAGACAGTGTCATTTGATTTAAGTTAGATTGATTAGGCAGGACAGTCAGTGAGTTAGCTGCACTTACAGTGTATTGTGTATATATATGCATCCCAGGTGTTGTATATATATATATATATATACACTGTATTCAGTTTAGCTAGATCCGTTCCTGTTATCTTCTTACTGACAGGCAGGCTTGTCTTGTTACAGTATTTACAGCTACCTGAAGAAAATTGCTGGTGTTCTTTTGATCCTATTAGTACCACAGTCAGGCAGCTAGACTATTTACAGTTAGTGTAATGCGTCCTGCTCACAGTGTTCTGCTAAAGCTCCAAGTTAGTGTACGGAGACCTCCTCACAGTGTTTAGCTAAAGCTACAAGTTAGTGTAGTGCGACCTCTGCACAGTGTTCACCTAAAGCTACAAGTTAGTGCAGTGCGACCTCTGCACAGTGTTCACCTAAAGCTACCTGTAGAAGGCTGGTGGTGTTCTCTTGATCCTATTACTACCGCAGGCAGCTAAATAAGCGACAAGTTAGTTTTTTGCGAGCTCTGCACAGTGTTCAGCTAAAGCTACCTGTAGAAGGTTGGTGGTGTTCTCATACTACAGGCAGGCAGTTGATTTTGCTAGCTGCAGTATCAGTATATACTAATGGCCTGTAGCTGCACTAAGCTGGGATATATATATATATATATATATATATATATATATATATATATATATATATATATATATCCCAGCTTAGTGCAGCTACAGGCCATTAGTATGTCTGGAAGGCCAACAAGGAGAGGCAGACAATCACAAGCCAATAAAAGAGGGCAAGCAGGCTCTGTGTCTAGAGGCAACAGTGCTGGTCGTGGAGATGGTGCATCCTCATCAGCACGTGGCCGTGGGACACGCTTGGCCTTTTTTTCGGCAGCTCGCCGTGTTGAGCCACCACATGCGGAAGACTTGGTCGAGTGGATGACCAAGCCGTCCTCATCCTCCTCATCCTCTCTCACCCATGCTCAGGGTACTTTGTCTGGCAAAGCAGCTGCCAATGCGGCCTCTTCCCTCGGCTCAATGGCATCAGTGACTCCTTCCCTAGACCCACCATGTCCTCCTGAGGAGTCCCTTGAACTGTTTGACCACAGTGTTGGGTATATGCTCAAGGAGGATGCCCAGCGTTTAGAAGGCTCTGATGATGATACTGAGCTAGATGAAGGCAGTAACGTGAGCACTGACAGAGGGGGTGCCCAAGAAGGACAGCAATCTGGCAGTCATGCTCCCCCTGCTGCAGCATACTGCCAGGTTTGCTCCAGTGATGAGGAGGGAGGGGATGTGCGCCTTTTTTGAGACGAGTGCATCAGATTGCACCTCTGCTATTTGCAACATATATCTCAAGCGTATCTCGCGTGGCCAAAACATCTCCCGCTTGGGCACCACATGCTTGACCAGACATATGTTGACCTGCCATACAGTTCGTTGGCAAGCGTATCTAAAAGACCCACACCAAAGAACAAAGAGGACCTCTCCTTGCTCCTCATCAGCTGAGATCTCCAACCCCACTACACCTTCAGTCCTCTCTAAGACCTGCACTGAGAGGAATAAAGGTGTAGAATTAGGTATGTCACAGCCAAGTACTTGTGGGCAATCTGCTTTCGGTACACCGACCTCAGATTGTACCGGGCAAATTTCCCTGCCCCAGCTGCTGCACCGCCGAAAGAAGTTTGCTCCCAGCCATCCACATGCCCAGCAGTTGAATGCTAGCTTGGCAAATTTGCTAGCACTTCAACTGCTGCCTCTTCAGTTGGTAGACTCTGACGTGAGTTTGTGGAATGTGCGGTTCCTCAGTGGCAGGTACCCAAACGCCACTTTTTCTCACGGAAGTTGATTCCGGCTCTCTACTGGCATGTGGAAGGCAATGTCCATGCCTTGCTGGACAGGGCGGTCAGCGGTGAGGTGCATATTACCACTGACTCATGGTCCAGCAGGCATGGACAGGGACGTTACCTAAGTTTCACTGCGCATTGGGTGACTCTGCTGGCAGCTGGGAAGGATGCAGGACAAGGTGCAGTAGTGTTGGAGGTTGTTCCGCCACCACGCCTCCAAAATGCCACTACTAATGATTGTGACACACCTCTCTCCTCCACCCACTCCTCTTCTTCTTCCTCCATGGCCTCTTCCTGTGCTTTGTCCTCTGAACCAGCGGTGCTCTGTAGGCGTTCAAGGGGCTACGCAAGTATGCAGGCCAAAAGATGCCATGCGGTGCTTGAGCTGGTGTGCTTGGGGGACAGGAGCCACACTGGGGCAGAGGTTCTGTCAGCTCTGCAGGGGCAGGTTCAGAGGTGGTTGACTCCACGCCAACTTAAGGCAGGAATGGTGGTTTGCGACAATGGCGCCAACCTCCTCTCTGCCCTCTGACAGGGACAAATGACCCAGGTGCCCTATTTGGCTCATGTCCTTAACTTGGTGGTGCAGCGGTTCTTGGGCAGGTACCCGGGCTTACAGGATGTCCTGAGGCAGGCCAGGAAAGTCTGTGTGCATTTCCGCCAGTCATATAATGCCAGTGCTCAGCTGGCAGACCACCAAAAGGAGTTTAACCTGCCCAAGAACCGCCTAATCTGTGACATGCCCACCAGGTGGAACTCAACGTTGGCCATGCTGCAGCGGCTGCACATGCAGCAGAGGGCCATCAATGAGTACCTGTGCGACTATGGCACCAGGACAGGGTCAGGGGAGCTTGTTTTTTTTCCCCACGCCAGTGGGCCAGGTTCAGGGATGCATGCACTGTCCTGTCACCATTTGAGGAGGCCACGAGGATGGTGAGCAGTGACAGTGCATGCATCAGTGACACTGTCCCACTTGTCCACCTGTTGGAGCACACGCTGCATGGAATAATGGACAGGGCACTTTAGGCAGAACAGAGGCAGGAAGAGGAGGACTTCCTTAGCTCTCAAGGCCCCCTTTATCCAGACAGTGTTCCTGCATGCCCGCCGATCACACAGGAAGAGGAAGAGGAGGAGGAGGAGGATTGTGTCAGTATGGAGGTGGAGCCTGGCACTCAGCATCAGCAGCAGTCTTTAAGGGATCAGTTCCAAGAAACACATGGACTTGTACGTGGCTGGGAGGAGGTGGCTGTGGACCATGTCGTCCTTAGTGACCCAGAGCATTCTGGACCGAATGCCTCAGCAAACCTATGCTGCATGGCCTCCCTGATCCTGCAAAGCCTGCGTAAGGATCCTCGTATTCATGGTATCAAGGAGAAGGACCAATACTGGCTGGCAACCCTCCTTGATCCACGTTACAAGAGTAAGGTTGCAGACCTTATCTTGCCGTCGCAGAGGGAGCAGAGGATGAAACATCTTCGGGAGGCCTTGCAGAAAGGTCTGTGCAATGCGTTCCCAGAGACTGGGAGGTTACAAACTCCTGTTTCTGGACAACGTGTTGCTGAGGCTTCGGTCAGTCAAAGAAGGAGCGGTGGAGAAGGTGGCCATCTGACCGATGCGTTCAGACAATTTTATAGTCCGCAGCCCCAAGGTATGATCGGTCCCAGCAACCATCGCCAGCGTCTGTTTTACATGGTGCAAGAATACCTAGGGGTAAGATCTGACTTGGACACCTTTCCCACCGAAAATCCTCTGGGTTGCTGGGTCTTGAGGAGGGATCACTGGGCAGAGCTTGCACAGTATGCAATTGAGCTACTGGCCTGTCCTGCATCCAGCGTTCTTTCGGACTGCACATTCAGTGCTGCTGAAGGCTTTGTAACCAATCACAGGGTGCGTCTGTCCACCGACTCGGTCGATCGACTGACCTTCATAAAAATGAATCAGTCTTGGATCACCACCAACTACCAAGCACCTGATGCTGATGTAACCAAATAATTTTTTTTGAAATCTCAGATCCCTTCAAAGACTGCCTATGCTGATGCTGAGTGACTATCCTGAGTAATTATCCTCTTCCTCCTCAATGATCACGCTGATAGCTTGTAAGAACATTTTTGGTTCTGGGCGCCAGCACCAGTGACTAAGGCCCAAATTTTCAGCCCCTGTTTAACAGGGGCGTGTAATTACAATTTTTGATGCAATACATTGCAGCAGGGCTTGTTCCTGCATTCCAACTAGAGTGTCTGTGAGGGGTTGCAGTGTTGTGGCACCAGCACCAGTGCCTAAGGCCTAATTTTTCAGCCCCTGTTCAACAGGGGCATGTAATTACAATTCTTGATCTAATATTTCATAGCAGGGCCCTGTGAGGGCTTACAGTGTTGTAGCCACAGCAACACCGAAGGCCCAAATTTCTGCTGAGTATATAGGGCAGGCCCCTACTTTCAAACATCCAACTTACAAATGACTCCTACTTGCAAACGGAAGGAGACAACAGGAAGTGAGATGAAATCTACCCCTAGGAAGGGAAATTCTCTCCTGTAAGAGTTAATATGAGAAAAACATTTCTCCTTTCCACTGATGCTTTATCACCAATCCTTGTTTCACAAAAAAAACAAAATTTTCAAAAAACATTTGTCATTGGGACAGAAAGTGAGGTGAAATCTTCTGAAGAGGAGGACAGACAGCAAAACAAATGTCACAGGGGTGATAACCCTTCCCTATGTTTTCCAAAAAGCTTAAAAAACTGATTTTTTGGCTGGAGCTAAACACGTTAAAAATGTACCAGTTCAAAATTACAAACAAATTCTAATTAACAACAAACCTACAGTCCCTGTCTTGTTTGCACCGCCTGTATACTGCTTTTCAGAGTATATAGGGCCTGGTGGCCCCACGCCTTTTCTTATTTTAATTTGGGTGCGGGGTTTCCCTTAATATCCATACAAGACCCAAAGGGCCTGGTAATGGACTGGGGGGTACCCATGCCATTTGTCTCACTGATTTTCATCCATATTGACAGGACCCGACATTACATTAAACCCGCAAGCAGTTTTAAATGACTTTTATTCCTTTAAAAATGACATTTGGTGCAGGGACTGTTCTAAGCACGGGAAACATGCGCCACTTTACAGGCATACTATAGACACCCCCCAGGTACCATATTTAAAGGAATATTTCACTTTTTTTTTCACTTTAAGCATTATTAAAATCACTTCTCCCGAAAAAACGTTAGTTTTTAAAACTTTTTTTGCATTGATACATGTCCTCTGGGGTAGGACCCGGGTCCCCAAACACTTTTTAGGACAATACCATGCAAATTAGCATTTAAAATGAGCACTTTTGATTTTGAACGTTCGAGTCCCATAGACGTCAATGGGGTTCTAACGTTCGTGCAAATTTTCGGTCCGTTCGCAGGTTCTGGTGCGAACCGAACCAGGGGGTGTTCGGCTCATCCCATGCCCGGACTGGTTACCGATAGCATTACAGCAGCATGAGTTGGCATGATCCTGAGTGCCCTTGAGTGCCAATCAGTGCCTCTACAGTGCCCATCCATGCCATTACAGTGCACATTAGTTCTGCCATATGCTAATCGGTGCCATCAGTGCCACTACAGTGTTCATTAGTGCCACTACAGTGCTAATCAGTGCCATTACAGTGCCACATCCGTGGTCCTACAGTGCCCATCAGTGCCATTACAGTGCCCAGAAGTGCCACTACAGGGCCCATCAGTACCACTACAGTGCTTATCAGTGCTCTATGGAACCATTACAGTGCCCATTAGTGCCACATCAGTTCCCCTACAGTGTCATCAGTGCCACTATAGTGTCCATAAATGCCACTACAATGCTAATCAGTGCTATTACAGGGCCCATCAATGCCACTACAGTGCTAATCAGTGCCATTACAGTGCCACATTATTGTCACTACAGTGCTCAGCAGTGTCCTACAGTGCCACTACAGTGTCATCAGTGCCACTACAGTGTCATCAGTGCCACTACAGTGTCATCAGTGCCACAACAGCAGCATGAGTTGGCATCATCCTCAGTGCCCTTCAGTGCTACTTCAGTGTTCATCAGGGCCACTAGAATGCTAATCGGTGCCACTACAGTGCCCAGCAGTGCCATCAGTGCCACTATGGTGCCCATCAGTACCCCTACAGGGCCATCAGTGCTACTATAGTGCTCATTAGTGCTCCATGGAACCACTACTGTGCCCATTAGTGCCACATCAGTGCCACAATAGTGTTCATCAATGCCACTACAATGCTAATCAGTGTTATTACAGGGCCCATCAGTGCCATTACAGTGCCCATCAGTGCCATTACAGTGCCACATTAGTGCCACTACAGTGCTTATCAGTGTCCTACAGTGTCATCAGTACCCCTACACTGCCCATAAGTACCCCTACAGTGCTCTATGGTGTCACTGCAGTGCTCATCAGTGCCACTATAGTGTCCATCAGTGCTACTACAATGCCCATAATTGCCCCTACAGTGCCATCAGTGCCCCTACAGTGCCAATCAGAGCCCTACGGTGCCCCTACAGTACCATCAGTGTCACTACAGCGATCATCAGTGCCCTATAGTGCCCATCAGTGGATCCTCATCAGCACCCTTCAGTGCCATAAAAATGTGTAAAAAATGTGTTTCCATTTTCTTTTGACATTTTCTGAAAATTTGTGTAAAAAAAATGAAATGTTCAAAAAACTCATTATGCCTCATAGATTATACATTGGGGTGTTTTCTTTCCAAAATGTGATCATTTTTGGGTGTTTCCATGCTATTGGTGCTCCAAGGCCTTCAAAAACATACCTCCCAAATTTTTGAGATGGGAATGAGGGACACCTATGAGCAAAAGTATGCAGGCATTGGACACGCCCCTTGCCCTGCCCCCTTAAAGGAGAATTGTACAAAAAAAACAAGATTGGTTAAACCCACAAGTGCTTTTTTATCACTACTATTCCTTTATATTGGCTTTTGGAATTTACAAATGCAGCAATCAGATGAAAGGTTTAGCACTGGGAAACACTTTTTGATCGATAAAAAGTGCATTTTATATACAACTATATGGATCAGACCCGAATGAGGGGAGATGAGGAGGAATGAGGAACAGAGAGACATTGTTCCCAACCAGGGACAGTCCCTCTAAATCAGGGACAGTTGGGAACTATGCACAAGTGTGATAGGTTGTCGGGAAACTAGATGTGTAATTTATGCTCCTAGAACTGAAGGTGCTCCCTGCATGTTGGGCCTCTCTATGTGGCTAGACTGTGTAAAAGTCACACATGTGGTATCACCATATTCAGGAGGAGGAGTAGAATGTATGTTGCGGTGTCATTGGAAGTATGGATATGCTGTGTGTGAGAAATAACCTGTTAATATGACAATTTTGTGAAAAAAAAAATAATGTTCATTTTGCAAAGAATTGTGGGAAAAATTACAACTTCAAAAAAACTCACCATGCCTCTTACTAAATACCTTGGAATGTCTACTTTCCAAAAAGGGGGTCATTTGGGGGTATTTGTACTGTTCTGGCTTGTTAGGGTCTCAAGAAATGATATTGGCAGTCAATACATCAGGTGTGATCAATTTGCAGTGATTAGCATCATAGCTTGTAGACTCTACTGAGTAATTGTCATTCAAAGTGTGAGAGTGCTGAAAGATGAAAATTGGTCTGGGGAGGAAGGCAAGTGGTTAATTGAACAAACTGAAGTTAGAAGATGATTGGCCACCATGTGCAGCTGCAGGTTCTGAGTGCTCCAGTTTTAGTAAATCGCACTCAGAGGGTCTGGTATGCATCTTGTGGGGGGGACCATAGAAAGACTACAAATCCCAGCATGCCATGTATACATTACATGCTGGAGGACTACAAGTACCAGCATGTCCTGTATACATTGTATATTATATAACAGAGGACTACAATTCCCAGCATGTCCTGTATACATTCTTTATTATAGAGCGGAGGAGAGGACTACAATTCCCAGCATGTCCTGTATACATTGTATATTATAGAGCGGAGGAGAGGACTACAATTCAGCATGTCCTGTATACATTGTATATTATATAACGGAGGACTACAATTCCCAGCATGTCCTGTATACATTGTATATTATAGAGCGTAGGACTACAATTCCCAGCATGTCCTGTATACATTGTATATTATAGAGCGTAGGACTACAATTCCCAGCATGTCCTGTATACATTGTATGTTATAGAGCGGAGGACTACAATTTCCAGCATGTCCTGTATACATTGTATATTATACACAGGAGGACTACAAGTCCCAGCATGTCCTGTATTCATTGTATATTATAGAGTGGAGGTGAGTCTTGTCTGTGCCCCCCCCTCCGATGTGTATGAAGGTGCCCCTCCCCCATGAAGGGTGTTATCTGTCCTAGGAGAAGCTTTTCCTTATCTCGGGGAGTCAGACTTCCCTGTGATATGTAGAAGAAGGTGGACGACTCTGATTGGTGTGTTGGTTGGGGGTGTGTCCAGTGGTGGCAAATGTCCCTGAGAGTACGGGGGAGGGGGGTTCCAGCATGTCCTGTATACATTGTACAGTATACACCGGAGGACTACAAGTCCCAGCATGTCCTGTATACATTGTATATTATACACAGGAGGACTACAAGTCCCAGCATGTCCTGTATACATTGTATATTATATACAGGAGGACTAAAAGTCCCAGCATGTCCTGTATACATTGTATATTATATACCGGAGGACTACAAGTCCCAGCATTTCCTTATACATTGTATATTATATACCGGAGGACTACAAGTCCCAGCATGTCCTGTATACATTGTATATTATATACCAGAGGACTACAAGTCCCAGCATGTCCTGTATACATTGTATATTATACACCGGAGGACTACAAGTCCCAGCATGTCCTGTATACATTGTATATTATACACCGGAGGACTACAAGTCCCAGCATGTCCTGCATACATTGTATATTATACACAGGAGGACTACAAGTCCCAGCATGACCTGTATACATTGTATATTATACACCAGAGGACTACAAGTCCCAGCATGTCCTGTACCCATTGTATATTATATACCGGAGGACTACAAGTCCCAGCATGTCCTGTATACATTGTATATTATAGACAGGAGGACTACAAGTCCCAGCATGTCCTGTATACATTGTATATTATACACCGGAGGACTACAAGTCCCAGCATGTCCTGTATACATTGTATATTATAGACAGGAGGACTACAAGTCCCAGCATGTCCTGTATACATTGTATATTATACACCAGAGGACTACAAGTCCCAGCATGTCCTGTATACATTGTATATTATACACCGGAGGACTACAAGTCCCAGCATGTCCTGTATACATTGTATATTATACACCGGAGGACTACAAGTCCCAGCATGTCCTGTATACATTGTATATTATACACAGGAGGACTACAAGTCCCAGCATGTCCTGTATACATTGTATATTATATACTGGAGGACTACAAGTCCCAGCATGTCCTGTATACATTGTATATTATAGACAGGAGGACTACAAGTCCCAGCATGTCCTGTGTACATTGTATATTATACACAGGAGGACTACAAGTCCCAGCATGTCCTGTATACATAATATAATAAAATATAGCAGCAAAGTAAGGAAAGTAATATACATCTATATATCATATTACTTGTAGTCTTGTAGTGAGGGGTGTACTCACTTTTGTGAGATACTGTCCGTGTGTGTATATATATGGTATCTCACAAAAATAAGTACAATGGGCGTGGCTTGGCGCGCAATGTAGACGGCCGCACCGTGACAGAGCTCCGGGAGTCTGTGAGGCCCGGGACCCGCATAACGCCGCACATAAGCTGAATATGTCCACACAGCTGAGGAGGGCGACACATGGACACACTCTCCGCTCTCTGATTACCCCCAAAAAGAAAATCTCCCCAGGAAACCTCAGCAAATACAGATACAGCGGAGGTGGGAGATCTGCCAAGATGGCGCCGACCAACAGACACAGCATGGAGGAAGATATAGAGGATGACGAGGTGTCCCTGCCAGCATCTGAGGACTCAGCAGGTAACTTTGACAAGGACAAACCTCTGACCTATGCTAGCATGACTGATATAGCCGCAGATATCAAAAGATCATTTACATCAGCGATCACTGATATTAAAACAGAGCTATTAAAACTTTCTGAACAAATGGCTGTGTCTGAGCGCGCTGGGAGGAGGAGGGATCGAGCTCTGTCCAGATTAGATGACATTACCACTGTACATAACCAGCACTTAATCGATATGAACAGGCACTTAGAAGATTTAGACAACAGGGGAAGAAGACACAATATAAGGGTCCGTGGGATACCAGAATCTATTAACCCAGATCAAATCAAGCCTCCATATTCCATGGATTACTAAACAGGCCGGAACACTCCCCCATAGAGTTTGATAGAGCCCACAGAGCTCTCAGACCCAGAGCCCCTGATGATAATCCTCCCAGGGACATCATATGCTGTCTTCCCAATTTTGGTTTAAAGGAAGAAGTGTTGCAAAAAGCAAGAACCAATGACCAGATCCTGTTCAATGAGAGCACAAAACATCTGTTCCAGGACCTATCACCCATAACACTGAAGAATAGAAGGGCACTGAAACCCATCCTGGAGGTTCTAAAAGAAAGGAACATAAACTACAGATGGAAATTCCCTTTCGCTCTTCAAGCATCATACATGGGTAAACAATACACACTCAGAACACCCAATGAACTGGACAGATTCTGTGAAAACCTTCACATTGCACCAGTAGAATTACCTGATTGGTATACGGAGTTTCTACTACCCCCTGAAATTTCCAATCCACCATCCACCGGCAGATCAGACATATTCCACTTGCCCACCCACCAGGGGAAAAGTCGCAGAAACGCCAATAGAAACAGCTATGACTCTCCTTCTTCCTCTAAAAGTGCCAAAAGCCAAATGCCCCGTACACACGGTCGGATTTTCCGATGGAAAATGTCCGATCGGAGCGTGTTGTCGGAAATTCCGACCGTGTGTAGGCTCCATCGGACATTTTCCATCGGATTTTCCGACACACAAAGTTGGACAGCAGGAGATAAAATTTTCCGACAACAAAATCCGTTGTCGGAAATTCCGATCGTGTGTACACAAATCCGATGGACAAAGTGCCACGCATGCTCAGAATAAATAAAGAGATGAAAGCTATTGGCCACTGCCCCGTTTATAGTCCCGACGTACGTGTTTTACGTCACCGCGTTTAGAACGATCGGATTTTCCGACAACTTTGTGTGACCGTGTGTATGCAAGACAAGTTTGAGCCAACATCCGTCGGAAAAAATCCTAGGATTTTGTTGTCGGAATGTCCGAACAAAGTCCGACCGTGTGTACGGGGCAAAAGACTAAAATGAATTTGAATCACTGGATTTAAATAAAATTCACCACTGTGACACCTATCTGGATTTTATCTATGACAGAATACAGAATGTTTTGCTCGGTCCCTTTTGTCATAGGAATCATTTTTTTTTTCTCTTGATTCCTTTTTCCCACTCCCATTTTTATTTTTCTTACTTCCATTTTCTTTTTAGCACTCCTACCTCAAACCTCACTAACCTGCTGACAAAATCTATAAGCATTAAAACTGCAATAGGATCCCTTTTATGAAGATCCACTAGAGGGCAACCTCGCACAACAGTTGACACTACAACCTCACTTCTACAGATTCCTGCTTGGCAATACATGCATTTAATACTTAATGGAAATATTCTGTGCGCCTTACATTTTTCCAAAAACCACATATATATATATAAGCGTAGAAGGAACCAGGATATGAGAAATGCATACTGTTTATACCCATTTTGCAAGAACTCAGTTACAGATTGGGAAACAGATTATTTCAGCTGAAACCCCTTCACACCCTCATCTATTGAAGATTGCATTCGTTTCTAGCAATTGCCTTATTGATAACCTGACTCTTAACCTAAACCCACCCCCGATACCTTATTCTACACAGAAGTCAGAAATGCCTACAAGACACACACATTCACAGGCATGAAATTGTTACCAATTGACCAGACCTACAAGTGGTGACACACATTCAGCATTCCCTCTGAAATCACATACCATCACTGGAAGTCCAAGTGACAGGCCCACATGTGATATATCTAACCAAACGGTGGGTACACAGATTCATGTCTGCACGTTTGCCACTATACAACATCCTATCCTCCCATTGCGGGATCATCAAATACCACCAGGCTGAAAGGATATCAGACATTACGAGACTTTGTCTGCCTGGTTTTACCTTTACTCAGGCATTAAAAAGGAAACTTTTAGGTGGACTTGCTTACAGAAGCCTTTTCAGTCTCCAGGTATCGGAATCTGATATGACTTCAAAAAGCTCACAAAAGCCTAAACTGCAGAGTACTATTACAGCAGTTCTAATTTCATTTAGTTCTTTTTGAGTTTCCGACCCTGGGACTTACTTGATCTTAGGATTAGAATAGATTTAAGGTCCATTCCAGGTCTTTACATTATACTAGTCTAGAATAGAAAGTACCCTGCTATACTTAGGGTTATGGTTTCACAACGTTAAATGGTTTGATTGGTTTCAATTTTTTCTTCTTTTTTGTTCTTTTCTTTCTCAAATGTTTTATATGTTAACCGCCTTATCCAACCCATGCAGAACTTCGCAAAATGTGTATATCTGATGGGACGAACAGAAAAGTTTCTCCATACTTACAGGTATTTGACTTACACCATCCTTTTTTTAACACTTAAGCAAAGTGTCGCTCTCTGTGGTAAACAGATTACAGATAACGATACTTTCTACAAGACAAAAATCGCTTCTCATACTATCTTCTAGACACACCCGGGTCTCGCAGCATCCTACGAGACAGTTCCAAACCCCAAACTTACTTAAGTAACAAATAATAAATAACGACACCAACGCGCCTCCCACATACCCCCAGAGTATATATTAGTGCCTAGTCACCTAGGTTACTAATTGGCTCTCCACCTTTTAGGTGGGATTTGAGCACACACTCAACCACCCCCACTTAACCCTCCCCAATCTTCTCCACCCCCCCCTTGTATCAACCCCCCCCCTCCTGGAGTACGCCAAAAGAGACCAGAACATCTCCCATAACAATTAAATACTAGACAAAACCTACTTATCTCAATATCCTCATGTAATTTAACCGACAACTTTCATCATGGCATATAAATTCCTAGGAAAATCACCAACTCTAATCTCACACAATGTTAATGGCCTGAATATACCTGAAAAAAGAACAAAAATGCTTAAAGAACTTAAAAAAACTATGCCGTCTATCGTGTTCCTACAAGAAACTCATTTTAAAAGCGAACATATACCCAAATTCACAGACAACATATTCACAGAAATGCATCACGCCACCAACCCTTCAGCCAAATCTAAAGGAGTCTCCATCCTCATCAACAAAAACTCCCCCTTCAAACTACAACAAAAACTTATAGACCCAGAAGGACGCTACCTTTTTCTTAAAGGGGATTGGGCAGGAGCATCCGTTACATTGGCTAACGTATATTTCCCAAACACAGCCCATATCACATTCTGTCGTAAATTCTTAGACAAACTAAAATGGTTCGCTGAAGGATTCATCATCCTGGGAGGGGACTTTAACGTCCCCCTCTCCCCCCGAAAAAACACATCAACAGGCCACACCATCCTAACATACAGAATCTTACGACGCCTTAAACTGCTCTTAAATTCCCTATCACTAGTAGACACCTGGAGACCCATCCACACGACTGAGAGGGACTACACCTTTTTCTCAGCACCGCACAAAAGATACTCTCGGATAGACTTAATTTTTGTCACACAGAGAGACCTAAGCAAATTGGAAGCTGCAGAAATAGGCATAGTCGCTCTTTCTGACCACGCCCCCACGGCTATATCTTTACGACTTGACTCACCCCAACAAACGACCTTTAATTGGAGACTCAATGCGTCACTCCTAACTGATCAAAGAGTGAAGGATGAAATACAGGACAATATAATTGACTACTTTAAGAACAACCTAGACACAGACACCAATCCTTGGACTAATTGGGAAGCTCACAAAAGTGTCATGAGAGGTCATCTAATAAAATGGGGATCTAGATTAAAAAGAGAAAAAGAGAAAGAAATCTCTAAGCTGACTTCACAAATAGCAAAACTAGAAACTCTGCACAAACAATCCCTCTTAACCTCAGCAGAAGAGGAATTGAGACGCTGTAGGAACTCGCTAAAATCAATTCTAGATTTGAAGACCAAAAAAGCACTTTTTTTCAAAAAAAGTATATATTTTGAATATGGAGACAAAAGTGGGAAACTACCAGCCAAAGCCCTTAAAGATATGACACAAGCCGGAAAAGTGCATGCTATACAGGACAAAGACGGAATTCTTAGACATAAACCTACCGATATAGCAGACCTCTTTCACAAATTCTACTCAAGACTATACAACCTCCCTGAACAACATAAACCCCCACACCTAACATTGACAAAACAGGAAACGATACAGCAATTTCTGACAGACAGCAAGATACCCTCGCTTTCCCAAGTTGACATAAATAACTTTGAGGAACCTATTTCCACCAATGAACTACTAGAAGCCATTAAAGATCTCAAGACAGGGAAAAGTCCAGGACCAGACGGGTTCACCTCACAATATTACAAAACATACACTCACGTCCTAACCAAACCCCTTATATCAGCTTTCAATTACCTAGCAAAACATAACCATGACCACGACTCGTTCCTCATGGCCCACATCGCCGTGATCCCCAAACCTGACAAAGACCACACAGACTGCGCCAACTACAGGCCTATATCTTTACTAAACATAGATTTAAAATTTTGGCCAAGATACTGGCCAATAGATTAAAACCCCTCCTTTCAAAGATCATAGGACCAGAACAAGTAGGATTCATGCCAGGTAGAGAGGCACGTGATAATACCACTAAAGCACTTAACTTAATTCACTATGCCCATAACTCTAAGACAAAAGGGCTCCTTCTCTCTACTGATGCCAAGAAGTCTTTCGATAGAGTCTCGTGGAAATACATGATGTCTACCTGCTCACATATCGGACTGAATGAGAATATGCTCTCATGGATCTCAGCACTCTATCGAAACCCCCAGGCTAAAATTAAAGTTAACAATATTTTCTCAGACCCAATCAAGATACGAAATGGGACTCGACAAGGATGTCCCCTTTCGCCCCATCTCTTCATCATATCTTTAGAACCCCTAATAAGAACTATTAATTTATCTGCAGATATAAAGGGTTTTAAGGTAGGAGACAGAGAATACAAAATTGCCGCTTACGCGGATGATCTTTTATTCTTCCTGACACACCCTCACATCTCTGTCCCCAACCTTGAGAAATCTTTCGAGATATTCGGCTTTATTTCCAATTTCAAAATTAACAAGTCTAAGTCTGAAGCACTGAATATCAATTTACCAACAGAGCAACTCAAATTGATGAAAGATAATCATAATTATAAATGGGAACAAAACTCCTTGAAATACCTAGGGATAAATCTAACTAGTAACCTTGACTCTCTATTTGCAAATAATTACAAACCCCTTCTCATCACTTTGAACAAAGACCTCCAAAAATGGACAACTAAAACTTTCTCCTGGTTCGGCAGAGCTTCAATTCTAAAAATGACAATTCTACCGACATTACTTTATTTGTTTAATACGCTCCCCATCAAAATTCCTGAATCCTTCTTCACCAATCTCCTCAGAGCACAACGACGCTTCCTGTGGGCTGATAAAAAACCCAAAATAAATCTTAACTTATTGTCCCTACCCAAATACAAAGGGGGAATAGGACTCCCAAATTTCAAAAAATATCACCTAGCATCCCACATCACGAGAATCATTGATTGGCATTGCCATAACTCAAACAAAGACTGGATCCAACTAGAACAAACTTTAAGCCCTTTCAACTTAACCTTCTATCCATGGTCCATACATTCCAAAACGGATAAGAATATAAAACATCCCCTAATCGCAAACACACTTGAAGTTTGGCACAAGGTAGCCGGCACCCACAACCTAGCCTCAATTCCAGGCCCACTAACTCCTGTTACCAACAACCCAGACTTTACCCCAGGTCTACATCTGAGGAACATGCCGACTCGCACAGCCTCCCAATGCCTAGTTAACTCTAATATCAAATCCCTAGACATACTTAGGGCAGAGTGGGAAGGATCACCTCCTGGCACGTGGCTATATATGCAACTCAAAATCTTCCTGATAAATAGCAAACACAGATCATCTTACAGCCTACCATTACTCCCTTTAGAAAAATTATGCTTCGAAAGAGCACCAATAACCAACATCACTTCTCTAGCTTATTGCTGGCTGAATCAAAAGCAACACACAGACGACTTAAAGCATAAAGAAAAGTGGGAAAAAGACTTAAATACTAAGATTACCTCTAAACAATGGGAGAATGCCTGTATTATGACTCATAAATGCTCTCTAAGCACTAAATATCAGGAGATCTCTTATAAAATCCTCACCCAATGGTATATCACACCACATAAAGCCAGGAGATGGTCCCCCACAAACTCTGACATCTGCTGGCGCTGCAGGAAGGACGTTGGTAACTTCCTCCATATATGGTGGTAATGCCCACCACTTCAGGCCTTCTGGGAAACGGTGATAAAATGGACCAAATTCATAACAGACTCAAAAAAGTGAATTCAATGCTGCTGCCTGTCTAATTAATGTCAATAAATTCACCATAAGTAGATATAAAAAATCCCTTTCTAGGCATTTATTATTAGCCGCTAAAACACTAATACCCCTCCATTGGAAGACCACACATATTCCACACATTAAAGTCTGGTTAGAAAGAGTAAATTACATTTACAAGATGGAAGAGATTGCCGCCATGAAGAAAGAAAATAGCACAAATTTCAACCGTACCTGGCAACCGTGGTTAGTGTTTATACACTCCTCTGTTTTCAACTCACTCACTAACTAATGTCCCTCAGGAAACAGAATGCTGTCTATTATTGAAAGATTGTTTTAGGCCACAATATACTTCAATATTGCTTATTCTGTCCTCTGATGTTGGTTAACGAATATACTATAATATATATTTGATGTCACGATTCTTAAAACACCACTTTTCATTATAGTGGGATACTTATTATTTACTACCCCTTACCTACTATAGTACTCCTTACCTATACTCCCTACCCCCCTTACCCCTACCTCCCCTCTTACTCTCCCTTTTTCTCACCTTCTGATCCCTCTATATCCATACCCTCCCCCCTCACCCCCCCTTATTCATATCCTATACTGAATAGTTCATAATACATTCATAAACTCCAATAATTACTTACTCAATCATATGACGAAATTCCATTTGCAAATAACAGTTACTAAATGTAACACCTTTACACTGAGGATAAATGTTCTTGTGTTTTTTTCTGCTGTTCAAATTGTATTACATGCACTTATTGTAATATCATAAGCTTTAATAAGTAAAATTAAAAGGTGTCCTTCGCGCCCGGTGGATAATCTATAGTGAGGTGTCTAGATAATTATGTGAGTATATATAAATAAAAATAAAAATATTGCAGCAAAATGAGGGTGTTCACACCAACACTTAATACGATGATAATAAAATATATTTCGCGCAATATTAATATGTGAAAGATGTGTGCTGAGGTAGGTAATGGTTGCTGCAGCTAATTAATGCTAGGATCAATGATCTCTAATTGCATTATATAGCAATCACTGCTGTTAGCTGATGAAGTGATGATAATAAATTAAACGTGAATAATTACAAATAAATACTGCAATAGTAGTTAAAATAACACTCTACTAATGACGTGAATAAATAACGTGGGTAAACGTGTATGACCGTGCATAAATACCTCCTGTGAATAAAAAGCAATGAAATCTTCTAAAATCGTTAATTAAATGTGCAATCAATCATAAATAATACCATAGAGCAATAATCATAAAATGGTGACCATATAAATCAATAATGATAGTCCGCTGTAGTGCTATAGTAAAGTGCAAGTGATCAAAACAAAATATAGTATGTAGAAAGTTGATAAGTTGTAGCATATAGAAAGTCTATAAATATTTCTTCTATTAAATCTTGATATATGTGATGTGATAGGTATGTATCCTTCTGCTGCTGGTGTCTCCTAGTGTGGTCTCACAGAACCCTCACCTTCAGTCTGTAGTTTTCAGGCATTCAGTGGTATGGCTTTAAGACGTGGAATTAATCTTTGGAAGCCTTTCTTTCTTTTTTTATTATTTCTCCATCATTCCCTCTATGTGGCTCCGCTCTGGTAAACTCAGCAATAGGGGAGATAAATAAAGAGGGAGGGGGGAGAAAAGAGGCTCCACTAGTGTATTAAAGTTTTAAAATCAAAGGGGGGATGTTTATTTAGGTAATGCTCTTACATTTGTATTGTTAAAAACAGGCAAAGTTAATGCAAAAACGAACTGGCGTTCTCAGCGCCCTCTCACTTGTGCTTCAGGTGTGTGTGCCACTCCAGCCAATCCCTACGCGTTACGACACCGTCACGTGTCTTCATCTGAGAGGGCGCTGAGAACGCCAGTTCGTTTTTGCATTAAAGAAGGGCTTCCAGAGATTACTTCCACATCTTAAAGCCATACCACTGAATGCCTGAAAACTACAGACTGAAGGTGAGGGTTCTGTGAGACCACACTAGGAGACACCAGCAGCAGAAGGATACATACCTATCACATCACATATATCAAGATTTAATAGAAGAAATATTTATAGACTTTCTATATGCTACAACTTATCAACTTTCTACATACTATATTTTGTTTTGATCACTTGCACTTTACTATAGCACTACAGCGGACTATCATTTTTAATAAAACTTTGATTGTGAAAAAAAAAATAAAAATAAGTACACCCCTCAGTCACATTTTTGAAAATCTTTTCTTCTATCTTTTCATGTGACAACACTGAAGAAATGACACTTTGCTACAATGTAAAGTAGTGAGTGTACAGCTTGTATAACAGTGTAAATTTGCTGTCCCCTCAAAATAACTCAACACACAGCCATTAATGTCTAAACCGCTGGCAACAAAAGTCAGTACACCCCTAAGTGAAAATGTTCAAATTGGGCCCAAAGTGTTAATATTTTGTGTGGCCACTAGGGATGAGCTTCGTGTTCAGGGGCCAGCTTAAGGGCAGCACACTGACCGCAAAGCTCCGCATGTGCAGAGCGCTGCTGTCTCTGCGCGTTATTCCAAAAGTTCTTTGGTGTGGGCCTTTTTTGAGACGAGTGCATCAGATCCCACCACTGCTATTTGCAACATATGTCTCAAGCGTATCTCACGTGGCCAAAACATCTCCCGCTTGGGCACCACATGCTTGACCAGACATATGTTGACCTGTCATGCAGTTCGTTGGCAAGCGTACCTAAAAGACCCACACCAAAGAACAAAGAGGACCTCTCCTTGCTCCTCATCAGCTGAGATCTCCAACCCCACTATACCTTCAGTCCTCTCTGAGACCTGCTATGGGTACACCGATGTCAGATTGTACCAGGCAAATTTCCCTGCCCCAGCTGCTGCACCGCCGAAAGAAGTTCGCTCCCAGCCATCCACATGCCCAGCGGTTGAATGCTAGCTTGGCAAAATTGCTAGCACTTCAACTGCTGCCTTTTCAGTTGGTAGACTCTGCCCCCTTCCGTGAGTTTGTGGAATGTGCGGTTCCTCAGTGGCAGGTTCCCAAACGCCACTTTTTTTCACAGAAGGCGATTCCGGCTCTCTACCGGCATGTGGAAGGCAATGTCTTGGCCTCGCTGGACAGGGCAGTCAGCGGTAATGTGCATATTACCGTTGACTCATGGTTCAGCAGGCATGGACAGGGACGTTACCTAAGTTTCACAGCGCATTGGGTGACTCTGCTGGCAACTGGGAAGGATGCAGGACAAGGTGCAGTAGTGTTGGAGGTTGTTCCGCCACCACGCCTCCAAAATGCTAATTATTGTGACACACCTCTCTCCTCCATTCCCTCCTCTTCTTCTTCCTCCATGGCCTCTTCCTGTGCTTTGTCCTCGGAACCAGTGTTGCTCCGTAGGCGTTCAAGGGGCTACGCAAGTACGCAGGCCAAAAGGTGCCATGCGGTGCTTGAGCTGGTGTGCTTGGGGGACAGGAGCCACACTGAGGCAGAGATTCTGTCAGCTCTGCAGGGGCAGGTTCAGAGGTGGTTGACGCCACGCCAGTTTAAGCCAGGAATGGTGGTTTGCAACAATGTCACCAACCTCCTCTCCGCCCTCCGACAGAGACAACTGACCCATGTGCCCTGTTTGGCTCACGTCCTTAACTTGGTGGTGCAGCGGTTCTTGGGCAGGTACCCGGGCTTACAGGATGTCCTGAGGCAGGCCAGGAAAGTCTGTGTGCATTTCCGCTGGTCATATAATGCCAGTGCTTGGCTGGCAGACCTACAAAAGGAATTTAACCTGCCCAAGAACCGCCTAATCTGTGACATGCCCACCAGGTGGAACTCAACGTTGGCCATGCTGCAACGGCTTTACACGCAGCAGAGGGCCATCAATGAGCACCTGTGTGACTATGGCACCAGGACAGGATCAGGGGAGCTTGTTTTTTTTTCCCCACGCCAGTGGGCCATGATCAGGGATGCATGCACTGTCCTGTCACCATTTGAGGAGGCCACGAGGATGGTGAGCAGTGACAGTGCACGCATCAGTGACACTGTCCCCCTTGTCCACGTGTTGGAGCACACGCTGCATGGAATAATGGACAGGGCACTTGAGGCAGAACAGAGGCAGGAAGAGGAGGACTTCCTTAGCTCTCAAGGCCCCTTTATCCAGACAGTGTTCCTGCGTGCCCGCTGATCACACAGGAAAAGGACGAGGAGGAGGAGGATTGTGTCAGCATGGAGGTGGAGCCTAGCACTCAGCATCAGCAGCAGTCTTTAAGGGATCATTTACAGTCGCAAGAAATTCATGGACTTGTACGTGGCTGGGAGGAGGTGGCTGCGGACCATGTCGTCCTTAGTGACCCAGAGGACTCTGGACTGAATGCCTCAGCAAACCTACGCTGCATGGCCTCCCTAATCCTGCAAAGCCTGCGAAAGGATCCTCGTTTTCATGGTATCAAGGAGAGGGATCATTACTGGCTGGCAACCCTCCTTGATCCACGTTACAAGGTTAAGTTTGCGGACCTTGTCTTGCAATCGCAGAGGGAGCAGAGGATGAAACATCTTCGGGAGGCCTTGCAGAAAGGTTTGTTCAATGCATTTCTAGAGACTGGGAGGTTACAATTTCCTGGTCCTCCTGTACAACATGTTGCTGAGGCTTCGGTCAGTCACAGAAGGAGTGGTGGAGAAGGTGGCCATCTGACCGATGCGTTTAAAAAATTTTTAGTCCGCAGCCCCAAGATATGATAGGTTCCAGCAACCATCGCCAGCGTCTGTTTTACATGATGCAGGAATACCTAGGGGCAAGATCAGACTTGGACACCTTTCCCACCAAAAATCCTCTGGGTTGCTGGGTCTTGAGGATGTATCACTGGCCAGAGCTTGCACAGTATGCAATTGAGCTACTGGCCTGTCCTGCATCCAGCGTTCTTTCGGAATGCACATTCAGTGCTGCTGGAGGCTTTGTAACCGATCACAGGGTGCGTCTGTCCACCGACTCGGTCGATCAACTGACCTTCATAAAAATGAATTAGTCTTGGATCACCACCAGCTACCAAGCACCTGATGCTGATGTAACCGAATAATTTTTTTTGAAATCTCAGATTCCTTCAAGACTGCCTATGCTGATGCTGAGTGACTTTCTTGTTATGCTGAGTGACTATCCTCTTCCCCTCAATGATCATGCTGATAGCTTGTAAGAATATTTTTGGTTCTGGGCACCGCCACCAGTGCCTAAGGCTCAATTTTTCTGTCCCTGTTCAACAGGTGCGTGTAATTACAATTCTTGATCTAATATTTCACAGAAGGGCCAGTTCCTGCATCCACCAAGAGTAACTGTGAGGGCTTACAGTGTTGTGGCAACACCAACACCTAAGGCCTCAATTTCTGCAGAGTATATAGGGCAGGACCCTACTTTTAAACATCCAACTTACAAACGACTCCTAATTGCAAACGGAAGGAGACAACAGGAAGTGAGATGAAATCTACCCCTAGTGTAGGAAATTTCTGCTTCTAAGACCACCCAGATAGGTTCAGGTAATGCAGGAAGACCTCCGTTGACCCCCAGGCCTGGAGATATCAATAAAGTGACACAGAAGACAGGTTTGCTTAGCCACTTAATGATATCTAATTATCAGTTCTCAGACATACAGTATTTATGTCATTTGAGGGATGGGAGGAATTTTACTAACCTTATACATGTCATTGAAATGAAAATAGGTTCAGTTAATATTTAACTATTAGCTGGTGTTATAAGACAAAATCTTGCATCATTTTTACTATTAGAGTATTCTTAAACAGGTGTTGAAGGAAGCACTTTTATTATCAAGAACAAACATGAGCTAGGACAAACTTCACATTCTAGCTATATTAAAATGTATATGTAACCTTGAGAAGGTTTTCTATAGATAACAGCTTAAAGATAATGTGGGTTTCAGTTGAAACTCATATTTGAGTTTTCTCAATTTTCCTGTAAAACATAAGATGGTGTCTTAGATCTAAAATGGAGTCCCTCATGATATGTGCTATGTTCTTTACACCTAGGAAGGGAAATTCTCTCCTGTAAGAGTTAATATGGGAAAAACATTTCTCCTCTCCACTGATGCTTTCCAATCCTTGTTTCACTAAAAACCCAAATTTTCAAAAAACATTTGTCATTGGGACAGAAAGTGAGGTGAAATCTTCTGAAGAGGAGGGCAGACAGCAAAACAAATGTCACAGGGGTGATAACCTTTCCCTATGTTTTCCAAAAAGATTTAAAATAGATTTTTTGGCTGGAGCTACACTTACAAAATGTACCAGTTCAAAATTACAAACAGATTCTACATAAGAACAAACCTACAGTCCCTGTCTTGTTTTCACCGCCTGTATACTGCTGTTCAGAGTATATAGGGCCTGGGGGCCCAACACCTTTCCTTATTTTAATTTGGGTGCGGGGTTCCCCTTAATATCCATACAAGACCCAAAGGGCCTGGTAATGGACTGGGGGGTACCCATGCCGTTTGTCTCACTGATTTTCATCCATATTGCCATGACCCGACATGACATTAAACCCGCAAGCAGTTTTAAATTAGATTTTTTCCTTTAAAAATGACATTTGGTGCAGGAACTGTTCTAAACACGGGAAACACGCGTTACTTTACAGGCATACTATAGACACCCCCCAGGTACGATATTTAAAGGAATATTTCTTTTTTTTTTTTCACTTTAAGCATCATTAAAATCACTGCTCCCGAAAAAACGTCAGTTTTGTAAACTTTTTTTGCATTGATACATGTCCCCTGGGGCAGGACCCGGGTCCCCAAACACATTTTAGGAAAATACCATGCAAATTTGCCTTTTAAATTAGCACTTTTGATTTCAAACGTTCGCGTCCCATAGACGTCAATGGGGTTCTAACGTTCGTGCAAATTTTCGGTCCGTTCGCAGGTTCTGGTGCGAACCGAACCGGGGGGTGTTCGGCTCATCCCTAGTGGGCACCATTATTTTCCAGCACTGCCTTAACCCTCTTGGGCATGGAGGTCACCAGAGCTTCACAGGTTGTCACTGGAGTCCTCTTCCCCTCCTCCATGACGACATCACAGAGCTGGTGGATGTTAGAGACCTTGCCCTCCTCCACCTTTCATTTGAGGATGCCCCACAGATGATCAATAGGGTTTAGGTCTGGAGACATGCTTGGCCAGTCCATCACCTTTACCCTCAGCTTCTTTAGCAAGGCAGTGGTCATCTTGGAGGTGTGTTTGGGGTGGTTATCATGTTGGAATACTGCCCTGTGGCCCAGTCTCTGAAGGGAGGGGATCATGCTCTGCTTCAGTATGTCACAGTACATGTTGGCATTCATGGTTCCCTCAATGATCTGTAGCCCCTCAGTGCCGGCAGCACTCATGCAGCCCCAGACCATGACACTCCCACCACCATGCTTGACTGTAGACAAGACACACTTGTCTTTGTCCTCCTCACCTGGTTGCCCCCACACACGCTTGTCACCATCTGAACCAAATACGTTTATCTTGGTCTCATCAGACCACAGGACATGGTTCCAGTAATCCATGTCCTTAGTCTGCTTGTCTTCAGCAAACTGTTTGCAGGCTTTCTTGTGCATCATCTTTAGAAGAGGCTTCCTTCTGGGATGACAGCCATCCAGACCAATTTGATGCAGTGTGCGGCATATGTTCTGAGCACTGACAGGCTGACCCCCCACCCCTACAACCTCTGCAGCAATGCTGGCAGCACTCATACGTCTATTTCCCAAAGACAACCTCTGGATATGACGCTGAGCACGTGACCTCAACTTCTTTGGTGGACCATGGTGAGGCCTGTTCTGAGGGGAACCTGTCCTGGTATACCGCTGTATGGTCTTGGCCACCGTGCTGCAGCTCAGTTTCAGGGTCTTGGCAATCTTCTTATAGCCTAGGCCATCTTTATGTAGAGCAACAATTCTTTTTTTCAGATCCTCAGAGAGTTCTTTACCATGAGGTGCCATGTTGAACTTCCAGTGACCAGTATGAGAGAGTGAGAGCGATAACACTAAATTTAACACACCTGCTCCCCATTCACACCTGAGACCTTGTAACACTAACGAGTCACATGACACCGGGGAGGGAAAATGGCTAATTGGGCCCAATGTGGACATTTTCACTTAGGGGTGTACTCACTTTTGTTGACAGCGGTTTAGACATTAATGGCTGTGTGTTGAGTTATTTTGAGGGGACATCAAATTTACACTGTTATACAAGCTGTACACTCACTACTTTACATTGTAGACAAGTGTCATTTCTTCAGTGTTGTCACATGAAAAGATAGAAGAAAAGATTCACACAAATGTGACTGAGGGGTGTACTTACTTTTGGGAGATAATATATATATAGTATGTGTGTATGTGTGTGTGTGTGTGTATTATATATTATTGTTCCATATCTGAGTGTGGATCCCCACTAACATCTGTGTCCCCAGAGAGCCCCCCCTATACATCAGGGTTCCCAGAGAGCCTCCCCCTAGAGAGGGGGTTGAGGGTGGGTGAGAGAGAGGGGGTGAGGGGGGTGGGTGAAAGGGGATGAAAGAGTGAGAGGGGGGTGAGGGAGGATGAGAGAGAGAGAGGGGGGTGGGAAAGAGAGACCCGCTAGCCCTGCCTACAGTCCCTACTGTCCCAGCCCCTGTCTGTGTGGGTAGGCACCATATCCACCTACCTCCCACCCGTCCAGCTGCTCAGGCCTCCCCCTCCCTCTTTGATGCTGCTGCCCTGCACCCCACCACCACCGGACCAGTGGCAGGATGTTCCAGTCCAGGACCATGACAAGGGACAGGGCGCAACTTTTTAGGCCCCACGAGAACTAGAGGGGGAGGAAGTGGAAACCTCCTCCGCTTTGAATGCTGGTCAGGGAGGGAGTTGCGGCCATGACGTCACTGGTTGCTAGACGCTAGGGGGCTCTAGCAACCAGTGGCCAGGAGTAGAGTCAGGTGGAGGCAGGGCCGGAGCCAGTGCTACAGCGGCTCAGTCCACCCCTTCCCCTGCATTCCGGACTTCTCCGGGTGTTAGTTTCATTCCGCGACAATGCAGTGTCCCGGAATGAAGGTGCCCGGGATCGGGACATACCTGCTAATTGCGGGACTGCACTGCACGACTCCACTGTTTGTGTATATATATATATATATATATATATATATATATATAAAATTGAAATAATATTGCGCCAGTCCCAAAGAAAAAATAAGAGTGAAAAGCTGCCAACACAACAATCAGACAAATTGTAAATCACGAATAAAAATAAAGTGTGGCGCTAAAATGAACTTGTTCCTCATTTAGGTCAGCCCCACTGAAATGGCAATCAGAGGGTCAAAAACTCCCCTATGAGGTATTTGCTCAAATAAAATCTTTTAAGAAATTATAAAAAAGAAAAAATAATAATATTAAATACTTTAAGTGAGCCCCCTATAGTCCACCCCATATATTGTACTGTATCAACTCAAGTGTACCTGACCAGAATTCAGTATCAATATCTTATAGGGGATATCTATGTGGGGATTAATATATGTGCTATGTAAAACATAGAAGAAAGGTCCCCATCAAGGGGAAGAAAAAAAATGTGTGGTATTTGAATCTCGTGAAGAAACACAAAATATATTAAACCGTGATATCACCAGACATATAAACAAGCATCATGAGAGTACATATATCGTATTAATGAGTGAAGAATAATTTTAAACTCGATGTGATGACAAAGATAAATAGTGTTCATAAGTAAATTAAATATAAATCAGATGCAAGTCCCAATGGTGGACCTATGGAGGTACACCTGGATGTTTGGCTGCTTGAGCTCCCTCTGAACTGCCCGGATGTCTCACATACCGAAGTACTAAAGTAGGAACTGCGGATACAGGTATGTATAAAATACTCTTACCAAGAGTGATGGACTCACCGGCCAGCGGCTTCGGAGTCAAGGAAAGCATGTACTAGCCCGAACGGCAGTAGGTGGAGTGCTGCTTCATCTGTTTGGTAGAGATGCTGGGAGGTAAGAGTCACCATCAAACGGTCTCCTACAGTCAGGTATTACAGTCACCTTATAGCTCCTGGGTTACAGAAGCGCCTCTCCCGGGCTGCTTCTCCCTCGCCCGGGAGAGGCGCTTCTGTAACCCAGGAGCTATAAGGTGACTGTAATACCTGACTGTAGGAGACCGTTTGATGGTGACTCTTACCTCCCAGCATCTCTACCAAACAGATGAAGCAGCACTCCACCTACTGCCGTTCGGGCTAGTACATGCTTTCCTTGACTCCGAAGCCGCTGGCCGGTGAGTCCATCACTCTTGGTAAGAGTATTTTATACATACCTGTATCCACAGTTCCTACTTTAGTACTTCGGTATGTGAGACATCCGGGCAGTTCAGAGGGAGCTCAAGCAGCCAAACATCCAGGTGTACCTCCATAGGTCCACCATTGGGACTTGCATCTGATTTATATTTAATTTACTTATGAACACTATTTATCTTTGTCATCACATCGAGTTTAAAATTATTCTTCACTCATTAATACGATATATGTACTCTCATGATGCTTGTTTATATGTCTGGTGATATCACGGTTTAATATATTTTGTGTTTCTTCACGAGATTCAAATACCACACATTTTTTTTCTTCCCCTTGATGGGGACCTTTCTTCTATGTTTTACATAGCACATATATTAATCCCCACATAGATATCCCCTATAAGATATTGATACTGAATTCTGGTCAGGTACACTTGAGTTGATACAGTACAATATATGGGGTGGACTATAGGGGGCTCACTTAAAGTATTTAATATTATTATTTTTTCTTTTTTAAATTTCTTAAAAGATTTTATTTGAGCAAATACCTCATAGGGGAGTTTTTGACCCTCTGATTGCCATTTCAGTGGGGCTGACCTAAATGAGGAACAAGTTCATTTTAGCGCCACACTTTATTTTTATTCGTGATATATATATATATATATATATATATATATACAGTGGGGACGGAAAGTATGCAGACCCCCTTAAATTTTTCACTCTTTGTTATATTGCATCCATTTGCTAAAATCATTTAAGTTAATTTTTTTCCTCATTAATGTACACACAGCACCCCATATTGTACACACAGCACCCCATATTGTACACACAGCACCCCACATTGACAGAAAAACACAGAATTGTTGACATTTTTGCATATTTATTAAAAAAGAAAAACTGAAATATCACATGGTCCTAAGTATTCAGACCCTTTGCTCAGTATGTAGTGGAAGCCCCCTTTTGATCTAATACAGCCATGAGTCTTTTGGGGAAAGATCCAACAAGTTTTTCACACCTGGATTTGGGGATCCTCTGTCATTCCTCCTTGCAGAACCTTTCCAGTTCTGTCAGGTTGGATGGTAAACATTGGTGGACGGCCATTTTTAGGTTTCTCCAGAGATGCTCAATTGGGTTTAAGTCAGGGCTCTGGCTGGGCCATTCAAGAACAGTCACGGAGTTGTTGTGAAGCCACTCCTTCGTTATTTTAACTGTGTGCTTAGGGTCATTGTCTTGTTGGAAGGTAAACCATCGGCCCAGTCTGAGGTCCTGAGCACTCTGGAGAAGGTTTTCCTCCAGGATATCCCTGTACTTGGCCGCATTCATGTTTCCTTCAATTGCAACTAGTCGTCCTGTCCCTGCAGTTGCTGCCACCACCATGCTTCACTGTTGGGACTGTATTGGACAGGTGATGAGCAGTGCCTGGTTTTCTCCACACATACCGCTTAGAATTAAGGCCAAAAAGTTCTATCTTGGTCTCCTCAGACCATAGAATCTTATTTCTCACCATTTTGGAGTCCTTCAGGTGTTTTTTTAGCAAACTCCATGTGGGCTTTCATGTGTCTTGCACCGAGGAGAGGCTTCCGTTGGGCCACTCTGCCATAAAGCCCCGACTGGTGCAGGGCTGCAGTGATGGTTGACTTTCTACAACTTTCTCCCGACTGTATCTCTGGAGCTCAGCCACAGTAATCTTTGGGTTCTTCTTTACCTCTCTCACCAAGGCTCTTCTCCCCCGATAGCTCAGTTTGGTCAGACGGCCAGCTCTAGGAAGGGTTCTGGTCGTCCCAAACATCTTCCATTTAAGGATTATGGAGGCCACTGTGCTTTCAGGAACCTTAAGTGCAGCAGAAATTTTTTCGTAACCTTGGCCAGATCTGTGCCTTGCCACAATTCTGTCTCTGAGCTCTTCAGGCAGTTCCTTTTGACCTCATGATTCTCATTTGCTCTGACATACACTGTGAGCTGTAAGGTCTTATATAGACAGGTGTGTGGCTTTCCTATTCAAGTCTAATCAGTATAATCAAATACAGCTGGACTCAAATGAAGGTGTAGAACCATCTCAAGGATGATCAGAAGAAATGGACAGCACCTGAGTTATATATATGAGTGTCACAGCAAAGGGTCTGAATACTTAGGACCATGTGATATTTCAGTTTTTCTTTTTTAATAAATCTGCAAAAATGTCACCAATTCTGTGTTTTTCTGTCAATATGGGGTGCTGTGTGCACAATATGGGGTGCTGTGTGTACAATATGGGGGGCTGTGTGTACAATATGGGGGGCTGTGTGTACAGTAATGAGGGAAAAAATGAACTTAAATGATTTTAGCAAATGGCTGCAATATAACAAAGAGTGAAAAATTTGAATACTTTCCATCCCCACTGTATATATATATAATGTATATAGATAAATTATATTATGTCTCTGGGATGGACAGTGAGTCCAACATGTCCTGTATACATTGTATAGTATACACCGGAGGACTACAAGTCCCAGCATGTCCTGTATACATTGTATAGTATACACCGGAGGACTACAAGTCCCAGCATGTCCTGTATACATTGTATATTATACACAGGAGGACTACAAGTCCCAGCATGTCCTGTATACATTGTATATTATACACAGGAGGACTACAAGTCCCAACATGTCCTGTATACATTGTATATTATACACAGGAGGACTTAAAGTCCCAGCATGTTCTGTATGCATTGTATATTATACACAGGAGGACTACAAGTCCCAGCATGTCATGTATACATTGTATATTATACACAGGAGGACTACAAGTCCCAGCATGTTCTGTATGCATTGTATATTATACACAGGAGGACTACAAGTCCCAGCATGTCATGTATACATTGTATATTATACACAGGAGGACTACAAGTCGCAGCATGTCCTGTATACATTGTATATTATACACCGGAGGACTACAAGTCCCAACATGTCCTGTATACATTGTATATTATACACAGGAGGACTACAAGTCTCAGCATGTCCTGTATACATTGTATATTATACACAGGAGGACTACAAGTCGCAGCATGTCCTGTATACATTGTATATTATACACCGGAGGACTACAAGTCCCAACATGTCCTGTATACATTGTATATTATACACCGGAGGACTAAAAGTCCCAGCATGTTCTGTATGCATTGTATATTATACACAGGAGGACTACAAGTCCCAGCATGTCATGTATACATTGTATATTATACACAGGAGGACTACAAGTCCCAGCATGTCCTGTATACATTGTATATTATACACAGGAGGACTACAAGTCTCAGCATGTCCTGTATATGTTGTATATTATACACCGAAGGACTACAAGTCCCAGCATGTCCTGTATACATTGTATATTATACACAGGAGGACTACAAGTCCCAGAATGTCCTGTATACATTGTATATTATACACAGGAGGACTACAAGTCCCAGCATGTCCTGTATACATTGTATATTATACACCGGAGGACTACAAATCCCAGCATGTCCTGTATACATTGTATATTATACACAGGAGGACTACAAGTCCCAGCATGTCCTGTATACATTGTATATTATACACCGGAGGACTACAAATCCCAGCATGTCCTGTATGCATTGTATATTATACACAGGAGGACTACAAGTCCCAGAATGTCCTGTATACATTGTATATTATACACAGGAGGACTACAAGTCCCAGCATGTCCTGTATACATTGTATATTATACACCGGAGGACTACAAATCCCAGCATGTCCTGTATACATTGTATATTATACACAGGAGGACTACAAGTCCCAGCATGTTCTGTATGCATTGTATATTATACACAGGAGGACTACAAGTCCCAGAATGTCCTGTATACATTGTATATTATACACAGGAGGACTACAAGTCCCAGAATGTCCTGTATACATTGTATATTATACACAGGAGGACTACAAGTCCCAGCATGTCCTGTATACATTGTGTATTATACACCGGAGGACTACAAATCCCAGCATGTCCTGTATACATTGTATATTATACACAGGAGGACTACAAGTCCCAGCATGTCATGTATACATTGTATATTATACACAGGAGGACTACAAGTCCCAGAATGTCCTGTATACATTGTATATTATACACAGGAGGACTACAAGTCCCAGAATGTCCTGTATACATTGTATATTATACACAGGAGGACTACAAATCCCAGCATGTCCTGTATACATTGTATATTATACACAGGAGGACTACAAGTCCCAGCATGTCCTGTATACATTGTATATTATACACAGGAGGACTACAAGTCCCAGAATGTCCTGTATACATTGTATATTATACACAGGAGGACTACAAGTCCCAGCATGTCCTGTATACATTGTATATTATACACCGGAGGACTACAAATCCCAGCATGTCCTGTATACATTGTATATTATACACCGGAGGACTACAAGTCCCAGCATGTCCCGTACACATTGTATATTATACACCAGAGGACTACAAGTCCCAGCATGTCCCGTATACATTGTGTGTCCCCCCCCCCGGTGTGTATGAAGGTGCCCCTCCCCCCATGAAGGGTGTTATCTGTCCTAGGAGAAGCTTTTCCTTATCTCGGGGAGTCAGACTTCCCTGTGAAATGTAGAAGAAGGTGGAGGACTCTGATTGGTGTGTTGGTTGGTATGTGTCCAGTGTTGAGAGAACGGGGGAGGGGGGGGTCTCTTGCTAATGTGCAGCTGGCAGTGGAGGGAGGATTTCCCACCTGAACACAAAGATGTCACTCTCCAGGAACACCCAATAAAACTGCCGCCAGGTAAGTGTCAAATATCGGAAGATACAATTAATATTTCAGTATCTTTAGGTGTTTCCGGAGATTTGTTTGATAGTTCAATAGTCAGGCTGACTTACACCAAAGTGTGGTTTTATTGTCACACAATTGTTATCATAGAAACAATGTAAAAAGTATAACAGTTCAGTGGAGGAAAAACACAAATATAAGAAGTCATAAAGATGTGACAAGCTGATGGAAGCGTGTGTCCTCATATCTCCATAGTCTTCCATGTCTCATGTGTCCTCATATCTCCATAGTCTTCCATGTCTCATGTGTCCTCATGTCTCCATAGTCTTCCATGTCTCATGTGTTCTCATATCTCCATAGTCTTCCATGTCTCATGTGTCCTCATATCTCCATAGTCTTCCATGTCTCATGTGTCCTCATGTCTCCATAGTCTTCCATGTCTCATGTGTCCTCATATCTCCATAGTCTTCCATGTCTCATGTGTCCTCATATCTCCATAGTCTTCCATGTCTCATGTGTCCTCATATCTCCATAGTCTTCCATGTCTCATGTGTCCTCATATCTCCATAGTCTTCCATGTCTCATGTGTCCTCATATCTCCATAGTCTTCCATGTCTCATGTGTCCTCATATCTCCATAGTCTTCCATGTCTCATGTGTCCTCATATCTCCATAGTCTTCCATGTCTCATGTGTCCTCATATCTCCATAGTCTTCCATGTCTCATGTGTCCTCATGTCTCCATAGTCTTCCATGTCACATGTGTCCTCATGTCTCCATAGTCTTCCATGTCTCATGTGTCCTCATATCTCCATAGTCTTCCATGTCTCGTGTGTCCTCATATCTCCATAGTCTTCCATGTCTCATGTGTCCTCATATCTCCATAGTCTTCCATGAATGAATGAATGAATGAAGGATTTGTAGAGCGCTGCAAATGCGAACTGAATCGCCTCAAGGCGCTAGAATGCGTTCTCTGTTGCCAGCTCTTAGAAAAGGAAGGTCTTTAGTTTTTTCCTGAAGGCCTGATGGTTTTCTTCCATGCGGATGTGGGTCGGAAGAGCGTTCCATAGTCGGGGTCCTTGGACTGCGAATCTTCGTTCTCCCTTTGCTTTGTAGCGATATTTAGGCATGATGAGGAGATTTTGGTTAGCTGATCGAAGGCTGCGATTGGGTGTATAGTGTTTTATTTTCTCCTGAAGATATAGCGGAGCGTTTCCTTGTATGCATTTGTGGGTGAGGCAGAGGGTCTTGAATTTGATCCGATTCTTTACGGTTAGCCAGTGTAGGGACTTTAGGGATGGTGAAATAGATTCCCAGGGTTTTTTTCCTGTCAACAGTCTTACCGCCGTGTTTTGAATGATGTAAGCGCGCAAGCTGATATTGGGGTAGTCCTAAGTAGAGCGAATTTGCGTAATCGAGTCGGGAATTGATGATTGTTCCCACAACTGCCGCTTTATCTTCTTCTGGGATGAAGGGGATGAGTCTGCGTAGGAGGCGGAGGAGATGGTGGGAACCGCTCACCACTGATCCTATTTGTGCATCCATTGTCATTCCTGAGTCAAAGATGACTCCAAGACTCTTGGCTTTGATGCTTGGAGTGATGGTCTTTCCTAAGATGGTGGGAGGTGTCCACGGGGTCTTAATTTTGGAATTTTTGTTGGCATGTAGAAGAAGAAGTTCTGTTTTTGCGCCGTTAAGTTTGAGGGAGCTGAAGGTCATCCAATCATCAAGTGGACAATCATGAGACAATCATCCATGTCTCATGTGTCCTCATATCTCCATAGTCTTCCATGTCTCATGTGTCCTCATATCTCCATAGTCTTCCATGTCTCATGTGTCCTCATATCTCCATAGTCTTCCATGTCTCATGTGTCCTCATATCTCCATAGTCTTCCATGTCTCATGTGTCCTCATGTCTCCATAGTCTTCCATGTCTCATGTGTCCTCATATCTCCATAGTCTTCCATGTCTCATGTGTCCTCATATCTCCATAGTCTTCCATGTCTCATGTGTCCTCATATCTCCATAGTCTTCCATGTCTCGTGTGTCCTCATATCTCCATAGTCTTCCATGTCTCATGTGTCCTCATATCTCCATAGTCTTCCATGTCTCATGTGTCCTCATATCTCCATAGTCTTCCATGTCTCGTGTGTCCTCATATCTCCATAGTCTTCCATGTCTCGTGTGTCCTCATATCTCCATACTTCCTAGTGTGAGCGAGAAGAATCCGGATATGACATTGTCTGTCACAGAATATATGTAATGAAGCTGAAGTTATCTTCTTATTCGTCCAGCTTCTTATTCAGGTTGGATCTTAATTCACAAAAGTGATTATTTACTAAACATTAATCTGGAATGTTTATAATAAAATTATGAACTTTAACAATTCTATCTCCCTATATGCCATGTATTTAAAGGGGTAATTCTGAATAAATATCTGAAAACCATCTTGGCTCACCCAAATTCCACATGTTTTATACTCATTGGGCATCCTTGTTTATTTTTTATTTTTATTTTTTTTTTGTTGTTTGTCGTTTAAAAAAAAAAAAAAAGTATTATTATTATTCCCTCTCTATACGCGCTGGGTTGTATGTTGTTATCGTTGTTTATGATGTTTGTATATAAAAGAAATTAAAAAAGGTGCAACATTTGGTGCCATATTTTATGATTTCTATCACTTGGCTCAGGCCAAATAGAATTTTCCTGTATAGTAGGATGCCCAATGAGTATAAAACAAGTGGAATTTGGGTGATCCAAGATAAATTTCATATAGGAATAGCTTGGTTTCTTATTCGGAATTTCCCATTGAAATGCATGGGTGACAGGGTGACAAGTTTGGTGCCATGTTTTAGGATTTCCATCACTCGGCTTGGGCCAAATTGAACTATCCTATATAGTAGGATGCCCAATGAGTATTAAACAAGTGGAATTTTGGTGAGCCAAAGTGGTCTTTATATACGAATAGCTTGGCTTCTTATTCAGAATTTCCCATTGAAATGCATGGGTGACAAGTTTGGTGCCATATTTTATGATTTCAATCACTTGGCTCGGGCCAAATTGAACTTTCCTATATAGTAGTGTAGCAATAACTCACGGTGGAGCTGCTGGTTTAAGCGGGTCTGTTACCTTCACTTTGCTTCCCTCTGTTTCACCGGCACTGGGTCTAGGGGTTCCGTTGAGGTTACTGCTGGACGACACACGCACCAACACTGGAGTACGTTTTCAATGCTTTATTAAACAGTAAAACTTTAGGAAGTAGCAGGAAAGAGGCGGGAAAGGAAACCTTCAGGAGGAACTCAAATATTTTCTTATAAGATCTTAGCAACAAATGTCCCGGTAGAATTCAGATAATTATGTGGATTGCATTCCCCTCGTGGGATACACTCTTTGCTCGTCTGGATAGGCCTCTCTCACCAGTCTAGCAGCCAGTACGCAGCACAAATCTAAAGTCTCTGCCACAGACTTACCTAGGGGGGTAAATCTGCACGATCCTCTGCCACAGGATGTATCAGATCTTCTGCAGTGAACACTCAGTCACAGTGCCTGAACCTTTAAGCCGAACCGGCCACACTATGCTGTAGAATTACTTCTTTTGGATACGTCCTGCAACCGAGTCACCAGGCCCCTCTATAGACCAGCATGCTGCATGATCTCTCCAAGATAGGTCCTCCCCTGGGATCTCCTCGTCTGTCCAGCTTCGTCACACAGGACCGACATCTCAGGACCATTCCTCGGCTGCGGTGGTAGGCCCCAGACAAGCCTCTGAGCCCACCCCTGCGCCGCAGCATCGTGGGCCTCCCGATCGGAGGACCACAAGGTAGCTCCTTAACGCATACCTGTCGGCCAGGAGGGCCAGCAGGTGGCTGTAAAACTAACCCCAAAATATGGCGTCTGTCCCATAAATACCCCCTTCCCAGAATGCAACTCGGAGGACCACCTCCACCGAGCGTGCCTCCGGGTCAGAGGAGCATCTATACACTTCGACACGTTGCCCTTCCAACACTGACTAATGGTAACAGCGACACCCACCGGTCAGCACGGAATTACACACAACGTCAGCCAAGCTGGAACAGAGGCAAACTTTTAACCTTCCTAACACACAATTTACTAAATTTACCTAATCGGCAGTAGATTGTAAATCTACCAGCGCTACAGTAGGATGCCCAATGAGTTTAAAACAAGTGCAATTTGGGTGAACCAAGATGTTTTTCATATAGGAATATCTTAGTTTCTTCAGAATTTCCCATTGATATGCATGGCTGTCATGGTGCCATGTTTGGTGCCATATTTTATGATTTCTATCACTTGGCTCGGGCCAAATTGAGCTTTAGCTAATAGTAGGATGCCCAATGAGTATAAAACGTGGAATTTGGGTGAGCCAAGATGATTTTCAGCTACGTATTCAGAATTACCCCTTTAAATACATGGCATTTAGGGAGATAGAGTTGTTAAAGTTCATGTTTTTATTATAAACATTGCAGATGATTGTTTAGTAAATAATCACTTTTGTGAATAAAGATCCAACCTAAATAAGAAGCTGGCTGAATAAGGAGCCAACTTCTGCATTCGAATAAGAAGCTGACCGAATAGGAAGATAACTTCAGCTTCATGTATATGTATATTCTTCAATGTCTCATGTGTCCTCATATCTCCATAGTCTTCCATGTCTCATGTGTCCTCATATCTCCATAGTCTTCCATGTCTCATGTGTCCTCATATATCCATAGTCTTCCATGTCTCATGTGTCCTCATATCTCCATAGTCTTCCATGTCTCATGTGTCCTCATGTCTCCATAGTCTTCCATGTCTCATGTGTCCTCATATCTCCATAGTCTTCCATGTCTCATGTGTCCTCATATCTCCATAGTCTTCCATGTCTCATGTGGCCTCATATATCCATAGTCTTCCATGTCTCATGTGGCCTCATATATCCATAGTCTTCCATGTCTCATGTGTCCTCATATCTCCATAGTCTTCCATGTTTCATGTGTCCTCATGTCTCCATAGTCTTCCATGTCTCATGTGTCCTCATGTCTCCATACTTCCTAGTGTGAGTGAGAAGAATCCGAATGTGACGTTGTCTGTCACAGAGTATATGTAGAGTCTTCCATGTCTCATGTGTCTAATGCCCCGTACACACGGTTGGATTTTCCGACGGAAAATGTGTGATAGGACCTTGTTGTCGGAAATTCCGACCGTGTGTGGGCTGCATCACACATTTTCCATCGGATTTTCTGACACACAAAGTTTGAGAGCAGGATATAAAATTTTCCGACAACAAAATCCGTTGTCGGAAATTCCGATCATGTGTACACAAATCCGACGGACAAAGTGCCACGCATGCTCAGAATAAATAAAGAGATGAAAGCTATTGGCTACTGCCCCGTTTATAGTCCCAGCGTACGTGTTTTACGTCACCGCGTTTAGAACGATCGGATTTTCCGACAACTTTGTGTGACCGTGTGTATGCAAGACAAGTTTGAGCCAACATATATCGGAAAAAATCCTAGGATTTTGTTGTCGGAATGTCCGAACAAAGTCGGACCGTGTGTACGGGGCATTAGTGTGTCAGTATTGGTGTCAGGCTATATGACTGAGTGTCCCTATAGATCCCATAAGATGTCTTCATGTGCTACATGTAGACGGAATAACTCCACAAAGCTCAGAACCTCTTATGGCAAACATTCATTCACTAACTTCATCAAGTAATGTTTGGACTTTGAGTGACAAGCACACATGTAAGGCTGGCCATACATTAAACAATTTTATTATTCAATTTCATTTAGATTTACCTTCAGATATGTACAGTAGGTGACCGTGATATTGTGTCAATCTCGCCGCTTTTATCAGTGAGATTTGATACCTGCGAGCCCCGTCGCGGGAGCCAGCGCCGAGATGGCTCGCTGATCGGGAAAGGAAAACTTTTTTTTTCCTTTCGTGATGAGCGACAGGCAGTGCTGACAGCTGTCTGGTATGAATCCCGAGGGGGAACGCCGCACCAAGTTTTAAATGAAGAAACTGGCGTGGGTCCCCCCCCAGGAGCATACCAGGCCCTTAGGTCTGGTATGGATTGTAAGGGGAACCCCCTACGCCGTTGGGGTGCCCCCCAAGATCCATACCAGCAATTTATTAGGCAGCTCCGGGGTCTTCTTCCATCTTCTCCCGGTGTTCAGCTTCTTCTCCCGGGCCCCTCCGCTATCTTCTTCCAGCTCTTTTGCTAGCGAGGGGCCCGGTCTGCTGCTGCTGTCTTGTCGCCGCTGTCTTGTCACCTCTTCTCTTCTCTTCTTCTGATGTTGACACAACGCTCTCTCCTGCTGGAATGTTGTGTGCGAGCTGCGCAGCCATTTATATAGGCAGTGACCCCGCCCCTTTGTGACGTTACAGTCCCAGCATGCGCAGGGACTCTGGAGTCACGCCCCCTTATGACACCAGAGTTCCTGCGCATGTTGGGACTGTAACATCACAAAGGGAGGGGGGATGTCCACTATCTGTGATCACAGTGGAGGGGGGATGTCCACTATCTGTGATCACAGTGGGGGGGAGGATGTCCACTATATGTGGTCACAGTGGAGGGGGAATGTCCACTATATGTGGTCACAGTGGGGGGGAGGATGTCCACTATATGTGGTCACAGTGGAGGGGGGATGTCCACTATATGTGGTCACAGTGGAGGGGGGATGTCCACTATATGTGGTCACAGTGGAGGGGGGATGTCCACTATCTGTGGTCACAGTGGGGGGGAGGATGTCCACTATCTGCGGTCACAGTGGAGGGGGAGAGATTACCGCTATCTGTAGTCACAGGAGAGGGGGGGATGTCCGCTATCTTTGGTCACAGTGGAGGGGGGAGATGTCCGCTATCTGTAGTCACAGTGGAGGGGGGATGTCCGCTATCTGTAGTCACAGGGGAGGGGGGATGTCCGCTATCTGTAGTCACAGGGGAGGGGGGATGTCCGCTATCTGTAGTCACAGGGGAGGGGGGATGTCTGCTATCTGTAGTCACAGGGGAGGGGGGATGTCCGCTATCTGTAGTCACAGGGGAGGGGGGATGTCCGCTATCTGTAGTCACAGGGGAGGGGGGGTGTCCGCTATCTCTAGTCACAGTGGAGGGGGGATGTCCGCTATCTGTAGTCACAGTGGAGGGGGGATGTCCACTATCTGTAGTCACAGGGGAGGGGGGGTGTCTGCTATCTGTAGTCACAGGGGAGGGGGGGTGTCTGCTATCTGTAGTCACAGGGGAGGGGGGATGTCCACTATCTGTAGTCACAGGGGAGGGGGGATGTCCACTATCTGTAGTCACAGGGGAGGGGGGATGTCTGCTATCTGTAGTCACAGGGGAGGGGGGATGTCCGCTATCTGTAGTCACAGGGGAGGGGGGGTGTCCGCTATCTCTAGTCACAGTGGAGGGGGGATGTCCGCTATCTGTAGTCACAGTGGAGGGGGGATGTCCACTATCTGTAGTCACAGGGGAGGGGGGGTGTCTGCTATCTCTAGTCACAGTAGAGGGGGGATGTCCGCTATCTGTAGTCACAGTGGAGGAGGGAGATGTCCGCTATCTGTAGTCACAGTGGAGGGGGGATGTCCACTATCTGTAGTCACAGGGGAGGGGGGATGTCCGCTATCTGTAGTCACAGGGGAGGGGGGGTGTCCGCTATCTGTAGTCACAGGGGAGGGGGGGTGTCCGCTATCTGTAGTCACAGTGGAGGGGGGATGTCCACTATCTGTAGTCACAGTGGAGGGGGGGATGTCCACTATCTGTAGTCACAGGGGAGGGGGGGTGTCTGCTATCTTTGGTCACAGTGGAGGGGGGATGTCCACTATCTGTAGTCACAGGGGAGGGGGGGTGTCTGCTATCTGTAGTCACAGGGGAGGGGGGATGTCCACTATCTGTAGTCACAGGGGAGGGGGGGTGTCTGCTATCTGTAGTCACAGGGGAGGGGGGGTGTCTGCTATCTGTAGTCACAGGGGAGGGGGGATGTCCACTATCTGTAGTCACAGGGGAGGGGGGATGTCCACTATCTGTAGTCACAGGGGAGGGGGGGTGTCTGCTATCTGTAGTCACAGGGGAGGGGGGATGTCCGCTATCTGTAGTCACAGGGGAGGGGGGATGTCCACTATCTGTAGTCACAGTGGAGGGGGGGATGTCCGCTATCTGTAGTCACAGGGGAGGGGGGATGTCCGCTATCTGTAGTCACAGGGGAGGGGGGATGTCCACTATCTGTAGTCACAGTGGAGGGGGGGATGTCCACTATCTGTAGTCACAGGGGAGGGGGGGTGTCTGCTATCTGTAGTCACAGTGGAGGGGGGGATGTCCACTATCTGTAGTCACAGTGGAGGGGGGGATGTCCACTATCTGTAGTCACAGTGGAGGGGGGGATGTCCGCTATCTGTAGTCACAGGGGAGGGGGGATGTTCGGTATCTGTATTCAATGTGAGAAAGCCGACCGCCTGCAGAAAAGAAGAGTACCGGGGTCAAGGCCGATATCTTCATCCGTAATCTCGGTAGACCAATTGCCAACTGCAATGTATATACACTCACTGGCCAATCACATGGCAGCAACTCAATGCATTTAGACATCTAGACATGGTGAAGACGACTTGCTGAAGTTCATACCGAGCATCAGAATGGGGAAGAAAGGGGATGTCGGTGACTTTGAACGTGGCATGGTTGTTGGTGCCAGACGGGCTGGTCTGAGTATTTCTGGGATTTTTCACACACAACCATCTCTCAGGTTTTTTAAGAGAATGGGGGGAAAAGAGAAAAAATCCAGTGAGGAAAATGCCTTGTTGATGTCAGAGGTCAGAGGAGAATGGGCAGACTGGTTCCAGATGATAGAAAGGCAACAGTAACTCCAATAACCACTCGTTACATCCAAGGTATGCAGAATACCATCTCTGAACGCACAACACATCCAACCTTGAAGGAGATGGACTACAGCAGCAGAAGACCACACCGGGTGCCACTCCTGTCAGCTAAGAGCGGGAAAATGAGGCTACAATTTGCACAGGATCACCAAAATTGGACAATAGAAGATTGGAGAAACATTGCCTGCTCTGATGAGTCTGGATTTCAGCTGCGACATTCAGATGGTGGGGTCAGAATTTGGTGCATGGATCCATCCTGCCTTGTATCACCGGTTCAGGCTGGAGGTGTAATGGTGGGGGGAGGATATTTTCTTGGTACACTTTGGGTCCCTTAGTACCAATTGAGCATCATTTATACATCACGGCCTACCTGAGTATTGTTGCTGACCATGTCCATCCCTATATGACTACAGTGTCCCCATCTTCTGATGGCTCCTTCCAGCAGGATAATGCACCATGTCACAAAGCTCCAATCATCTCACCACTGGACAATGAGGTCCCTGTACTCCAATGTCCTCCGCACTCACCACATCTCATCCAATAGAGCACCTTTGGGATGTGGTGGAACGAGAGATTGGCATCATGGATGGGCAGCCGACAAATCTGCAGCAACTGTGTGATTTTATCATGTCACTATGGAGCAAAATCTCTGAGGAAGGTTTCCAACACCTTGTTGTATCTATGCCACCAAGAATGAAGGCCAAAGGGGGTCCAAACCGGTACTAGCAAGGTGGACCTAATAAAGTGGTCGGTGAGTGTATTGCGGTTGGTAAGTGGTGAATACAATTCCCATTTTCTGAGGTCAGTAAAGTTGGGATCACACCAGTACAACTTCATTTCCAGTTTTTCAGAATTAAAGAATTGCAGCTGCTGACTTTTAAAACATGGACACTTACCTGTCCAGGGCGCCCGGGATGTCGGCACCCGAGGCCGAAGTGTCTCTCCGTCCTCGGGTGCTGCCGCCTCCATCTTCGGTAAGGGAATCAGGAAGCGAAGCCGTGCGGCTTCACTTCCCGGTTCCCTACTGCGCATGCGCGAGTCGCGCAGCGCAATCCGGATGGTCCCTGCTGCCTCTGGGACCCGTGTGTTTCCCAGCAGGCAGCGGGGAGGGAGCAGGAAGTGGCGTAAATACCCGCAGATTCTGCGGGTATCTATGCCGGAAGTGGGTACAGACACCTGTAATATACAGGTATCTGTACCCCCCTCCCCCCTGAAAGGTGCCAACTGTGTCACCAGAGGGGGGGAGGAATCTGATGAGTGGAAGTTCCACTTTTGGGTGGAACTCCACTTTAAGTACATCCTTAATAATAATAACATAACCTCCCGTCACAACACCTCTGAAAAGCAATCTGACCACTGATGGTGTGTCAGTCCTTCCTACAGATGTAAACAATCATCATGGAGAGAGGTAAGTGTCCGTGTTCCTGTACTCTGTAATACATATCATTGCCATTCTCTGTACAGGAGGGGGGAGGGGGAGGTCCTCTTTCTATTTTCTCCTCATCCTCCCTAACACATCCCTGTGAAGGAAGATAGACTCACCTTACTCCCCATCTAGATCCCTCATCACCAATATCTCTGGGTGGGGGGACCCCTGATCCAGCACTATGACCCCCCCTCTGAGATCACCTCCCCCCTGCTGTCCCCCCTCTGGGATCACCGCCCCCTGCTGTCCCCCCTCTGGGATCACCGCCCCCCTGCTGTCCCCCCTCTGGGATCACCGCCCCCTGCTGTCCCCCCTCTGGGATCACCGCCCCCTGCTATCCCCCCTCTGGGATCACCTCCCCCTGCTGTCCCCCCTCTGGGATCACCGCCCCCTGCTGTCCCCCCTCTGGGATCACCGCCCCTGCTGTCCCCCCTCTGGGATCACCACCCCCTTGCTGTCCCCCCTCTGGGATCACTGCCCCCTGCTGTCCCCCCTCTGGGATCACCGCCCCCTGCTGTCCCCCCTCTGGGATCACCGCCCCCTGCTATCCCCCCTCTGGGATCACCACCCCCTGCTGTCCCCTCTCTGGGATCATCGCCCCCTGCTGTCCCTCCTCTGGGATCACCGCCCCCTGCTGTCCCCCCTCTAGGATCACCACCCCCTGCTGTCCCCCCTCTGGGATCACTGCCCCCTGCTGTCTCCCCTCTGGGATCACCGCCCCCCCTGCTGTCCCCCCTCTGGGATCACCCCCCCCTGCTGTCCCCCCTCTGGGATCACCGCCCCCTGCTGTCCCCCCTCTGGGATCACCGCCCCCTTCTGTCCCCCCTCTGGGGTCACCGCCCCCTGCTGTCTCCCCTCTGGGATCACCTCCCCCTGCTGTCCCCCCTCTGGGATCACCGCCCCCTTCTGTCCCCCCTCTGGGATCACCGTCCCCTGCTGTCCCCCCTCTGGGATCACCGCCCCCTGCTGTCCCCCCTCTGGAATCATTGCCCCCTGCTGTCCACCCTCTGGGATCATCGCCCCCTGCTGTCCCCCTCTGGGATCACCGCCCCCCCTGCTTTCCCCCCTCTGGGATCATCACCCCCTGCTGTCCCCCTCTGGAATCACTGCCCCCTGCTGTCCCCCCTCTGGGATCACCACTCCCTGCTGTCTTCCCTCTGGGATCACCGCCCCCTGCTGTCTCCCCTCTGGAATCACCATCCCCTGCTGTCTCCCCTCTGGAATCACCGCCCCCCTGCTGTCCTCACTCTGGGATCACCGCCCCCTGCTGTCCCCCCTCTGGGACCACCGCCCCCTGCTGTCCCCCCTTTGGGATCACCGCCCCCTGCTGTCTCCCGTCTGGGATCACCGCCCCCCTGCTGTCCCCCCTCTGGGATCACCGACCCCTGCTGTCTCCCCTCTGGGATCACCGCCCCCTGCTGTCCCTCCTCTGGGATCACCACCCCCTGCTGTCCCCCCTCTGGGATCACCGCCCCCTGCTGTCCCCCCTCTGGGATCACCGTCCCCTGCTGTCCCCCCTCTGTGATCACCACCCCCTTGCTGTCCCCCCTCTGGGATCACCGCCCCCTGCTGTCCCCCCTCTGGAATCATCGCCCCCCCTGCTGTCCACCCTCTGGGATCACTGCCCCCCTGATGTCCCCCCTCTGGGTCACCGCCCCCCTGCTGTCCCCCCTCTGGGATCACTGCCCCCTGCTGTCCCCCCTCTGGAATCACTGCCCCCTGCTGTCCCCCCTCTGGGATCACCGCACCCTGCTGTCTTCCCTCTGGGATCACCGCCCCCTGCTGTCTTCCCTCTGGGAACACCACTCCCTGCTGTCTTCCCTCTGGGATCCCCGCCCCCTGCTGTCTTCCCTCAGGGATCACTACCCCCTGCTGTCCCCCCTCTGGGATTACCCCCCCTCTGCTGTCCCCCCCTCTGGGATCACCGCCCCCTGCTGTCCCCCCTCTTGGATCACTGCCCCCTGCTGTCCCTCCGCTGGGATGACTGCCCCCTGCTGTCTCCCCCTCTGGGATCACCGCCCCCTGCTGTCCCCCCCTCTGGGATCACCGCCCCCTGATGCCCCCCCCTCTGGGATCACCGCCCCCTGCTGTCCCTACTTTGGGATCACCACCCCCTGCTGTCCCCCCTCTTGGGATCACCCCTCCCTGCTGTCCCCCCACTGGGATCACCGCTCCCTGCTGTCCCCCCACTGGGATCACTGCTCCCTGCTGTCCCCCCACTGGGATCACCGCCCCCTGCTGGTCCCCCCCTCTGGTATCACCGCCTCCTGCTGTCTCCCCTCTGGGATCACCGCCCCCTGCTGTCCCCCCCTCTGGGATCACCGCCCCCTGATGCCCCCCCCTCTGGGATCACCGCCCCCTGCTGTCCCTACTTTGGGATCACCACCCCCCTGCTGTCCCCCCTCTTGGGATCACCGCTCCCTGCTGTCCCCCCACTGGGATCACCGCTCCCTGCTGTCCCCCCACTGGGATCACTGCTCCCTGCTGTCCCCCCACTGGGATCACCGCCCCCTGCTGTCCCCCCTCTGGTATCACCGCCTCCTGCTGTCTCCCCTCTGGGATAACCGCCCCCTGCTGTCCCCCCCTCTGGGATCACCACCCCCTGTTGTCCCTCCTCTGGTATCACCGCCCCCGCTGTTCCCCTCTGAGATCACTGCCCCCGCTGTCCCCCTCTGATGAGGTCATCCTCTCCAGGGTCCTAAGAGAACCCCCCTGCAGTCCATCCAATAGAAAATTGTTCATGTCAGGCAGGCATTTACATGGACAATCGAAGAAGGACCCCAGCCAGGAAGTGTACAGAAGAGGAGGAGACTCGGGCCAGATTGTCATGTGACCTCAGCTACAGGTAAGTACAAAGGGCGGTGTACACAGGGACACCATGACTTTTCAGGATTTATGGGGATAAGAGGCAGTGAGGAGAGGACATCATACAATGAGAAGTCATCATGTCATTATATTACAGGAAGTAAGGAAGATGTCCCCCCGAGAGCCCCCCATCCTCCACTCACATGGAGTTGGAGGGGTGATTGGATGGAGTGTAATGTTTCTCTCTCGGGACGTTCCGTATGAAAAGTTCTCCTTAACCTGATTGTGTTTTCAGTCTTTCCTGTACTTCCCCTCCCCCAAATAGGACTGAATGCAAAGCCTGATGTTCTGCCCACCCTCCAGTTTTTTGGAGGAAGTTCATTTCTTTGAATGGGCCCACTGGAAGGTGGCACCCTAGCCTGTCTTGCTGGTTGGTGTCCAAGGTCACTACTAACCGGGTTACCACATAAGACCCTCATCCCTGCAGTTGTCAGAACCTTTTAGATCGCCTCTGGGATTCCCACTGATATAGTAAGTTCTTCTGAAATGAGCAAAAGTGCAAATCAGCCCACTTTACCATCTTTATTATCAAAGTCGTGGTACTCGCCAGCTGCAGGCACCTTCTGGCTGGAATGTGATTGGCTAATTGTACTTCCTCTACATAAACCAGAGATATTGTGTTCTTCCGCATAACCAGCTTTACATCCAGGTAGATTTAGGTGTCTGAACCGGCTCCGATTGACTCTTCTCCTAGTTTATGAGTCCTCCAAACTTTTGACAGAGTCACCACCACTAACTCCTGAGGATTCACAAGCCGAATTCTGTCCTGTTGCAGCAACAGGATATTGTCCAGACTTTGTGTATATGAAGTCCATGTTTCCTCAACTGGGTGATAAGAGCCAACACTACCTTGGAAAAGTCCCTGGGCGAAATTGTTAGCCTGAATGGCGGGCAAATAAATTAATAATGGCGTTGACCTACCGCAAACTCCAAAAACATTTTGAAAGTGTATGTATGTGGAAGTACGTATCCTTCAGATCTATGGAAAGGAGCCAGTCTCATCCAGTGATCTCTGTTATGTAGTCTCACTTCCCTAGTGGCAATGTACTGGTCGCATACAGTACTTATCAATGCCAATTTTTGCCATTTCCACCGGCTGCCTCTGGTCACAGTCCAATTATTTTTCTCATTTAGTTTGTTATTAAATAATTTTATTAAATTGTTTTTAGTTTTACTATTTTGTCACCATAATATTTCTGTTTTGGTTGTTCCCTCAACAGCTAAGCATGGACAGCATGGATTCCCAGCTGAGAATGTGCTTTGTACTTTTGCTTTGGTCTTTTTTTTTTTCTTATTTTACCTTTTTTGTTTTTCTGCTTTTTTTTTTTCTGTTGATATGTTGTTTTTTCAGATATGTGGAGCAGCACCACCTAGTGCCCACTCTCCATACTGCACACTCTGTATTAATCAGTCCCGTTAGTTTAGTGATCCTCTATCTGGGACAAACACAGGAAATATCAGACTGAGTACGTAACAAATGGGCTACACCCTTATTTTTGTTTCTTCCTGTTTTCGGCCATTTTAGAGCTGGTTCCAGAAGGTTGAACAGCTTCTCAGTCTTCATCTTAAACACATCGGCCACCAGCATCGGATTTCCTCCACGTCAGACCACACAGGTAAGTCATGTGGATGTCCTATTCATAGTACAGGGCTCCTGTCCCTGCTATAGACATATCAATCATCTGTGATCGACTCTTCCCCCTTGTGATTAATCATCTGGGTATATATGGATGTGGATTGTACTTTTACACTGTGGGGGTTATTTATAAAAGGCAAATCCACTTTGGACTACAAGTGCACTTGGAAGTGCAATCTCTGTAAATCCGAGGGGGACATGCAAGGAAAATAAAAAACAACATTTTATCTTGCACATGATTGGATGATAAAATCTGCAGAGCTTCTCCTCATTTCAGATCTACCCCTTACATTTACAGTGACTGAACTTGTAGTGCAAAGTGAATTTGCCTTTTCGTAAATAACCCCCTTTGTCTCTGTCTATCACCCCTAACAAGAAGGTCACCACGCTCTCCACATGTTGAAGGAACTTTTTTGCTGATCTGGGACTTCAGTAAATTGGGCTTCAGAATCTACTTCTCAGTGTTGGTTTCCTCTTCATTGCCGGCCATTAAATGGACCTCAGAATGGCTCCTGTAGTCCCTCCTAGGAAGGACGTTCGGCTCATCTCCCACCATGTTCCTCTGATGTGTCCGAGACAGAATAAGTGGGAAACGCCAGAAGAACCCGCTGGGTCCTGACACCCCCAAAAATATATTTTATTTGGGGGATACACCTGGCAGTCTAATCAGAATTCTCGTACTTCTTCCTGGCTTCATTGTATTGGCTGCACTTCTACAGGTGGAGGGTATGACAACCAACCCTCCACACTTCTCTCCTGTACATACTGCCCACTGTCATACCCTCCACACTCCTCTCCTGTACATATTGCCCACTGTCAATACCCTCCACACTCCTCTCCTGTACATACTGCCCACTGTCATACCCTCCACACTCCTCTCCTGTACATACTGCCCACTGTCATACCCTCCACACGCCTCTCCTATACGTACTGCCCACTGTCATACCCTCCACACTCCTCTCCTATACGTACTGCCCACTGTCATACCCTCCACACTCCTCTCCTGTACATACTGCCCACTGTCATACCCTCCACACTCCTCTCCTGTACATACTGCCCACTGTCATACCCTCCACACTCCTCTCCTGTACATACTGCCCACTGTCATACCCTCCACACGCCTCTCCTATACGTACTGCCCACTGTCATACCCTCCACACTCCTCTCCTATACGTACTGCCCACTGTCATACCCTACACACTCCTCTCCTGTACATACTGCCCACTGTCATACCCTCCACACTCCTCTCCTGTACATACTGCCCACTGTCATACCCTCCACACGCCTCTCCTGTACATACTGCCCACTGTCATACCCTCCACACGCCTCTCCTGTACATACTGCCCACTGTCATACCCTCCACACTCCTCTCCTGTACATACTGCTCACTGTCATACCCTCCACATGCCTCTCCTGTACATACTGCCCACTGTCATACCCTCCACACTCCTCTCCTGTACATACTGCTCACTGTCATACCCTCCACACTCCTCTCCTGTACATACTGCCCACTGTCATACCCTCCACACTCCTCTCCTGTACATACCGCTCACTGTCATAACCTCTACATACCACCCACTGTCATACCCTCACACTCTCCTCTCCTGTACATACTGCCCACTGTCATATCCCCCACACTCCTCTCCTGTACATACCGCCCACTGGCATACCCTCACACTCTCCTCTCCTGTACATACTGCCCACTGTCATATCCTCCACACTCCTCTCCTGTACATACTGCCCACTGTCATATCCTCCACACTCCTCTCCTGTACATACCGCCCACTGTCATACCCTCCACACTCATCTCCTGTACATACTGCCCCACTGTCATACCCTCCACACTCTCCTCTCCTGTATATACCGCCCCACTGTCATACCCTCCACACTCATCTCCTGTACATACTGCCCACTGTCATACCCTCCACACTCCTCTCCTATACATACTGCCCTCTGTAATATCCTCCATACTCCTCTCCTATACATAATGCCCACTGTCATACCCTCCACACTCCTCTCCTGTACATACTGCCCACTGTCATACCCTCCACACTCCTCTCCTGTACATACTGCCCACTGTCATACCCTCCACACTCCTCTCCTGTACATACTGCCCACTGTCATATCCTCCACACTCCTCTCCTGTACATACTGCCCACTGTCCTATCCTCCAGACTCCTCTCCTGTACATACTGCCCACTGTCATATCCTCCACACTCCTCTCCTATACATACTGCCCACTGTCATATCCCCCACACTCCTCTCCTGTACATACCGCCCACTGGCATACCCTCACACTCTCCTGTACATACTGCCCACTGTCATATCCTCCACACTCCTCTCCTGTACATACCGCCCACTGTCATACCCTCCACACTCATCTCCTGTACATACTGCCCACTGTCATACCCTCCACACTCTCCTCTCCTGTACATACCGCCCACTGTCATACCCTCCACACTCATCTCCTGTACATACTGCCCACTGTCATACCCTCCACACTCTCCTCTCCTGTATATACCTCCCACTGTCATACCCTCCACACTCTCCTCTCCTGTACATACCGCCCACTGTCATACCCTCCACACTCTCCTCTCCTGTACATACTGCCCACTGTCATACCCTCCACACTCTCCTCTCCTGTACATACTGCCCACTGTCATATCATCCACACTCTCCTCTCCTGTACATACCGCCCACTGTCATACCCTCCACACTCTCCTCTCCTGTACATACCGCCCACTGTCATACCCTCCACACTCTCCTCTCCTGTACATACTGCCCACTGTCATACCCTCCACACTCTCCTCTCCTGTACATACCACCCACTGTCATACCCTCCACACTCTCCTCTCCTGTACATACCACCCACTGTCATACCCTCCACACTCCTCTCCTGTACATACCGCCCACTGTCATACCCTCCACCCTC